>ML058525.1:0-489823 GCA_003013855.2 Liriodendron chinense
TCAGGGCCTCTAGAAAATCAAGTTTATAAGCTAAATCTTGCTGGACAAAAATCATCCAGTTCAGGCGTCTGACAAGTGCCCGACCACCAGTTCGGGCGCCTGACAATGGAGCCCGAACTCCTTCCAAATTGTCCAGAGGGTTCACTGGCCATTTTAGGCCAAGTTAGGGTGCCCGACCATGGAGCCTGATGGTCAGTTCGGGCACCCGATATGGGGCCCGAAAGTGCACAGAAGATTGTTTCTTTGTGATTGGTTTCTTTGTGCAACTCATGGCCAAAGTCCAAGGCAGATCACATGGACACAACTCTAGTAATATGGGCTAAAAGCTATTCCTATTTAGTTGGGCCAAACTAGAGAAAGAAGGAAGGGGTTATAGGTTGGAAGATTCACCCTGGCACGGCTAATGTACTTGTTTTCTCCAATGTTGATGATGGCGTCGATCTCAGGTTTTCAAGAAGAGACTTCAGTTAATCTTACAGACTTGACAACATATAATTCACGCATGTTGACAAATTTATACTAACAGCAACACATGATTGTCCCACAATTCTGCATTCCAAGATATCTTACAAAACAATCAAATGCCATAAACAGTTACCAACGTCCATTTAGTGCTCCAAACTCAAACACGTATAACTCTAGTTGGAAGAACCATACCAACTTCTGTTGGAGGAATGGACCAACTGTGAATGCAAACAACACTCCCCAAGCTCAACCCCTACTAGGTCCATCCCTAGTAATCACACCAAAAGCTACGCTAAAGGAGATGTTGGGTGCATTTGTATCGATTCAAGATGAATATAACAAGAATAATTCTCTGAAAATTGATGAGTTAATGCAAGAGCAACTGAAATTCAATCAAAATTCATCTATTGATGGTACAACATAGTGTCATTGACTGTCGCTGCGGACGGGTGACTACATGAAGATACATTATGGCTATCAAGTGGTACAAACAGTATCATTGACCGTCACTGTGGAGGGTGACTACAGGAAGACACACCACGACTACCTTAGCTATTCAACTGACGGACTCCGCTTTGGATGAGAAGTACATCAACTGGTTTTAACGATAGTAGTTCATAATGAAGTATTTTAGATGTTTTGGAACCTTTTGGTTACTGATAAGTACCTAATATTGTATAATTAACCCTGGTTGTTAAGGGCATTGTCATTATTTTCCCGGTTAATTATCCCTCATTAGGCGAATTTTCAATGTTTAGGTGATTAGGAGATTCAATCCTATCAGGCATTTAAAGACTCAAAGAGTGCAAGATCAAGCATGGAGGCAACCAGGAAAGAAATCAAGATATAAAGGTCGAAGGGTGAACCACATTGCACGGTTGAGATGAAAGAAGATGGGCCAGAGGACCTCACCAAGAGCACACATTTGAAGGTCGTGAATACGTTGTGACGATCGTGAATTGGGCATTTATGTCATTTTGGATGGTCAAGATTGAATGCATGTGGGATCGGTCATACGTCGAACCACAGTGTTCATACAAGCGCTTCCTTGGAGAGGACATCTACCATAGATCTTGCACATGCAGAGCTGGGCCACCTCAATCTAGCCGTTCAACAAGGGGACCACATAGTTGATGGCTTTTAGAAGCCCCTCATTTAACGGCCAGCGATCCATCATCTCCATGGTCTAATGGACAAATAGACAGTAGTAGGGCCGCATCCAACCATCCAGCAAGGTGGGCCACACACGAAAGAGTCTATTGAATGTCCCAGATCTGAGCTGTCATACAACCGTCCATTCTTCAAATCTAGCCAGATCATCAATCTCAGCAACTCCAGCTTCAACGTCCAGCTGATGAAGGCCATCAACGGCTAGCATCAAGTGGACTGTCCAATTCCAACGGTTGGACGTCCATATCCAACCGTCCATCAAGTGGATCACCTTGCTTCACACATGCAGGGCAGACTCTAGCCATCCCATCAACACGTGCAGCTCAAAATCCAACAGACGTCCAAATCCTTCACACGTGTACAGTTGAACCTTCAGCCGTCCAGCTGATGAAAGCAATCAACGGCCAGCATCAAGTGGACCGCCCACCTCCAGCGTCCACTACATCCATTCACATCCAGCCATCCAAACCATCAAGACCGTCCAGCGGTGGACAAACGTCTAGTAGATCTCCACCGTCCAAATCCAGCTGCTGGACGTCCATCTCCGCACGTCCATCATCAAACGACCAGTAAGATCCGTCCACCAGGACTGGACATCCAAACCACTACAGCTGCTTCAACCGTCCAGCTATTGGACGCCCAACATGATCAACTCAAGCTGAGCCACAGCCGTTCATCAGGCCAGCAGATGGACGTTGCAGCTGTCTCCAGTCTAGAAAAGCTGAAGAGCTCCAGCATCGTCCATGACCAGTTTCCTCAGGTGGACTATGTATCCATACATGGTGGACTCGTCCGTTGAAGAAGTTCCAACGTCCCAACAGCTCACAGCAATTCCGACTAATCAACAACACCGTCCATCATCTAGAAGCATCCCACCTTCAATCGACGGTCCAGATTGTCCAGATTCTCCATGTCTAGCATGTGGACCCAGTCAACTCCAACTCATGTGGACTCAGTTAACTCACCTAGTTACCCATCCATACTTGGGCCAAGCAAATGCTCTCTCCATCCTTTTCCATTCATGAGCTCCAAACCAAAAAGAAAAGTTTGCTTTGGGCATTCCAAGCCTAACTCCTAACCCAAACCTAAAAAGAAAATCTATTGGCTTGGAAGTGTCACCTCATCATCCAAACCTAACTCCAAGCCCAAACCTAAAGAACTTTTGCTTGGAGTGCCAACTAGGATTGGAGCTTCTCATGAGGGTATAAAAGGAGCTCCTCTCCTTCTCATTCTCATCATCCCTTAAATTCAAGTCTTCTCTTCTTTTCTTCTTTTCCCTTGTAGAAGTAGTGTAGAGTAGAGTTTTTCCTTTTGTAGAGAATTTAGTCTTCCATTGTAGCATGGTTGGCTAAACCTCTAGCTAAGGCTAGGGGTGAAGCCTTTGAAGAAATTTGCAAGCTTTGGTTCTTTCGGTTTAATAGTTATGCTTGAATGTTGGAGTTCTCTTTGGTTGATTGGTTGGTTATCCACCTCGGCAGACGCTATTGTTGTGTAAACCCCTTGATCCATCGTCGACTCCGGGCACGTTGGATGCTTGGGATCCCTTGCACACCATTAGCTAGTTCATGAACGATAAGGTCCCTTGATCCATCGTCGACTCCGGGCATGTTGGATGCTTTGGATTCCCTACGGTTATCGAGCTAGTGCAAGTAAAGTCATCGATCTGTAAAATCCATTGATCCATTGTAGACTCGGGCACATTGGATGCTTTGGATTCCCTGCGATCGATAGACGAGATCTTAACGGCTGGATTGGTCAATTAAAGCCTCCTATCTTGTAAGTTGCATTTGATCATATGATTTGTGATCTTATCGGTTGAATTGTTGGCAAAGTTGTTAATCTGTATAATTCTTGATCCATTGTCGACTCCGGGCATAGTGGATGCTTGGAATTCCCTGCGATCAACTAACGAGTGCTTCATGGTCAAATTAATCGGTTTAGATCACCATCTTTTCTGAAATATGCAAGTGGTTTAACAGCTTTATCTTCCGATTGGAACGGATCTTTATTCGATTCCAATTGAGTTATAGTTGGACCAATGAATCAAGCTTTGTGGACGAATCAAAGGTGGATCCCTAATGCCTTAGCGTCTTTTCTATTTTTGTCTTTCATCACACACAACTTGCTCTACTCTCGTGGATAATTCAGATTTCATCTCTCCCACCTAAACTAATTCCTCTAAGTGTTCTTAACCTCAATCCCTGTGGTTCGACCTCGGTCTCACCGAGTATTTTACTACTTTGCTACCTGCACTTGGGTGTGCAATCTTTGGATTGTAGCAGTTACGGTTTTCTATCATAACCATAGTCCCTTTGATTTAGTTTCACATCTCGATACGGGATGAAGAAAGTTCATATAATGGATTCACGGAGCACAAAGTAAATATACTTGATCGCATGCTCGAGAGAAGATTACACTTATGTGATGTTTAGTGCATTGGGTGAATTATGCACTGGATTTAGTTAATCTAATTTATGCATATCTTTAATTCAACCACGCCATTGTTAATAATCGATGTCTCGATCGATTGGGTAACTCGGATAGGTTGTGTCGAGCTATATTTCTTAAGAAGTTTAAGTTCGATGAGTTAGATTGCACATTTCTGGTGCTTGAAAATGGCTAAATATCAGGGTTGATATATGCCTGTTTATGCTGATAATTGATCAACGACGGGAATTAGTGTCCTACAAGTGCTTGATTAGTTGCCTTATGATAGGAGGATGTTAAATTTGGCTTGGCGTCAGTGAGATTATGCCTAATTTTACTTGGCGTCAGTCAATCTTCGAGCCAACAGGGCACTTCCCAAGGCTGAAATGAAAATGACTAAGTACTGAGCTGTTTACTACTTAATTAGAGCATTCAGCGATTATGATAACATATAATGTCGATGTAATGGATATTACATTGTGTTGGATCATGGAGAAACTAAGTCTTCCTCTTATCGTCGATCAAATTTCGTTTAATTTTAATGAATGTTGGTCACTTCATGCTTTTGTAAAAAGGGTTTTTCAGACTTACAAATTGACTAAGTGTTGGCCATTTTTATTAAATCGCTAATTTGGTCCACTTAATATCAATTGTTGGAAGATCCGGTCCGGGGGATGAAAAGATATCATCATGTGTGTTCAGAAAGCACATTACTTTGGAGAGGCGGGTCCGACCAAAGCTGGCCACACCGCAGAACATCTCCCCCTGCCAGGGACGTCTGGGCGACTGTTGCCTTGGGGTGGGCGCATGTTGCCCCTCCCCTAGGGCGCATGTGGAGAGGGAGTGAGGAGAGAGAGAGAGAGAGAGAGAGAGAGAGGTGGGCGATGTTGCAGAGCACATGCGCCTGCCCCCACCCCCCCATGGGCGCATGTTACTTGGTGAGTTGGAGAGTTTTACCATCCAAAGATGGTGGGCGCATTTGGCAGGGGATGGGCACATGTCCCCTCCCTTAACCATTTCTTTCATGCTTTCCAAATCAAATGGAGTGGGCACATGTCACCCTTTCCAGTGAAGGCAATGGGCACATGTTACTCTTCCCGATGAGGATTCCAACAAGGGATTCTGATGAGGATTTTACCTCTTGTGGCGTTCTGGCGTCCTCTTGAAAAAAAAGACTTTCCCTCTCATCAGGTGAGTGCTATTTATAGCAAGTTAATCGGGTCTCGGGTCCAAGAAAGTAGAAATTGGTGAGCGCATGTATTTGGAGAGAGGGTTATGTGCATGTGGAGGAAGTTAGGGCGCATGTGCCTTGGTGGGCGCATGTGCCCCCTGTGGTGGGCGCATGTCCCATACTTAAGTATTTTTTTAATTTTGGTAAGCTGGAAGAAGGAGAGGTGGGCTCCCATGTGCATGTGGTAGGGGCATGGGCGCATGTCTCCTTCTGGTGTGCGCATGTCCCTCTTGTGGGTGTGCATGTATGATGAGGACATAAGACCATTTCAATTGTACCAACGAAGAAAGAGCCAACCACAAGTACCATCCTTGTAGATAGGCGACTATGAGGAGCTGAAGACCCTTCACATATGATAAGACACATAGAAGACCCCATCCAGGGAGGACACATGTGAAGGAAGAATGGAGAAAAAGGACTAAAGAGCTGAAGACTTCGGCTCCCATCGGCGCCGACTACTGTCTTCGGGCACCCAGTTTAGCCTTTCAAGCGTCCGAAACTCTCTGGACGTATTTGAATGTCTTCGGGCACCCAATCGGGAGCCCGAACTTTTGCGTACTTTTGTTTTTTACGCGTTTTTGCTTAGTTTTAGGGGTAATTCGGACTTTTTACTTGTTTTATTTGTTTATTTAAGTGGGCTAGGCCCTAAACACGAATTTTAACTTGATATTGATTAATGAAAGCCTCTTTGAGCTTCTTCCTTCCCCCTCTCTCTCTCATGGTGATTCTTCTCTTCTCCTTGATCTTCTTCTTCTGATTTCTTCTTGTGCCCTTCCAAGTTCTTCCAGGTAATTACTTTCCTCTTTCTATACTCGATTTTGCCAATCCTTCCTCGATCAAAAACTTTGGGAATCAAACTAAACCCTAAAACCCCAAATTCCCAAATCCCTAATCCGAGAAACTTCCTGATTCTTCGGACTAGTGATTTTTCATTGATCGATCGGGTATAGCCATGCAAGATCGGGAGGTTCCATCCCTCACCGGATCCAACCTACGCGCTAATTGAATCCCATACTCCATGGTTTGATGATGGCCCGTCCCATTGCTTGTTTCTTATGATTTCTTTAGTTTATGATGATTGATGTTAGATTTTACTATTATTATTGCTTTTACTTCCGTTGGATAATTATGTTCATGAGCATGCATCATATTTAGGGCTGCCTGCATCAATTTGGTATCAGAGAATAGGCTTGCATGGTTTTTGTCTAGATCGAGTTATCAAATTAGGGTTTTGATTTTAGGTTTAATTTAGAAAAGTCCCAGATTTAGAAAGTTTTCAATTTTAAAAACTTTCCAATTTTAGAAAGTTTCCTAATTTGGAAAATTTCCAGATTTGAGTCGTTTTCTGTTTTAATTTATTTGTGTCAGTTCATATTAGTTTTGCATTCATCGCATCCATCTTGTGAGTCAAAATACCTAGTGGTCTAGTTGGGAAGAGTTTTGGTTCAAGTCTTATTTATATGCCCACGAGAAGAGGTAGAGGTTTCGGACTTCAGCCTACCATGAGTAACGAGCAGTTATCTGAGCAACTTGCTCAATTGATACAAAAGATAACCGCCCTAGAGGCAAGTCACAAGTGTGATTTTGCCTGCCTTGAGAACCAGATCACCACTACCAGGACCAAGGTCGAGCAACTAGAGGCGTCCCAAAGGGAAAACCCTGCTGTTGGGGATGATACGCACTCCCAAGTGGAGGAATCATTGAGGAACGCGCTGCCACAACGTGGAGGTAGTGAAGATGGGGATTGTGGTACGGTCGTGGTGTTGTGCGAGAAGGCACGAGCCACATATGATCATCAAGACCGCTATGATCCAGATGAGCGTGCGATGAAGAGTGTTAGATTCGAGGTCCCGAGTTTTGATGGGCACTTGGACCCTAAGGCATTCCTTGACTAGGTTGCTGACATGGACCACTACTTTGAGTGGTATGGCATGTTAGAAAACCGTCAAATGCGGTTTGCTAAGATGAAGCTTGTGGGTTAATCCAAGCTCTTTTAGACCAACACCGAGCGTAAGATAGAAAGAGTTGGTAGCGCCCACTATCACACACATTGGTATGAGATTAAAGAGAAGTTGAAGGAGAAGTACCTTCCCCTCTCATACCTCAGAAGCTCCTTGACCAATGGCAATCCTTGCGCCAAGGGTCAATGTTTGCCGCTGACTACATCGCTAAGTTTGAAGAATATGTGATGCGATGTGATATCCAAGAAGACCCTCTAGTAACGCTCTCCGCGTTTTAAGACGGGCCTTCGTGCGGATCTTCAGCCGAGCTTATGACTCGGCCCTTAACGGACTTGGATGAAGCATATCAAGTCGTGCAGGAGTTAGAGCAATATCTAAAGACTCCTGTCGTCCGTCGTTTCGAGTCCCAAGACTCCAGTGCTAGATCTAGTTCCTAGGGGACTAGACCTAATGTTGGTAGCCAACCTAGGGCACAGGCGACCATTCCGCCTAGACCTAGGGAGGACAGGGCAAAGGGGTTCTTGGTGCCAGTCCTAGTAACATGAGCCAAGTGAGGTGTTATGAGTGTGGCAATCTGGGCCACATGGCTAATCAGTGTCTTACAAAGAATCGTGGGAAAGCCTTAGTTATAGGCGAGTCCCACGAGGGTGGAGATGACCAGGGTGATTATGAGGTTGAAGAGTATCACCCTGAAGGAGGACTTATTGATGATGAAGAGTTAGATGAGGAAGCAACGCTTGCAGTAGTCAGGCGTATGTTAGCTCAGTCTAGAAGTAGTGCTGACTGGCGTCGAAACACTATCTTCTACACTATTGCCAAGTGTGGTGAAAAGAATTGTAAGGTGATAGTGGACAGTGGAAGTTGTCAGAATGTGATTTCCACTAACACCTTAGAGCGCTTAAAAACTGAAACCCACACCTCATCCAGACCCATATAAAGTTTCGTGGGTTGACAAGACATCCCTACCTATCACCCATCAATGTCTAGTCCCCATCGAGTTTGGGTCATACAAAGAGTCCCTGTGGTGTGATGTTTTACCTATGGATGTGGGACATGTTATCCTAGGTAGACCGTGGCTATTCGATAATGATGTCACGATCTTTGGCCGTTTCAATGCGTGTACCTTCATGTATAACGGTAAAAAGATCAAACTTAACCCTATGCCACCTGAGAGCACACTAGGGAAGAAAAAGGATGAGAAGGCAAGTGAGCCTAAAGGAGTGGGGGAAATCCAAGCCTAAGTCTCTACATATAATCAGCGCAAGAGAGTTTGAAAAAGAGGCTAAGGAAGATTCTATGGTGTATGCCCTTGTGGCTAGAGAGATTACACCTGAGGTTCCATTAGAGTTGCCCTCGTGAGGTGACTTCGGTCCTGAAGGAATACAGTAATGTATTTCCTGAAGATTTACCGAATGAGTTGCCACCTATGAGGGACATACAGCATGCCATTGATCTTGTCCCAAGGTCTACTCTACCGAACCTTCCTCACTACAGGATGAACCTTGCAGAACATGCAGAATTGAAGAGGCAAGTTGATGAGCTTCTGCAAAAGGGTTTCATCCAAGAGAGTATGAGCCCGTGTGCCGTGCCTGCATTGTTGACGCCAAAGAAAGACGGCACGTGGCGCATGTGTGTGGACAGCCGTGCCATAAAACAAAATTACTGTCAAGTACAGGTTCCCCATACCTAGACTTGATGACATGCTTGACATGATGGCCAGGTCCACTATATTCTCTAAGATAGACCTCAAGAGTGGATATCACCAAATCCGTATACGCCCAGGGGATGAATGGAAAACTGCTTTTAAAACAAAAGATGGGTTGTATGAGTGGTTGGTCATGCCCTTCGGCTTGACTAATGCACCCAGTACGTTCATGCGGGTGTAACACAAGCTTTGAGGCCGTTCATGGAAAAGTTCCTAGTAGTGTACTTTGACGACATTCTTATTTACAGTACCACTAAGGAATCACACCTTGAACATTTAAAAAAGGTTTGTAGCGTCCTTAGGAAGGAAAAGTTGTACGCTAATCTTAAGAAATGCGCATTTATGTCTAGCCAAGTTGTGTTCTTAGGATTCATAGTGTCATCTGAAGGATGCGTGCAGACCCTGAAAAGGTCAGGGCCATAGTTGAGTGGCTAGAACCAAGGAACATTCATGAGATGCGAAGCTTTCACGGCCTAACAACTTTTCTATCATCGTTTCATTAGGAGTTTTAGCACGATCATGGCTCCCATTACAGAATGCATGAAAAAGGGAGAATTCGTGTGGTCTAAAGCCGCAGTCAAGGCTTTTAAGGAGATTAAGGGCAAAATGGTAGAAGCTCCTGTCATGCGTCTACCTGACTTTTCTAAAGTCTTTGAAGTAGTGTGTGATGCATCTGGTGTCGGTATAGGTAGAGTGTTGAGTCAAGAAGGACACCCAGTGCCTATTTCAGTGAGAAGTTGAATGAGACAAACAAAAATACTCCACTTACGACAAAGAATTTTATGCGGTAGTGCAATCCTTGAGACATTGGCGACACTATCTCTTACCGCAGGAATTCGTCTTATTTTCTGACCATGAGGCTTTGAGATATTTGCATTCTCAGAAGAAACTCAACCCAAGGCATGCCAAGTGGGTAGCGTTTCTTCAGGAATATTCGTTTGTTTTGAAACACAAGGCCGGGGTTGAAAATAAACCAGTGGATGCCGTTAGTAGAAGAGTGGCGTTGCTTAACTCCTTGAGTGTAGAGGTAGTCGGGTTTTGAGCAACTGAAAGATGAATACCCCACATGTCCTGATTTTGGGGGTATTCTTACGCGTCGCTCTCTAGTGACCAGCGTATGATGGGTGAATATGTTCTTAAAGATGGCTTCATTTTCAAGGGAGACAGACTTTGTATTCCCTGTATGTCCCTTCGTGAATTCCTCATCTGGGAACTTCATTCAGGGGGGATAGCTGGCCACTTTGGTCGTGACAAGACCATTGCCCTTGTGGAAGATCGTTTCTATTGGCCAAGTCCTCAAGCGAGACGTAGCCAAAGTTTTAGGACAGTGTCGTACATGTCAACTGGTAAAGTAGAAAAAGCAAAATACCGGGCTGTATACGCTATTGCCACTGCCACATGCTCCGTGGCAGGACATTAGTATGGACTTCGTGCTTGGGCTTTCCAAGACAATAAAAAAGCACGATTCCATTTTTGTCGTGGTGGACCGTTTTTCTAAAATGGCGCATTTCCTCCCATGTTCGAAAACGTCGGATACGTCTCATGTCACTCGTATCTTTTTTGATGGTGTGGTGCGTCTCCATGGGTTACCTAAAACCATAGTGTCTGATCGTGATGTTCGATTTACTAGCTATTTTTGGAAGACACTGTGGCACATTATGGGAACTCGTTTTGCAATTCTCTACTGCTTACCACCCACAACAGACAGTCAAACTGAAGTGGTAAACCGTAGTCTTGGAAATCTTCTACATTGTCTAGTGGGTGAACATGTTAAGACTTGGGACCTAATTTTTACCAACTGCTGAATTTGCTTATAATAGGTCAGTAAATTCATCTACGGGGATGAGTCCATTTGAAGTTGTTAGTGGATATAAACCTAGAATGCCAATAGATCTCTTACCCATGTCTGTCACCCAAAGATCATCTGAATCAGCCGATACATTTGCACGACATATCCATGAATTGCATACGCATATTAGACAGCGGATAAGTACGAGTAATGATAATTATAAAATTTTCTGCTGATTCTCATTGTAGACTGCAAGATTTTCAAGAAGGAGACTATGTAATGGTGAGAATAAGGCCAGAGCGGTTCTTCTACAGGGTTCCGCTAAGAAATTACAAGCGCGTAGTGCTGGACCATTCAAGATAGTGCAGAAAATTGGGTCCAACGCGTATCGGATTGACCTTCCATCTGAAATGGGCATTAACCCGACTTTCAATGTAGAAGATCTAGTCTGTTCCCTGACCCTACCATTGATCCATCATTTCATTCATGGCCCCTACTCTGATTTTGCTTCACAACCCCTTCCACCCCTCCCTCCACCTATTGTCCATAAAGAAGAAATTGAAGAGATCTTGGATGATGAGATAGTATCCATGCGAGATGGAGGATTCCAGAGGTATCTTGTCAAGTGGAAGAACAAACCATTGTCTGAAGCTACGTGGTTGTCGGGCTACGCATTGCAGCGTATTGATCCGGATCTACTAGAGTGCTACAAAGGTTTCAACTCGTCGGAGTTGAGTTTTTTCTCACCCGAGGGGAGTTGATGAGGACACAAGACCATTTCAAGTGTACCAACGAAGAAAGCGCCAACCACAAGTACCATCCTTGTGGATAGGCGACTATTGAGGAGCTGAAGACCCTTCACATGTGATAAGACACATAGAAGACCCATCCAGGGAGGACACATGTGAAGGAAGAATGGAGAAAAAGGACTAAAGAGCTGAAGACTTCAAGCGCCCATCGGGCGCCCGACCACTGTCTTTGGGCTCCCGAGTTCAGCCTTTCGAGCGCCCGAAACTCTCTGGACATTTTTGGACGTCTTCGAGCGCCCGACCGAGCGCCCGAACTTTCGCTTACTTTTGTTTATTTACGCGTTTTTGCTTAGTTTTAGGGGTAATTCGGACTTTTTACTTATTTTATTTGTTTATTTAAGTGGGCTAGGCCCTAAACACGAATTTTAACTTTGATATTGATTAATGAAAGCCTCTTTAAGCTTTTTCCTTCCTCCTCCTCCTCTCTCTCTCTCTCATGGTGATTCTTCTCTTCTCCTTGATCTTCTTCTTCTGATTTCTTCTTGTGCACTTCCAAGTTCTTTCAGGTAATTACTTTCCTCTTTCTATACTCGATTTTGCCAATCCTTCCTCGATCAAAACTTTGGGAATCAAACTAAACCCTAAACCCCAAATTCCCAAATCCCTAATCCGAGAAACTTCCTGATTCTTCGGACTAGTGATTTTTCATTGATCGATCGGGTATAGCCATGCAAGATCGGGAGGTTCCATCCCTCGCCGGATCTAACCTACGCGCTAATTGAATCCCATACTCCATGGTTGTGATGATGGCACGTCCCATTGCTTGTTTCCTTATGATTTCTTTAGTTTATGATGATTGATGCTAGATTTTACTATTATTATTGCTTTTACTTTCGCTGGATAATTGTGTTCATGAGCATGCATCATATACCCACACTTAGAATATTTTTGTAAACTTCAGGCTCCGACTGTCCAAAGGACAGGTACCTTTTCGGAGACTAAAGTCACTGATGCCAAAGTACTTAAGCCTCTCATCAGGCTATTGAATAAATGAGTCACGTATGGATGATCAACTGCTATGAATTTTGGTAGTTCCTTCCCAATTTGGACCCTCCCGATTAGCTCTAGACACGGGCAGAACGCACTTCGCTGTGTGCAGGTAAAAGTATACATCATACGGCATTCAAATTCGGGTGTTAAAGGTTTTTTTTTTATATTTTAGATCATTTAGCGGTAATACACATGTCTAGTTCCCTTCCGAAATAGCATTGGTAGGCTTTCAGACCCTTTCAGTCGGCTCCAAGTAGGACAAAACGCATTTCAAGGCGCGTCGGTAAAGATATGCAATGGTTTAAAAGGAGGTCTTGGACGTGTGTTGAGATGAATATGGGCTACAAAATGGACGTGGTAGATTTTAAAATGGGGCCCACACATGATCGAACGACTAACGTGAAGTTTTAAGGAAGATAATGTAGACACCCCACCTTCGGCTACACTGTTGGTAGAGATAGCTGGTTGAAACGGAGGACCATACCCCCAAATCCCAAGTCCAAACTCAGCCAAACTCACCCTTGTGAGCCCCATTCCATAGCCCAGTTCAAGCCTGAACCCAGTCAACCCAGTCCTAAACACCACCCTGAAAAACCCCCCATAAAAAAGTCCAGTCAAAAAAATCCCAAAAAAGTCAAACTCACTGAGTCAACTCGCTGAGTTAACCCGCTGAGTTAACCCGCTGAGTCAACCCGTCGAGTCAAAACACCGAGTCAACCCGTCGAGTCAACCCGTCGAGTCAAACCACCGAGTCGACCCGCTGAGTCAACTCACTGAGTCAACCAGCGAGTCCAACAGCAGCCCCGAGGGAACGGCCGTACTCGCTGGAAACCGAGGAGCGGCCGTACGGGCGGCCCATGGCAGGCCGCCCGGAAAAAATTACGAGAATGCCCCTCTCGCTGCTATAAATACCCCCCCTCCCCTTCTCATTTCAAGACACCACTCAGCCAGAGAGAGCCCGTCCGTCTGAGTCATCCTTCTCCACCCTTAGCCCATTTGTCCACCAAGGAGAGCCCGAGTGAGGAGAGCCTAGCCCTGGTCCAGCCCAGCCTGACCACTGGTCCAAGCCTCCCAAGCCACCCAAGTCTTGATCCAGCCACTCGAAGCCAACCCTTGCGACACCTCCGTCCACCCAGCTACTCATTTTCTAGCATCATCTCATTTGCATCTAGCATAAGTGCAACATTTACTTTCCTTCCAACCCCCCTGCTTCACTACA
Source organism: Liriodendron chinense (assembly GCA_003013855.2). Classification (NCBI taxonomy): domain Eukaryota; kingdom Viridiplantae; phylum Streptophyta; class Magnoliopsida; order Magnoliales; family Magnoliaceae; genus Liriodendron; species Liriodendron chinense. The sequence goes on from ML058525.1 coordinate 13,767, forward strand.
AGCACCTTGATTACTCAAGCCACACTTGCATATGTCTTAAATTAAGCACCTGTCAGTTCGAGCGTATGCTCTGGGCTTGCCCGTTGTTGGAACCTGCCCATCAGAAACTCTTACTGTTCAGACCTGCATTCACGCTTAACCATAAAACACCTTGATCATTCAAGCACACTGCATACGTCTTATATTAAGCACCTGTCAGTTCGAGCGTACGCTCTGGGCTTGCCCGTTGTTGGAACCTGCCCATCAGAAACTCTTACTGTTCAGACCCGCATTCATGCATCATGTCATCCATGAGAATATACGAGGATTAAATTAGACTTTCAAATATTCGATCGATTCTGTGAAGTAGAGACCGTACTTCGGTACGGGCAGTGTGTGGGGTGCTTAACCTCTTCCCACCCTGTAACCGTGATCCCTTACCTTGAATCTCTGACCGCAGATCAACAGGAGTCATTTTAGAAGAAGGAATCTTCGGATTCCCTTCTCTAACGTTTCTACGGGGTCTAGCCGACTGTAGATTCGAAGTAACTGGCTAGTGGCGACTCTGGTCTTATATAAATTCACTTAAACACATCCAGCTCAATACGACAACCAAACGAAGCCCTCGAGAACGAGGCAAGCCAGTGGCACAAACGGCGATTTCGCACTCACGCACCTCTTCTTCTTCTTCTTCCGAAAGGGAAAGGGAGAACGACGTCGTGTGAGAGCGCGGAGAAATCGGCGCGGGTCCACATAATGGCGACTCTGCTGGGGATAAGCTAGTCCCACTAGTCGTGATCCGACTTGAAAAACAGAATCCTTCATATACTTGAAAGTCACTAATCCTCATATAATCTCATCTGCATAGCATTCTACCCAAACCCAAACAAAAAATATAGAAAATTCCAAAACAAAAAAAATAGAAAATCCCAAAACCCAAAAAGAGTAGAGTACAGTCCTCACCATTGCGCCTCCTCGGGCTCAACGTACGCGGAGACAGCTTCCCTTCCGCAGCATAATCCGCACTCGGGCTCAGCAAGCCATGTCCGACCACGAAGAAGAAACTCATCACTTCCCTGCTCTCGAAATAGCCGAAGCGCAACCTCCAGCGCAACAGCCCGTTGACAATACGCCAATCATACAAGAATTGGCACAAGGAATGAGAGCAATGCAAGAAATGCTCTTGCAATTCATGCAAGCACAAACCACCGCAGCAGCCAACAATCAGGTTGGCCCAGTTCAACAAGCTCAGCAGCCATGCCGGGTCCTCCCGGCCTCCAGTTCAAATCAAGCACAACCATCGGAGTCTACCCAAGACTACCGATAACAGCCATCTCAGCCCTTCGCTATGGGGCATCCTTCTCAATATCTTCCTGCGACGACAAGGCCATCTCAGAGCACTTCCGTTGCAAGAACATCCAGTCAGCTTCCAGTCAATCTTGCAAACAACAATCTCAGTAGATCTCAGCACGTCCCCGCCGATGGGACACCTTTTCAATTTCAGCACATCCCCGCCGATGGGATTTCAATTCAATTTCCAGCAACAGGGACAGCACTGGCGAATGCCCACAATGGGGGTCAGTGTCAAGCCCACATCAATCAGCGGACAGTGGCGAATACCCAACAAGGGGGTCACTTCCCAGCATCTCAGCCTCCTGCAAACAGGAGCACTTTTCAATTCCAGCACATCCCCGCCGATGGGATTCCAGTTAATTTCCAGCAATCTTCAATTCAGCAAATCCAGTTAATTTCCAGCAATCTTCAATTCAGCAAAATCCAGTTAATTTCCAGCAAGTTCCAGTTCAACCTTCAGTACAGTCTCCAGTTCAGTTACCATCAGTTCAAGCTCAAGTTCATCAGAATCCAGTTCAATCATCAAACCAATTTCAGCAACCCGCGGTTGCTTTTCAGCAAGCCCATAGGGTCGAAGACATCGACCACTATGCCGAAGAAGAACGTGCCTTATTCCAGGAGGCACCAGTCGCTCGAACAGATCACTCAGGACTGGACGAGTTGCGGGAGCAGTTCCAGATCTTGCAAAATCAGCTTCAGCGACAGCAAGGAATCGACTTACCTTCGACCAAGTTCAGAGACTTGTGTCCTTTCCCAGATGCTCGGGTACCTCAAAACTTTGAGGTTCCAAAGTTCAAAAGATACGACGGCAGCGGTTGTCCCACAGCACATCTCAAGGCCTTCTGTGGAGAGCTGAGTGCAATCTCAGGAAACGAAGGGGCCCTCATTCGATTGTTCCAAAAATCTCTGAAGGGCGATGCCCTAGATTGGTACACTTCATTGGACTGCCACCGCATCAGAACATGGGAACAGCTCTCCCAGGCTTTCGTCGACAGATTCGCATATAATCTCAACATGGCACCCAGAAGAGCCGACCTCGCAGCACTCAGGCAAAGGAGTGATGAAACACTATCAGCTTATGTGGGACGTTGGCGAGCTATGGCAGCCAGAATGCGGACACCCATCGACGATGAAGAACAAATCTCCATGATTGTTCATTCAACATACCCAGGCATATCCGGGTATCTCATCTCGCATCCATATGCGAACTTCTCGCAACTAATCCGTGCTGGAGAGCAAGTTGAAGCAGGAATCCGGGCCGGGACGATCTCCCCATGGCCTCATCAAGCCACTCCAGTCAAGAGGAACAGAGTGGAAGGAAGACCTATCGGGCACGGGAATGGAAACCGCAATGGTTCTCCTCCCCGCCCAACAGAGGTAAACAACATCAACACCGCTGCTCAAGGAAATCAACGTGCTCCCCCACAAGAACGTCAACAGTATCAGCAGAATCAAGTTCAGCATCAGCCTCAGCGATATCAGCCACAACCGAATCCTCAGCCACAGCCACCTCGACAACAGCAGCAGTTCAGGGGAAATGGCCAATACTCATACCAGAACAGGCAGAATTACAGGGAGTTCAGGAAGTTCACTCCACTCAGTCAACCACTTAGTCAAATCATGACTACGCTGGTACAAAAGCAGTTACTCACTCTGATGACACCTAGGCCTCCGCCTCATCCTCTGCCTCCAAATTACCGAGAAAATGAGTACTGTGCCTACCATCAAGGACGTGGCCACGCCACTGATCGATGCTATACTTTGAAAAATGCCATACAAGACCTGATTGATGACCGCAAGATCGTCATCTCGGTCCCTGGAACTTCTCCAGCAGCTTCCACCAACATCCTTCAGAATCCTCTGCCTCAGCATCCAACGGACCCCAGTTCGTCTCGTGGCCCTGCGGTCAATAGTATAGAAGAAGGGGACCATATCGATCGCTTCTTCTCCCCTATTCAGTCCATTCATGCCTACACCTATGAGCCAACAAATCCTCCTCCAGTCTTGCAAGGGGCAAGTCCCTTTCTTCCTTCAATCTCCGAGCCAGTAGTGCTTGAAGGAGCACCTCCATACGATATACCAGTTGTTCAAGGGGCACCTTACAACCATTCAAGCTGGGAACCAGTCGTCCTGGAAGGAGCACAATCATACATTGAGCCCACATACGAACCTGTCATCTTGCAAGGGGCAACTCCAGAACAATCCAATCCGCAATGGAAGGATTATACTCATCAGCAGCAAGAGCCCGTTGTCTTGGAAGGATCTCTTCCAGTCAAGCCTGTCATATTGCAAGGGGCAAGTCCCGGAGGCATATCAATCACGCTACGACAGCTCGGACGAACAGAGAAACCTCCTGCCATATCAAGAGGACCAGTATTCATTCCATGGGAGCCTCCTGCTCCAGGAACAATCAAGCCAGGACCACGACCTTATGTGGTCTACGAAGACAAGCCTCGATACTACCCCTTCAGCACAGGCAACAATGTAGTTCTCAAGGCAAAAGCTCCATACGAGGAAGATCTGGTACCCACACCAGCACCATTGCAAGAACCGGTGGTCCTAGAAGGCAAAAGGGAGGAAAACTACAAAAAGGTTCCATGGCACTATCCAGAATGTGCGGAAGTGGGAAACATGAATCCCAACGGGCGTTGCATCCGAAGAGATAATCAAAACAGAGGAGATCCCAAAGGCGTCCTCTCAGGCCTCGGCAGCAAAAATGAAGCCGCATACGATGTAGCAACTCAGCTCAAGTCAATCCCTGCACAAATCTCAGTATGGGAGCTACTCTGCACATCTCGCATACACCGAGAGATGTTTGCCAAGACCTTGAATGATGCTCATGTCTCCTCTGATACGGCACCAGAGATGATTGCATTGATGATTGGACAGCTACTGGCTCCGCGCGCCATCACCTTCACCGATAATGAGTTGCCACCAGAAGGACGCGATCATGGCCGATCCCTCAACATAGCCTTACGATACAAAGACCTCTGCGTCCCGCTGGTCCTTATCGATAATGGCTCAAGCTTAAATGTCTGCCCACTCAAGACTGCAGAACGTCTGGGAATCAGTCCTTCTTCATTCCGACCCAGCACCATATGCGTCAGAGCATTCGACAACACCCGCCGATCAGTGGAAGGGGAGGTCGACATAGAGGTACAGATAGGTCCAGAAGTTTCTACCATCACATTCCAAATCCTGGATATATCAGCCTCTTTCAACATGCTGCTCGGACGGCCGTGGCTGCACAAGGTTGGAGCTATGCCATCAACCTTACATCAACGGGTAAAATACATCTGTGGAAATCAAGTGATCTCTATCCATGCAGAGAAGGAGCTCATCATTCCTTCCAATGCTGCTGCCACTGAACCAGACATCCCGGTCATCGATATCCAGCACTCTGAAGAAGACATCCCGTTTCACAGTTTCGAATTCGAGACTGTGAACTCTATCGCCAATCCAGAACCAATAAGGGTGGACCGTGTCTTTTCACCGGCAGAGCGTCTGAGCCTCAAATACCGAATGAAGAATCACTTCAAGTCCAGAAAGGTATCGCTAGTATATAACCAACGCAAATGGGGACTCGGATATAGGGCAACCTTCATGGACAAGAGAAGGAAGAAATTTCGGTGCTCACCCATCCAATTCGTCAAGCCAGGAGAACCTTGCAAAGATCCAGGAGGGAATCAACCGACTGCACTACACAAAGGCCTCCCGATGAGCCTAGTTTGGGCTACGTGGCCCCCCATTCGATGGGATCAGATTCTCGAATCCTCTAAGCCTCCAGAAGAAAGAGGAAATGATGAGGACGAAGAAGGAAGACAAATACAGCAGCCTCAGGACCAGGTTACTCTGACACCTGCTCCCAACCAGGGGCACAACTTGCCCACTTCTCTCAACCAGGGGCACAACCTGCCCACTTCAATCAGCAAGGGGCACGACTCGCCCATCTCATCACCAATTAGCAAGGGGCACGACTTGCCCATCTCTGCAAAGTCAACATCATCAATCATCAGCCAGGGGCAGAAGCAGCCCATCCATTGGACCAAGAAAGGGAAGTGGCCAGCCCTAGATTGGTCTGATATCCAGGTTCCAAACTTGTGTCTAGCTGTGGAACCAGACGAACTGCAATGCGAGGTAAGTGACCCGGGAGGGACTGAGTACGACTCAGATCTCGAACCTGACCAGCAAGAAGTCATGGTCATTGGGCCAGATCGTGACTCTTCGCCCAAATCATCAACCCCCACCTCTTCAGGGGAGGAAGTGTGGGGTCCTGAATGGTCATCTGTTCCCCTCACTTTTGAATCAGCCAAAGAGCCATCTGAGGGCTCTGGCTTCCAAAAAAAAAACGCCTGTTTAAGCAGCGACCGGAACTTTGGAACAAGTTGGGCTCAATCATGGTCTGCAATGCCCACTTGTTCAAAGTCCCGTGAATTTCAAAAAGCCAAAAAAATAAAAAACTTTCAAAAACCAAAAACATCTAGCATCTCAATTTCAGAAAAATCTCAAGAATCAAAAAACATTTCTTTCCCTGCATTCAATAGTGTGCCAAGTTCGTCTAAAGAGTCGCATGAGTTAGAAGTCGAATCATATGATTTCGACATCGAATTAGACTTTGAGCTCATGGGTCTGGACGAAGCTCGGGACGAGGAAGATGATGATCCAGCTCCCGAACTAGAGGATCTCCTCAAAAGGTTCGAATCTAAAGCCAATGTTATAGCCGATGATTTCGAGATAGTAAACTTGGGGACGCCTGAGATCCCTAGGGAAGTACGCATTGGAAAATCGTTGCCACCTGAGATGAAACAGAAAATGATAGAGTTCCTAGCTCCAAGATTGTCCAACTTCGCGTTCTCATATGAAGACATGCCGGGGCTCGATGAAGAGCTCGTTGTACACCATCTGCCAACCAAGGCAGATATGAAGCCAGTGAAGCAAAAACTTCGAAGAATGAAGCCAGAATGGGCTCTGAAAGTCCGAGATGAAGTCATCAAGCAGTACAACGCGGGATTCTTGGTAGTCTCCAACTACCCTGAATGGCTCGCCAACATCGTGCCAGTACCAAAGAAGGACGGCAAGGTTCGAATGTGCATTGACTTCCGAGATCTCAACAAAGCCAGTCCAAAAGATGACTTCCCTTTGCCACATATCGACACTCTGGTCGACAACACTGCTGGATACAAGATCTTCTCATTCATGGATGGGTTCTCAGGTTACAATCAGATCAAGATGGCCGTCGAAGATCGCGAGAAGACAGCATTTATCACTCCCTGGGGAACCTTCTGTTACAGGGTAATGCCGTTCGGTCTGAAGAACGCAGGAGCAACATATCAGCGAGCAATGACAGCACTATTCCACGACATGATGAACAAAGAGCTCGAAGTATATGTGGACGACATGATCGTCAAATCTCGCACAATTGAAGGACACTTTGAAGATCTGAAGAAGTTATTCAACAGATTAGAAAAGTACAAGCTTCGCCTCAACCCTCAGAAGTGTGTCTTCGGTAGAATGGGAGGTAAGCTCCTCGGCTTTATGGTGAGCGAAGATGGCATCAGGGTCGACGAGACCAAAACCAGAGCAATCATCGAGATGCCCCCTCCTAGAACAGAGAAAGAAATTCGTGGCTTCCTCGGCAGAATTCAATACATCAGTCGCTTCATCGCACAGCTCACACCTATCTGTGAGCCATTATTCAAGCTCCTTCGGAAGAACGCCCCAAAAGAATGGAATGATGATTGCCAAGTCGCCTTCGACCGCATCAAGAAATATCTCATTAATCCTCCAGTCCTAGTGCCTCCCACTCCTGGACGACCACTATTGTTATACATCTCGGTAGCAGCAGAAGCCATTGGCTGTGTCCTCGGCCAACACGACGAAACCGGGAAGAAAGAACAAGCAATATACTATTTGAGTCGAAAGTTCACCGACTACGAGACCAGGTATTCCCCCATCGAGAAGACTTGCCTCGCCCTAGTCTGGGCAACTCAGCGACTCCGTCAATACATGATTGCATTCCCTATTCTTCTTCTCGCTCACATGGATCCGCTCAAATACCTGTTCGAGAAACCGGCACTCACTGGAAGGATAGCTAAATGGCAGCTACTCCTGTCTGAGTTCGACATTACCTATGTCACTCAAAAGGCAATCAAGGGACAGGCCCTCGCCGATCATCTTGCCGCTCACTCTCTCCTAGATTATCAACCGCTCAAGACGTTCTTTCCTGATGAAGATCTCTTGCTCATTGAAGAGGATGAAAAGAAGAAGAAAGATGAATGGACGTTATTCTTCGACGGCGTAGCAAATTCTAAAGGGAGTGGTATTGGAGCAATCCTCTACTCTCCAGATGATGTCCCTATTCCTATCTCGAGGCGCATCGCATTCGAGTGCACCAACAACATGGCAGAGTACGAAGCATGCATCGCTGGCTTAAGGGAAGCCATAATCTTGGGCGTCAAGAAGCTACGAGTATTTGGAGACTCACAGCTTATCATCAATCAGACCAATGGCGAATGGAAGACCAAAGACGAGAAGTTGATACCATATCATGTGTATCTTGACAATCTGATCGAAGAATTCAAGGAAATCACCTTCTCATACATGCCCAGAGCCAAGAACCAGTTTGCAGATGCTCTCGCCACGCTCGCATCAATGCTCGAGATCCCAAAAGGAGCTTCAGAATGGGAGCTCACAGTCGAAATTCAAGGAGAACCTGCTTTTTGCCTGCAAATAGAAGAAGCCGAAGCTGTCCCTGACAAACCCTGGTATGCCGACATCAAGCAATATCTCGAAATCCAGGAGTATCCAGAATCAGCAACAGCAACAGATCGCCGAACCATCCAACGTTTGGCCGGCCAGTTCACCATCAGTGGCGAAGTTCTCTACAAGCGATCCTATAATCACATCCTCCTCCGATGCGTCGATGAAACAGAAGCTGCAAAGATCATGAAAGAAATACACGAAGGAATCTGTGGCCCACACATGAATGGGCACATGATGGCAAAGAAGATTCTACGACTCGGCTACTATTGGCTCACCATGGAGACAGACTGTTGCCAGCACGTCAGAAAATGCTTCAAGTGTCAGGAGCATGCAAATAAAATCCATGCCCCATCATCAGAGTTATACAATCTGACCACCCCCTGGCCCTTCTCCATGTGGGGGCTCGACATCATCGGCAAGATCAGTCCCAAAGCATCAAACGGTCACGAGTACATACTTGTGGCAGTCGACTACTTCACCAAGTGGGTAGAGGCAGCCTCCTACACCACGATTGCAGCATCTCAAGTGATCAAATTCATGAAGAACAACATCATATGCCGGTATGGAATCCCTAATGCTATCATCACAGATAATGGGACCCCGTTCGTCAACAAGAAGATGGATGACTTCCTCAGCAAGTTCAAAATCCAACGTCATCGATCAAGCCCCTACCGTCCCCAGATGAATGGTGGGGTAGAAGCCGCAAACAAGACAATCGTCAGGATACTCGAGAAGATGGTCGTGACCTATCGAGATTGGTCAGATATGCTCCCATATGCACTTTGGGCCTATCGAACGTCTGTACGGTCTGCTACGGGCGTTACTCCTTTCGAGCTTACTTACGGAATGGAAGCAGTCCTACCAGTCGAGGTGGAAATACCATCACTACGAGTGTTACTCGAAAGCGGAATTGAAGAAGGAGAATGGCAACGGGCCAGATTCGGTCAGTTGCAGCTGGCAGATGAAAAACGCATGCGTGCACTAAGTCATTCACAGTGCTATCAGAAAAGGATCGCTCGGGCTTACAACAAGAGAGTCCGGAAAAGAAGTTTCAAGGTAGGCGACATGGTCATGAAGAAGATTCTACCGTCGCACCTTCCAGATCCCAGAGGAAAGTTCAAACCCTCGTGGGACGGGCCGCTGATCATCAGAGAAGTACTTCCCGGAGGCGCCCTCAGACTCACCAGCATGAGAGGGGTGGATCTTCCTGAGCCAACCAACGCCGACAACGTGAAAATCTTTCACGGGTAAGTCATTCTGACCTTATCAAGAGTTACTTTAATAGAGCTGAAGTCAAGAGGTCGAAGCTAAGACCTCTGAGAAATCGTTCCCGTCCACCAACAAGTGTTTCAAATAAGGGGATTCCAAAAGAGAAAAATACAAAAAAAAGGGGGGGGATTCAAAAAGAAAAGACAAAAAAAAGAGAGAGAGAGAAAAAGAATACAAAAAGAAAAAAAAAAAAAAAGAGAAAAGAGAAAGAAAAAGGGAAGCCAAAGCAAGGCACCCAAGAAAAAAATCAACCCAAGAAGAAACACAATCATCCATCCATCCATCTCAGAGGGGTCTTTAGCAAAGACCGACAGCTCCATTATCGTAACTCAGGATAAGGGCTAGAGGACTGCCATCGGCCGGCAACGACGGATTCCCGACCTCTAGCCGCCGCAGTTATCCAGAGATCCAGAAAAGAAAAAAAAAAGAAAAAAAAGAGGAAAAAAGAAAATGTGTGCCTAAACAAAGAGGGCGGAGTGAAAACCCGAAAGGGCGCTCCGAGTAAAAACAGTGGGCATACAGCGGACTTGGTGAAAACCTGAAAGGGCACCAAGGGTAAAAACAGCACAGCTGCCAAGGGGCAGGCAAGACCAAATACCCGGGACGTGGTGAAAACCTGAAAGGGCGCCACGGGCAAAAATGACGGGAAAAAGCCGGCTGTGGTGAAAACTCGAAAGAGCACTGCAGGCAAAAATGGCTCAAATGAAAAAAAGAAAAAATAAAAGTGCAGGTACCAAGAAATCAGACAGTCCAGATCGGTTCAAGCAGTGAAAGTGCAAGAATAAGAGGAAGTACAGTCAGGAGTGAAGAACTCTACAAACTCTGACAATCTCAGGAAGCGAGAGTTTCCATTGCCTACATCTCTAGGGAACCAAAGGATCAAGCAAGTCAAATCTCGAGACATCGGTCAAATCATTGACCGAACCCCAAGTTCTGATTCCTATATCCCGACACAAAATCCAGACACACTCACAAGACTACTCATGGCACAGTAGATTTTCAAACAGTTCTCTTTTTTTTTAATTAAATGCATCATATTTCTTTTACATATAACATATCACCTTTTTCAAAAAATACAAAAACGCATCATCATCAATCATGTATGCAAAAAAGGAATGTGCAGGTGGCCAACACAATCAATCTCTACCCTCCTCCTCGGCCACATCAGGTGAGTCCTCTGACTCATAAAAAGATAGTCTCGCTCTCAACCTGCTCACCTCCATACGCAGGTAATGCACCTCATCGCGCTCAAGGGTACGGATCGCTGTCTCCTCATCAGACAACCTCCGATCGGCAGCCAATCTCCTCGACATCATCTCACAATGATACCGAAGTGCAGAGATCTCAGACAGCAGATGACCATGAGTGGCCAAGAGGAAGCCAGGATCGATAAACGGGCGCTCCTCAAAAGGTTCATATGAACCAGATGAAGAGCCAGCATCTCCAAGAATATCCTGCTCATCCTCATCAGCAGTCTGGTGCCAACAAGGGATACGTCGATACAAAGACTGCTCAGCAACCCAGTACTGATATGGGGCGGTCGCCATCGGAAAAGTCCGCAGCTCAAAACCCAACAAATCAGCTGTCAAATAACTCGCCCAGGAACAATCAATCCGGGTCCTGAAGTCAGAAGATCTAGAGGGGAGTACTCGACGCCCGATACCCGTGAAAGCAAAATGAGGAACATCCTGCTCATACCCAAACTGCCGCAGGAACCGGATGGGATGGTAAGAAAAGTAGGATCGAAAGCCTACCAACATCAGAGGATGGCGGTGTGCATCGCAAAGCACTGGAGGAAGTGAAAGCCAAGATGACTCCCAACGAACGTTCCAGTCACGAAGTTCAGCGAACATCCTGCGATACAAGGGCTCGCTCATCCTAGCCGTATGCGGAAGGAACTCCATGATATAACGCATGATGTCAGAGCTAGGGATGCCAGGAAGAGGTACAGAAACAGTCAGAGAAAGGCGCTCCCATAGCCAGACCTGATCACAGAAAACGAAAGAAGTTCAGCTAGAGCAAAACAAATCCTGACAAAGCAAAAGAAAAAGGGTGCAGAAAAGAATACCTGCAGGAAGGCACAACAGCCGCGAAGAACACGAGTGCGGCCCAGGGCACAGTCGGTCAGCCCATCGAATAGCTCGGCCAAGATGAGAGAAATGATCCCCTGCCGACGGACAGCTCGGCTCATCACCTCAAAAAGCAAAGGAGTCTGGGACCTTCGCCATCCCGAGAACAGCACTTCAGCAATCAAGCAAAACATCAGGGCGTTCCGAGCAAAGGTAGAACCAGCCGTACTCTGAGGACCCGAAAAAAGATCATACAGCAGGTCCAAAGAGAACACTACAGCATCCTGGCCACTAGCTGCAGGCCGAACAAGATAAGGGATCCCAAACCAGTTCTGCGGTGTAGCAGTCTTCGGCGATGTCTTCGGCGAGAAGTACTGAGTATAATCCAAGGGTAAGCCTGTCAAGCGTGCAAGCTCCTCCAAAGAAGGCCCCATCTCCATATCGTTGAACGCAAACAAGTTCAACGAAGGGACCCAGTCAATCAAGGCAGCTCCAAGCATCCTCCAATCAATATCAACTCTAGCCATATGAATCACACTGCCAAAGCCATAGGACTCCAAATCTCGAATCTCATAAACTGACAAGCTGTCAAGCCAAGCAAGCAGTCGTGGCGAGCAAGAAGAACGAGGAAGCAGCTGACAAGTCCTCACCGGTATCCCCTCCAGCACAAAAGGCCCAGAAATCGAGGACAACTCATCAAGGATCGGAAGGTCAACGGGCGAAGGAGAAGGAAAAGCTGGAACCTCTGCAGACTCGACAGCCCCTGACCTGCCCTCAGTAACGGCTATGTCTGATTTAGCCGCATCGCTGTCTGAAACTGTCATAATCTCAGCCGTATGAGAAGACTCGCCCACCTCATGAACAGAGTGCGCAAAGGGCCGATGACCAAAAGAAGGACAATGCTCCCAACCAAAAGAGCCATCAGTGAAGATCACACCGCACGTCGTAGCATCCCGGCTAATCTGACCGTCAAAGAATACATCTGAACCATCAAAAAGGGTCCGAGCAGCCCCGATCGAAGAATCAACAGTCAGATCTGGACCTGCGGCCCCCTCCAACAGAAAATCGTGTATCCAGTCACCATCCTGGCCGATCAAAGGGATCATCGAGGCATCTACACCGTCCATCATCAAGGGGACATCATCAATGATCACATCAAGTCCACCCAAACAAGTGTGCCGCACATCTCGGCCCTCATCCAGAACATCCAAACCGTCAAAGGTACCATCTGAGCCATCCATGCCATTCAGACATGAGATCAGCCCATCTATGTCCCTCATAGTCCCATCATCACCGTCCATCACGCCATCCATGGGACCCACACTCAAGGGATGCATAGCCTCACCTATGTCCCATCCCATCATCTCATCCATACCATCCATTCCTCCCATAATGAGGGACCCATTCAAATCAGAAAATCCAGCCATCCCACCATTAATGGAGCCATTCAAAGCTCCGCCAACCACCATCCCTAGCCCCTCATCAATGCCCCCTCTTAATGCCCCATCTACCCCATCCATTAAAGGCATTTCCCCATTATCAAAGCTCAGTTGAAGATCTGAAGTGTGGGACCCATCTTGGACAGCCCCCACAGCCCATAAATCCCCACCATCCATTGCCCAAGAAAGGACAAAATGAGAAGAAGACAAGATGAAGAGAAAAGACAAGGGGACAAGAAGATTCATGGCTGGAATCGAACGGTCCAGTACAGGGAATGTGGGGACAGCAGCAACAGACAGCAGAGGATGTCCGAACCAGAGCCAGCCCAGGCCGCTCAAGAGACGAGCCTTGGGCGGCCTGCCCTGGGCCGCCCGTACGGACGCAGATCCCCTCTCTCCGCGGGATTGGCTCCGGGGCTTTTGGTAGGTGAGGCTGACAGTCCACGTCAGCAGATGGCGCTCCGTGGGCCGCCCAAGGCCCCGGTCCGCTCCAAATTTCAACTGAAGATGATCAAGATCATACAAAAGGTGCCCCACTGGTCCAATCACGAAGCAATGTGGCCGGAATATGGCTGATCAAGCCAAAGAAGGGGGAAAGTGATCAAGTGGGGGCCACAAGCAATCCAAGCCATTCAAAGACTAGATCATCATGATCTAAACCATTGAAGAACCTACATGAGCCGTCAAACAACAAGATCAAAGGTTTGATCATCACAAGAAGGGCCGGAATCCAAGATCTAATCATCAAGTGGGCCCACAAAGCCAAATCAAGTGATCAGAGACGTTCAAGCCATCATCCACACCATGAGAAGCATTCCTAGCCTCACGAATCATCAAAAGAAGTGCCCCAAAGTAAAGCTAAGGTCTCAAGTGGGCCCACAGGGCCAAATCCATCAATCTGAACCATTCAAGGGCCAAATCACAAGATCCAAACCATTGGAAAGCTTACACAAGTCATGGAGTGACAAGATCAAAAGTTCAATCATCAAAAGAAGGGCCAGAATCCAAGATCTAAGCATCAAGTGGGCCCACAAGGCCTAATCAAGCAATCTGAACCATTCAAGTCATCACCCATGCAGCTAAGCAGTCTCAAATCATGAAGGAATGAGTCAAGAGTCAAAGCATCCAGACATCACCAAGGAATTTGAGAGAAATCAAAGCCTTATATTCATCCAAAAGAGCTTGATACAAAAGGGGACAAAAACAAAAGTACAAGGCCATATAAAGCAAAGCCAGCTACAAGTCACCAACATAATCATCATCGCCCCTTCTCGCGTCCCGCTCCCGACGATAAAGATCCATCAAAGGAGCAGTCACTGAACCTCCAGCATACCTGCGACGGCCACCTGGAACATAAAGCGAAGGAAGCAAAGGCCCCTGGCCAAATAGCAGATACCACTCGTCATAATCACGATCCGGGATCGTGAAACGGAAGCCAGGCTGGCCCACCAGAGCCTCAACTCTCTCACCAGCTGGCATCCGAGCAGCTGGAAGAGGTGCAGAACAGGGGACCTGAGCCACCCCAGTGACTTGCCGAAGCAATCTCTCTCCCAAGTACCATTGGAAGGACTCAGCGTCAGAAAGCATAATACGGAGACATGAAGCATCATATGCCTCCACGCGCTGGGGTGTGTAGTAGAGAGGGAAACTAGCGTACGACATCCGGGCAAACTGCAGCAGAAGAGGTTACCACGATCAGTTACAAGTACAGTACAAGGACAAAGACAAGCAAGATACTTACGTCCTCAACGGTCAGCCCGTCTATATCAGCACGCCAATTGTCCCCGGGAACTCGGGAGTTCCGCTAACGATTCTGCTGATGCCAGTACATGTGGCGATACTGAGCGGGTTCAATGTCATCTCGCATCCTCGGCGCAAGGTGTGGAAAATGGTCATAAAAGCAAGTCTGGATGAAAGTACATTTAATGATCAGAGAGAGAAAGGAGGCAAACGGCTCTAAAGAGGATGAAAGAAGAGGTACCTCAACAACAGGCCAGAAGCCTGTGAAGGACCGGCTATGCCGACAGGTCTTGTCCAGACCTTGAAAGAGACGGGTCAGGATGGCCCCATTCCAGTTATAGGGGTGATGAAGATCCTCGACTAAACGAAGAAATTTAGGATCAACTCTCTCATTCGCATGGCAAAAAAGAAAGGATCCAAAAGCATAAGTGATCATGGCCCGCGCCTTGTGGAGGGCCTCTCGCTCGGTGGTAGGGACGACGGAAGCAAAATTGTTGTAAAACCATCGCATCTTCACTTGATGGCCTTGGAATTCACCCTCAGGAGGGACGTCACCGACAAGCCGCAGCCAATCAGTGGAAGAGAGGGGAGCTAAAGAGCTAACTTGAGGGACAATTGCCCCATGAAATGGGAAACCTATCTGCATGTAAATGTCCAAAGGGGTTATCCCCCATTCTCCACAAGGAAGCTGGAAGGTGTGGGTCTCATCCCGCCACCTCTCACAAAGGGCCGCAAGCATCATGCGGTTGGCGTCATTGTTATGGAAGCGTAGGGTGAGGAGGCCAGCAAAAGGAGTACCATCTAGTACTCGCTCAAGCAAGGGCTGTGGCTCCTTCATCCAATTGTCCCAGCGATCCCTGGTACCCTCGACCCTTGATAGCAGGAAGAGGTTGATGCTCCATAGCTAGGGAACACATGTGGTCCCCTCGGCGGACAATGAAAGCAGGATCATCCTCGTCAACCACTTGGTGGCCCCTAGTACCATCCGCCATGGAATCCTACAAGCTTGGCAAGGTAAGTCCCTATCCTTTACCCATTAAAATCCAAATTCTCATCCAAGAAACCCATGGGATTGGACTCACATTCAAATGCAAAATCTAAAGTCCAACTCCATGTGTCACTTAGGATATGTGTTGGACCCATTGGAAAAAGTAAGGCCTGCCTTAAAGAAGGTGGCATGGCATGCCTCAGGTAAGAAAAGTCCATCATCCAAGGACACATTTTGGACAACAAATGCACTCAAGTGCCATGAAATCAACTAAGGATGAGAGTCCTACTGCACATGAGAAGTTCCTCTTCAAAGTCCACATGTGGCCAAGGATTGACTCACTTTTATGCCAAGGTCATGATTCTCACTTAGGATGTCTCCATCTTTTTACACATATGCATGGACAAGTGGGGAATAGAAAGGAAACGGGTCCCCAAGAGCAACCCAAATGCCTCATCTCAATGGATTGGAAAGAGCACATAGCCCACTTGAAGAACATGAGGACTCATTCATGGGTTAACCATGGGCAACCTTATGTGCCTCATCTTGATGAAAATTTTGACCATGAAAATGCAACAAGGAGGTCTACCCACAAACATATGAATCAAAGAAGCTAAGGGTAGAAAGTCGATGCACATAGCCCACATGAAGAATCAAAGTTGAAAATGCCCATGAAAAGGCAAGTTTGGGCAACTTATGTGCACCAACTTTTTCACCAAAAGGGAGACCATTTGAGCACAAAAGAGCATGGCTTGATGAGTCACCCAACCATCATGAAAAAGAATGGTACACATAGCCCACTTGAAGATCAAAATCCAAAATGTCCCAAGGCATGGGACAAAAATGGGTAACTTATGGGTACCATTCCTTCTCACAAATGGAAGAAGAAATCACTCATATTTGAATGATGATGGGTGATCCACCAAGCCCCCATAGAAAAGTTCAAGGAGCTATGGTTGTATGGACACTCACTTGAGGATCATCCAGTTGAGGTTGATAACATTAAAGGGAAACTCTTGAGAATCACATTCCTACCACAAAGGAAGCCATTTGAACTTAGTGAGATTGTGGGAACAACTCACTCATGGGACTTGTAGATGGTCAAGCAACTCAAGTCCTCCATCCATCAAGAGAGAAAGCATGGAAAGAAAAAGCCCACATGAACAAAGTGTAGTGGGGCACACATGGTTCAAAGAAGTGCCCAAGTTTCAATGAAGGCCCAAAAGCCCATCCACATGAAAAACTCCAAGGAGCCCACCACACTTTGTGCAAAGAT
This sequence comes from Liriodendron chinense, assembly GCA_003013855.2. Lineage (NCBI taxonomy): Eukaryota > Viridiplantae > Streptophyta > Magnoliopsida > Magnoliales > Magnoliaceae > Liriodendron > Liriodendron chinense. Next base: position 30,642 of record ML058525.1, read on the forward strand.
GTACATCATAATCAAAGAAATAGTGGAAGACTTGGGCTACTTGTCCATATAAGCCCACCTAGGAAAACTAGCCCACTTGAGATCCAAAATGAAGAATGGGCTAGCCACCTTGATCCATACACATGTAAAGAAAGATGGGGTCACCCAAAGTGAGCCCCATGAGCCCAAAACTTGAGATGGGCCCTACCATGCCCATGGGCCCAAATCTTGAAAAGAAGAGGGAAAAGAAAGGATAGTTCCAAAGGAAAAATGACAAAGGCAAGAAAGCATGAGGGAGCCCAAAATGAAGCATTGGGCCCATCAAATACACCAAGGGCCATGACTTCACTTTGAGCTCATTTGATACACATGAAAAGAGGCCCAACTCCCATGAAAAAGATAGAGTATTTTGCCATGCACACTTGATGACATGGCAAAATTACTCCTTACATGCACATGGAGGGAGTGTGAAAAAGGAAAAAATGATGAAGTGGAGAGCTTGCAATGTCCTTCTCCATGCACCACCTTTGAAAGACTTGAGATCTAAGAAAAGATCAAGAATGCTTGGGCCCACCTTCACACCCCTTTGAATAGCTACATGAAAAAGAAAAAGGATCATGAGAAGAGACAATGAAGATGGAAAAGGACAAGAAAGAGAAAGGAAGTGGTCCATACCTTTACCACTCACCAAAGAAGGACCACCTTGCTGTCCCAAGATTTCTCTAAGGCCCACCACTTGAAAAGAGCAAAGGACCACCAAAGAAGAGAGAGGAAACTTGAAGAAAGAAAGAGTATGAGAGAGAGAAGAGAGAGATTGCACGTTTGAGGGGGGGAGGGTGCCCCATGTTATATAGAAAAGGGGAGGGCACCCTTTTACCCAGCCCCCTGAAGAGACCAGGAGGCACAGACCGGTCGGGCGGCCCATGGGAGGCCGTCCTAGCCTCCACCTACTTGAAACGACCTCCCTCTCCCTCTCCTTGGGAAGAACTCCTCCTTGGGAAGGGTGGTTGCAAGTGAATCTTGTACCTCCATGTAAGAATGAAGTGATGGAAGAGAATGGTGAGAAAAAGAGGAAATCTCACCAAAATCTCATCTCATGAGAAATGGGTGAGAAATTGGGTGGATGATGTGGAAAAGTTCCATGGAATTTCCAAGAAAAAGAAAGAAAAATTTGACTTGGTCAAACAATGATCTCAACCATCCAAAGGCATGACCAAGCAATCCAAACCATTCCAAGAAGAATCCCAAGAATCCCCGCCCTTGATTACTGTTCACTTGTACAGTTTTTGGTCCGAAGACCTTAAACTACGTCGGGATCAAGATCCCGAGGGATTGTCAATAAGACCGGCATCAGTCTTCTTCAAGATCTGGTGGCTCCGGACATTTTCAGAAAACCAAAAAATATATACATCACTTGTACAGTTTCTGGTCCGAAGACCTTAAACTATGTCGGGATCAAGATCCCGAGGGATTGTCAATAAAACCGGCATCAGTCTTCTTCAAGATCTGGTGGCTCCGGACATTTTCAGAAAACCAAAAAAATATATACATCACTTGTACAGTTTCTGGTCCGAAGACCTTAAACTACGTCGGGATCAAGATCCCGAGGGATTGTCAATAAGACCGGCATCAGTCTTCTTCAAGATCTGGTGGCTCCGGACATTTTCAGAAAACCAAAAAAATATACATCACTTGTACAGTTTTTGGTCCGAAGACCTTAAACTACGTCGGGATCAAGATCCCGAGGGATTTTTAATAAAAATGGGTATCGATCTCGACCATCAAAATCAGAATCGATGACCCAGAATTTTTCTTCAAAAAAAAAAGAGAAAACAAAAAAATGTCTTTCCTCTTTTAAAGTTTGTGGTCCGAAGACCTTAAACTACGTCGGGATCAACATCCCGAGGGATTTTAATAAAAACCAACATCGATCCCAGCCTTTCAGGCCAAGATCTGATGATCTGGATCATTTCGAAAAAATAAAAAATGTGTTTGCCCCCCCCCCCCCCCCCCCCCCCCCCCCCCTTTTACTAAGTCTGGGTCCGAAGACCTTAAACTACGTCGGGATCAACATCCCGAGAGATTTTCAATAAAAGCCGGCATCGGTTTTGTTTGCTCACATCAAGATCAATGACTCCGGACATTTTCAAAAATCATAAAAATACATTACCAGCCCCGCTTTTAAAGTTTTGGTCCGAAGACCTTAAACTACGTCGGGATCGACATCCCGAGAGATTTTCAATAAAAACCGGCATCAGTCTGGATTGTCCATCCGCTGACACCGGACATTTTTCCAAAAACAAAAAAACATGTTTGCCCCTCTTTTGTACAGTTTCATGGTCCGAAGACCTTAAACTACACTGGGATTAATTTCTCGGGGGACCTTTCTCACTTTCAACCAAAAACTGGCATCGGCCTCGACCGTTGGGATCATGGTTCGATAACCCGGATCATCTCAAAAATACCAAAAATATTTTAAAGCTTTCCATAAAAACCAGTGTCAATCTCGATTACTCAAGTTGAAGTCTGGAACTTTTTCAAAACAAAAAAAATATATACAATATAAAACAAAAAAAAAGTTTTCATCACCAGTTTTGATCCACCAATTTATCCCCAGTGGTCCGAAGACCTAAAACTACACTGGGATTAACTTCTCGGGGGCTTTCTTTCCTAACCTGTTCCAGACATGGCTGACACTTGATCGTACGGGTGTCTGGAATCTTTTTAAACAGGTAAAGGCTGAGGCGGGCAGAACTCCGCAATCCTGTTCGTGTTGAACGCACCGTGATAGACAACCTTGAGTTGGAAGTCGCTGTTGAAGCTGACGGATGTTCCCTGTTCCTAGAACTCATGAAGGGGATTAAGGCTGTTGGGAGGTGAAGCTCACCCTCACGGAATTGTGAGCAACGTAAGACCCCAAACTGGATTGACTAAGGGAAATGTGAGGATGTGGCTCATCTTGTGGCCGAAGGAGTCCGTCGGACGATACGTGGTCTATGTGCATTGCACATGAGGAACAGGCAACTTTGTGGGTGTGTTGACTGAAAACCCTCAAAATCTCCTCATCCGAAGATGTAAAACTACGGCACTTAACTGTGTGAGACTCGTCTTGCTCGCTGACGTAAAATGGATCGGGTGCCTTACCAGCAGTAGAAGCTGGAAGTGGATGGAAATTCCATATCTTTTCCCTGCATTTCAGAAAAATCACAAAATACAAAAACATTGCAAAATCATCTCTTCAAAAATCACAAAAATATTTCCATCAAATATCTGCAAAAATCACAAAAATATTTCCCTTGCTTTCAATCAAAATATTGTCAAAAATCACAAAAATATTTCCATCGCTTTCAAATCAAATATCTGTCAAAAATCACAAAAATATTTCCATCGCTTTCAAATCAAATATCTGTCAAAAATCACAAAAATATTTCCATCGCTTTCAATCAAAATATCTGCAAAAATCACAAAAATACTTCTATTGCTTTCATTAAAAATATTTCGAAAAATCACAAAAAAATTTCCTGTGTTTTCAATAACCAATCTCTATCCTGATCGCTCAGGTAAAGATTCGGACCATATATTTACAAAAAATCACAAAAATTAGCATCCCCAGCACTACAATTCAGGAGTCTTGAACTCCGCTCACTTCACAGTATGGGATGACGGATCCAATCGCCCGCAAATTGGAATCTTGACCAAAACGGGCAACCAAACACCATCTCAATCACATGTATGCCCAGAAGAACATCTTGAAGTCGAATGATATCCTCGTACATTCTCATTAGCAAAGAAACAGCATCTTAGGACGATGGACCTGATCGACCACGGGTCGGGATCTTGACCAACCCGTTGTCCAAACCTCCGTATCAAAAAGAAAAATCCCTAAGGGAGTACAACCCTGTAAGCAATAAGCTCAAAATTCTCTGCATCTCCAGCAAAAGCAAAATCATCAAACGAAAAGAGAATGAGCCAAGCCATGCATTCATCATGCATCTCCATGCATCAGCATCCATTGCATCAATCATCATGTTTACCTGCTTTCAAAATAAAAGTCGGTTAGCTAAAGACCCCACAGGCATCCCTAGTGGAGGCACATGCAAACCAGATTCCCATTTCAAAAAGACAAAAAAATATTTCTATTTACAAATAAAAACCCCACGGAGTATCACTCCCCAGAGTGGGTGCCTTTTCAAAAATCCAAAAATGTTTTCCAGTAGAGCGTTCTGCCTCCAACACACCAGGAGATCTTCCATATCTCTGGGTAGGAGCCGATGCAAAAATCAAATAAGATCCGATGTCTCGCGGTTTCCCCGGAGACCATCGGATCCAATGCACTCAAAGTATGATCGAACTGAACTCCAGTGTCAGTACGGTCGTGCCACATGCCAAGATACAAAAAGATGAAAGCCAAAAGGCTCGGTCACAGAAACCATTTGAACAGGTGGAAACGATGAATTGTAACCCAAGTATCAAAATCAGCAGATTGGGTGGAAAGAGTTCACCCGCACATACCTAGGCGTGGATGCCTGAAGTACCTTGACTGAGTCCAAGTCGGCGTAATAGAATCCCGTAAGACTATCGGACGCAGGGCGTCTAACCACTTTGACAGTCAAGCGAAACAAGTACTCCTGGAGTGATCTGGGAAAACATCAAACATCACACAATCAGTCTCAGGGTCAGCATCCTCGTAAGACTAACGGACGCAGAGGCTCTGCTGTACCTTTCCGATGTTAGTACCGATCGGGAATGGAAGGGTTGCGATTGGGTACCCAGGTTGCAGCAAACTGCAGGGACAATCGCAACGTTTTCTCCGAACTCTCGCGGTATGTGCGAGTTATCAACTTCCAGACAATCAACTGACTCAGATACAAAGGACAACAAAGATTCCAGACCACAATCAAGGAAAGAATGAATTGCAAACTAAGCATCGAAACCAGCAGATCGGGTGGAAAAGCCCACCCGCACATACCTAGGCATGGATGCCTGAAGTACCTTGACTGAGTCCAAGTCGGCGTAGTAGAATCCCGTAAGACTATCGGACGCAGGGCGTCTAACCACTTTGACAGTCAAGCGAAACAAGTACTCCTGGAGTGATCTGGGAAAACATCAAACATACAATCAATCACAGGGTCAGTAACCTCGTAAGACTGTCGACGCAGAGGCTCTGCTGTACCTTTCCGATGTTAGTACCGATCGGGAATGAAAGGGTTGCGATTGGGTACCCAGGTTGCAGCAAACTGCAGGGACAATCGCAACGTTTTCTCCAAACTCTCGCGGTATGTGCAAGTGAGCGATCTCCAAACGATCAACTGGCACAGATGCAAAAGCAAGCAAAGATTTCAGACCATGATCTATGAATGACCGGGTCAGAAGTGGGGTGTCCACTCGCTTTGGCATTCGGTTGCACTGCAACCTCTGCCAAAGAGGGGCATCTGTAGACACCCCACCTTCGGCTACACTGTTGGTAGAGATAGCTGGTTGAACGGAGGACCATACCCCCAAATCCCAAGTCCAAACTCAGCCAAACTCACCCTTGTGAGCCCCATTCCATAGCCCAGTTCAAGCCTGAACCCAGTCAACCCAGTCCTAAACACCACCCCGAAAAACCCCCCATAAAAAAGTCCAGTCAAAAAATCCCAAAAAAGTCAAACTCACTGAGTCAACTCGCTGAGTTAACCCGTTGAGTTAACCCGCTGAGTCAACCCGTCGAGTCAACCCGTCGAGTCAAAACACCGAGTCAACCCGTCGAGTCAACCCGTCGAGTCAAACCACCGAGTCGACCCGCTGAGTCAACTCACTGAGTCAACCAGCGAGTCCAACAGCAGCCCCGAGGGAACGGCCGTACTCGCTGGAAACCGAGGAGCGGCCGTACGGGCGGCCCATGGCAGGCCGCCCGGAAAAAATTACGAGAATGCCCCTCTCGCTGCTATAAATACCCCCCTCCCCTTCTCATTTCAAGACACCACTCAGCCAGAGAGAGCCCGTCCGTCTGAGTCATCCTTCTCCACCCTTAGCCCATTTGTCCACCAAGGAGAGCCCGAGTGAGGAGAGCCTAGCCCTGGTCCAGCCCAGCCTGACCACTGGTCCAAGCCTCCCAAGCCACCCAAGTCTTGATCCAGCCACTCGAAGCCAACCCTTGCGACACCTCCGTCCACCCAGCTACTCATTTTCCAGCATCATCTCATTTGCATCTAGCATAAGTGCAACATTTACTTTCCTTCCAACCCCCCTGCTTCACTACAAGCACCTTGATTACTCAAGCACACTTGCATATGTCTTAAATTAAGCACCTGTCAGTTCGAGCGTATGCTCTGGGCTTGCCCGTTGTTGGAACCTGCCCATCAGAAACTCTTACTGTTCAGACCTGCATTCACGCTTCACCATAAAACACCTTGATCATTCAAGCACACTGCATACGTCTTATATTAAGCACCTGTCAGTTCGAGCGTACGCTCTGGGCTTGCCCGTTGTTGGAACCTGCCCATCAGAAACTCTTACTGTTCAGACCCGCATTCATGCATCATGTCATCCATGAGAATATACGAGGATTAAATTAGACTTTCAAATATTCGATCGATTCTGTGAAGTAGAGACCGTACTTCGGTACGGGCAGTGTGTGGGGTGCTTAACCTCTTCCCACCCTGTAACCGTGATCCCTTACCTTGAATCTCTGACCGCAGATCAACAGGAGTCATTTTAGAAGAAGGAATCTTCGGATTCCCTTCTCTAACGTTTCTACGGGGTCTAGCCGACTGTAGATTCGAAGTAACTGGCTAGTGGCGACTCTGGTCTTATATAAATTCACTTAAACACATCCAGCTCAATACGACAACCAAACGAAGCCCTCGAGAACGAGGCAAGCCAGTGGCACAAACGGCGATTTCGCACTCACGCACCTCTTCTTCTTCTTCTTCCGAAAGGGAAAGGGAGAACGACGTCGTGTGAGAGCGCGGAGAAATCGGCGCGGGTCCACAGATAAGGAATGAGAATGGAAAGTTGCAATAGAGGATTTATCTAACGATCGGACACCTAGGATGGGTTTGGATTGATCCAAATATGCAAGTAGGGTCCACAAACTGAGGCTCCACAGCCGTTTGATAGGTTTCTAGAGCAAGAGAAGGTTCTAGAGAATTTCTACATAAGGTGGGAGAAACTTTCATTTTTAAGGTGATTCTCCACGTTGATTAGCTAGAAAGGATCTTTAGGATCCTCTAGAAGCTTCGCTAAGTTCCAATGCGAAGAAGATTTCTTGATTGGAAGATCCAAGTTTCCAAAAAGAGAAGAAGATCGGTTTAGATTCGAGGTGGAATAAGGAGAAAACTTATAGGAAAGGTTTTTGAATGGTAAGGAAGAAGATAGAGGATTTAGATTTCTGAACTGAGGCCCACATGATGGACCGTGGAGAGGGAAACGGTGGCAGTGGCATATGTGGAACGTTGCCCACCATCTTGTTTTAGAAACGCATGACCAAATGTGCATTGACCATGCATGTTGTGCACATGGGTCCCACCATAATGTTTATATAAAATCCACTCCGACCAACAGATCGACAGCGTAGTTTTAGAGGGTGACACAAAAAATTGGCCAGATTTGAGATTGGATGGCCCACTTATATAGACCGATTTCTAATTTGCTTATTTGTAGAAAGATTATATGGCTGAAATTCGACATGTATGGTTAAAATGTGCTAAATATCTTAAGTCTAAGGTTTTGCATGTTAACGATCGCTGAAAATTAGTGTACTTAAAAATGGCATGTTAACCTAAATTAACTAATGTCATTTTTGTAATTTTTGTAAATCTTCAAGTTTAGTAAAATCTAACCCTTCTACATTGTTAATGGGGTTATTCTAAAAAACTTTAATAAATGGTACTCTACCTTATCTCATATGGATAACCCGTTATTCAAATTTTAATATCAACGGTCGGTATTTAACTAAAAAAATATTAAAGATAAATTTCAGAAAATTATAAAATAATTATGGTAAATCCGAAGCGTTACATAGGGCACCCAAAATTCGTTAGATTTTTTAGTCTACTTGTTGGACTATTTTTGAGTTCAACGGGTGCCCGACCATGCATAGACAGATGCGCGATTTTCTAATTTATTTTCAATTTTTTGTGTTCTTTCTTAGTTTGTTTATGATTCCTTTTTTAATACATTTAGGATTTCTAGGTTTGTTTGTTTTTTTTTTCTTTTATTTAAGGTTGTTTAAACTCATTTTTAGGCATGTTATCATTTTATTAATGAAAGTTTTAGACTTTTAGTCTTTGTTTCTTTGTGGATTCGAAGAGAGGTCTCGTGGATTCGAGATATCCCCTCATGGATTAGAGGAAGATTGAGGAGTCCCAATAGCTTTGTGGATTTGGAGTAGTTATCACGTGAGAGAGACAGTGATCGATTTCACCACGTCCCCTCCGCGCCATATTTATGGAGGATGAACCCCACTCTCCGATAATCACCTGATCATTTTAAACAATATCTTAGGAGTAGCTGAATAGGTGGTTGTGTCTCACTTGTTAGCCCAATTGGAAGACCCCGGGCATTTCAACAACAGGTCCCACGTTCGAGTGCTATGAAGACACACTAAGGGCCTGTTTGGTAAAACTTACTTTTACCACTTATCACTGAAATGTGCTATTTTCAGTGATTTTCCTTAATTTAGCATGTTTGGCAAATTAAAAAATTTAAGTGCTTAATTTATATTTTCATTGAAAAATGAGGTGTTTTTTAAGTTTCCTTTTTTGACTTAAAACTTAATACTGAATGCGGTAAGTCATTTTGAGTTAAACTTTTACAAATGACAACTTTACCCTTTACCAAACTTCCGTGCAAGTTTAGAGAGCTAACAGGGTAATTGATGTGGCAAAGTTCTTTAGCCCTATCATTATGTATGTGTTATATCCATAGTGTCCATCCATTTTACCGTATCATTTTAGGATTTGATCCAAACAATGAGGAAGACCCAAGGCTCAAGTGGACCACACCATAGAAACATGTGGGATAAGGATTCCTACCATTGAAATCTTTATAGGGCCTACCGTGATGTTTATTAGCCATTAAATTTGTTCACAATGTCAAACAGACCTGGATGATGGGGAAACACAAATATCAGCTTGATTTAAAACTTTTATGGCCCCCAAAAGTTTTCAATGGTAGGTGTTTAATCCCCACTGTTTTCTGTTGTGTGGTCCACTTCAGATTTGGATTTGCCTCATTTTTTGGCACATGCCCTAAAATGACCTGAAAAAAAATGGATGGACGGTGTCGATATAACAAATACATCATGGTGAAGCATAGAACTTGGCCATGTCAATATGATAGGTAACTGCAAAGGTGCCTTGGTGAATCGCACGAGTAGCATGCAAAGATGTTGTGAGAGGTAACACGTTATTGGGTTTTTCCTAACCATGGGGCCACCTTGATGTTCGTGTTGTATATCCAAGTCGTTCATCAGTTTTTCCATATCATTCTAGGGCATGCTAAAATGAAGAAGATCTAAATCTCAGGTAGACCATACCATAGGAAACGATGGTGATTAAACACCCACCATTAAAAACTTCTTGGTGGTTTTTTTGTGGTGTGGTCGACTAGAACCTTAGATTGCCAAATTTTTTGGGCTTATGCCTTAAAATGATTTGAACAAAAATATGAATGGATAGTGTGGATATAACACATACATCATGGTGGGTCCCACATAACTTTTCCATGTCTAACACTTTTTTTTGTTAGTCATGCAACGCACCCACCCAGTTAATCGCGGTACACACCCACCCGGTCAGTCATACGTCGCACCCACTAGTGCTGTTAGCAGTGGGAGTTTCACCCTATGGGTTTCGATACTTAGATCTCTTGTTGAAACTCCTCAGAGTCTTCCAACGAGGTAAAGGCTCCGAACCCTGGGGGGTTTATGTGTTTAACACATTGACCTATGTCTACACTGGGGTGTTTATGTGTCATTGGTGGGTTTTGTCCTGACCATGGGCCCACCTCGATGTATGTGCTATACATCCAAGCCGTTCATTAGTTTTTCCATATCATTCTAGGCCATAGTCCAAAAAATGATGTAAATCCAACTCTCAAGCGGACCACACCATAGGAAAATAATGGTATTGAATGCCTACCATTAGAAACTTCGTAGGGCCTACTATAATGTTTATTTTCCATCCAACCTGTTGATTAGGTCACACAAATCTAGATGAAGGGAATACACAAATATCAGCGTCATCCAAAACTTTCATGACCTCAAGAAGATTTTAATGGTGGATGTTGAATTACCATATTTTCTTGTGATGTCCTGTGGTGTGGTCCACCTGAGATGTGGATCTACTTCATTTTTGGGCTCGTGACTTAAAATAAGTTGGAAAAAATAGTAGGACGACTTAAATTTAACATAGACATTAAGGAGGGCCATTTTGATTTTTTTTTTTTTTTTTTTTTTTACCATGAAGGACTCATATGCAATCCTGAGGCAGATGCAACCAGGCGATTATGTATTCCTTGGATGGCATACACATGTAGGCCATATATATAATGGTACTTTGTGGGCCCTAACTATTATGTATGTGTTTTATCCCTGTCGTTCATCCATTTTGCCGGCTTATTTTATGGTATGAGAGTAAAAAAGAGGCCTATACAAATCTCAGGTGGTCTATAACACTTGGAAATGTGGTGATTGAATGCCCACCATTAAAAACTTCCTAGGCCCATTTTAATGATTATTTTCCATCCAACCTGTTGAGTAGGTCACAATGATATAGATGAAGGGAAAACACAAACATAAGCTTGATCCAAAAACTTTAGTGGCTTCTAGAATATATTAATGGTGGGCGTTCAGTTACCATGGTTTCCTTGTAATGTAGGCCACCTAAGATTTCTTATCCTTCGTTTCGTCTCATACTCTACAAAAGATAGAAATTGAAATGATAAAGGCAAATATGACAAATTGTTAATTTTGAGACATTTGTAACACGTGTATGCCAAACAAGTTCTTATGAAAAAAGTACTTATTCGTAGATATCATGACCTTTTTTAGGCAAATTTGCCAAACCTATTTTTTATTACTTATAAATGTTAAAATTCAGTTCTTTAAGTTTTCAGTACTTAAATTAATTTCCAGACTTTATTTTTCAATTTACCAAGCGACTTACCTTGTGGGTGTGTTGCGCAACTAACAAGATGGGTGGTGGAATGACTATCAGAGAAAAAAGAAGGCAGTTGATCTTCTCAGGTATTCACAGTCGGTTCCGACATGATCACACACGTCACACGTGTCCAGAAGATAAACACGGAGCCAACAGAGTCGAGCGTCTGCGCAATCATAGACGTACACGTGCTTTCAATCCAAGCCGTCGGTAACACGAGTGGCCTTACTGGCTGATTTGAGAGCAACACAGTCCAGCGGAGCGGTAGATGGGGCTAATTTTAGGGCATCGAGGGCTGCCATCAGACGCACGGTTCAAATGATACGTACAAATCTCGGTGGCCCCACCAGTTCGAAACTGTTTTTTTTTTTTTTTTTTTTTTAATAATAAAGAGAGAAGAAAAAGAGCAATCCGCTGCTAATAATCCATATCAAAACTGCAAAGTGTATGGACCTTATAAGCGCCTTAGGAAGACAGGATACGGCTAGGAAGTGGGCCACACGTGACCCGATACCCTCCTGAAAGGTTAAGTAACTTGGGCCACACTTCCCATGAATATGATAAGATTCAGCCCTTCACAGATCAGCAAAGCCGTAGTGTCATTTCTGTAATTTGATAGAAAAGTCATGCCATCTTGGTAATTCCCCTCATCTTCGTTATCTTTCAGAACGAGATGAGAGGCCCAAACGGCATTTCCCTCTTCCATGAAGAAATTCAAGAAGACATGCAAAACAATGACCGCATAGAAGACCTCCTTACCACCATAAATGCTAGTCCTCAGATCATCCACTATATATGGAGCTCTACCATGATGATCAGAACCATTCATCTGGTAGGCCACGTCAAGGATGGCCTATAATTACATCCAATTAAAGGACTTTTGCTTATAGAATGTGAACCATTGACCTGTACTTACAGTTTTAATCATCCGTTTCCAGGCCATGTTGGGATCCGTTGGATCATCCAAGAGACTAATTCTTGCACAATGGGGCCTTCATGATATGGCTCACTAAGTTGAAATGTTCCAACCAAATCCCAGACGATGGACACTCCACAATCCACATACAGTGAACAGAAAGGACTGAAATGTTAGGTGGTCTATAGGAATACCAATTGAAAAGCTCCCATACAGACGTATAAAAGAAAGAAAGCAAGGAGCTTTATTTACAAATCTTCTTCCGCTTCTCTATACATACAGAATTCAGCTACAGCCAGCCATTAATGGCGAAGCCGGTATCGATTGAAGTGTGGAATCCAAGCGGCAAATACAGAGTCATTAGTACCAAACCAATGCCTGGAACGAGATGGATCCGTCTCTTAACAGACCAAGATTGCCGCGTCGAAGTAATCTCTTCTTCTTTTGATCAAATTCTCATACTCTCCTCGATTTTTTCAACCTGAAACAGACCCATCTTGCTTCTTCTTCTTTTTTTCAATCCAGATTTGCACAGAGAAGAAAACCATCTTGTCCGTTGAAGATATTCTCGCTCTGATTGGCAATAACTGTGATGGAGTGATTGGACAGGCCAGCCCATTTCTCCATTTCCATTTGATTTTTTTTTTTCATTTGCATAAGAAACACTTCAATGCTCCTGTACCTCTCTATAAGTTATACTGTAGTTATTTGCATATCGATGTGTAGGCAGCCCAGTCGATCCATCTGGACTCTCTATGTTTGATCGGGCCACCATGCAAAAATCATGCCAATCAGACTATCCTATCCATCCGATCTACAACCTACAAAATTGACGGCTGGGATTGTTTGTTGAAATTAGTCCAATCAGCAATTTGGACCTTTGAATTCGTGGGGCCCATGGATGTTGATCAGAGAATTCATGAGTTGTTGAACCTTGAGATGGATGTGATTTTTGTAGGGTGGGCCACCTGGGTGGGTTAGTTATGTTGGTTAAGTTGGTTGTGTGTGTTGTTTTACAGTTGACAGAAGATTGGGGAGAGGTACTATTCTCAGCACTGAGCAGGGCAGGAGGGAAGGCTTTCAGTAATATGGCCGTTGGATACAACAATGTGGATGTAAATGCTGCTTCTAAGTATGGGATTGCTGTTGGCAATACTCCTGTAATTTCCTCATATGAATACCCCTTTTTTATTTTTCTTTTTTTCTTTTCTTTACTATAGTGGTAGACTGGTTTTGAGAAGATGGATAATGTTGCAACTGGGATGGGTCCACTGGTACCGGCTTTGAAATTGAGCCCCAGTTGTCCAATTAATGGCCCTGATCTTCAGCCCAAGTCCAGCCCCTATGCGACCATGATCTATGGGCCTTCGATCCAGCTGGCCTGTTGATATGTGATCAAATGGTGAAATGTGTTTTGGTCCCAATGGAGGTGTGAATTGCACTTTGGTCATTCATGAGGGGTAATAATTAGAGGATAATTTGTGTGGTGAAGCGGTAACATTACAATCTTAAAGTACAAAATGTGGGCCCTTAGTCCACAACAATAGTCAATAAATGATCCTAACCATTTGATCAATTGACTTTCGCCCTGTGGAATGGAAATCAGCCATCATCTGTTCATTATGAGCTGCCAAATCGCACGGTTATGATCAACTGATTGGTGCACTTCTGGGCTATGCCCACTATGCCCACTACTGACCACATTTCAAATGGTATGGATCATCACCACACACCGCTGAGCGAGCACATGAACCTCTAAATGTGCATCATAGAAAAGATGAAAAAAACACCCTTGTGAATTCCATGCATCAAATTATCATTTCGTGATAGCCCATGAAAGAGAAAACTGGTAAATGAGAATCATATCCTACACTGTTCCAAACAGCCCCTTTTAATCTTGTTTCCGACATCCCATTTTTTGTAACACATCTTTTGGGTTCATTGACATAGAAATCGATTGAATTCTTATATGAATTGTATTGGCAGGGTGTTCTTACAGAGACAACAGCTGAGTTAGCAGCTTCGCTATCACTGGCAGCTGCCAGAAGAATAGTTGAAGCAGATCAGTTCATGAGGGCAGGTTTATATGATGGATGGCTTCCTCATCTGTATGATTCCCATTCTTACCTCTTGATAGTCGACAAATAACTAAGGCCATATTTGGATGCACTATTAAATTGATTGTGATAATTATTTTGATAGAGAAAGAACTGAGTAGGCTGTAGATGCCATCTTTAGTATTCATGATGCATGGATTCTTATCTCACCCCACATGTACAAGTCTCAGATACTGCACTACAGATCTCTACCATCATAACCAGTGGTAATTTATCTGAAAGCCTTAGACTAAGTCGCTGTACTCCCACTCTCAGGAAAGATATTATGCTCTCCTCTAGTAATCATTTTCATCATGGGATTGGCCAACATTTATCTAGTAGGAATGCGGTTGAGCACAACTTGCCCATCTCACCCCTGATTGCTGACACCTTAAGTTGCAATTGAATTCCATTCAAGTTCAACTTGAAAGTACATAACTACATTTTGGTGCTGCCTTCAATGTAGAATCAAGAAAGTTAATTGCAATTTTGTCATTTCCACTCTGTCTAATGGATTGTTGCAATTCAACTAAGTAGTGCATCCAAATGCAGCCAAAACCTAGGCAGCATAAATTCATGAATTGGGTTCTTGTCTTCAATAGGTTTGTGGGTAATTTACTGAAGGGGCAGACGGTTGGAGTGATTGGAGCGGGTCGTATTGGATCGGCATATGCTAGGATGATGGTAATTTTTTCTGCTTCAGCTCCCAGTGGTATTTCCGAGTTAAAAATAAAAATAAAAAAATTCGCTAGCTTAAAGTAGAGAAGTACGATGAGTACTTGTCCAAGTCGAGTCTCTCCATACTTGTCAATGAGCAGTGCTTATGCGAGATCAAGGTCTTTTGCCTGATTGGCCATTGCCCAAAAATCTGGCTGGTTTGGACATCAGTGGGAAACATATCAATGAAAAAAATGAACAGTAATTTTTATTTTTGTTTGTGACCAAGGCAATGATCCACATTCATGATAAATATGTTGCCCACCTGATGACCTGACCAGCTTCATTCACAAGCCATTTGCATATGCCAAGTGAGGCTGACCTTATGAATGACCCTGATCACTGGGAAGAGTAGGATTTGGATTGCTACTCTTTCAATTAGCCATTAGCACTGTTCTAAAGTAAGCATTGAGGTTTACACTTTACACATTGCTTGGCGTAAAACTACACTACAGTTGAGAGTAAAAATAAGATTAACACAAGCATAACTGGTGGGAAATGTTTGGCATTTGGCCTTCTACACTATGTAAGAGAGTTTCTGTTTGGATTTAAGATTAGCTGCATCCACTAATACAAATTTATTTGCATCCAAGTAAACTTTAGTGTTGCATTAAACCGACAGTTTGAATCTTCCAGTCACAACCTGCAGTGGCTGCATTTCGACATGGGCAACAACGTGTAAATGCCAAAACCCACTTTCTTAAATAAGATTTCACATTCGATAACAAGACGGGTAGGCATGAATGGTGGTATCAGAACTCGAGATACAAACAACACCATGAGAAGAAGGGGCAGTTACAAAATAAATGGGAAATAGATTAACCGATTTTGATTAGGAAATGCATGAATCTGTTCAGGTTGTTAAAGACGGTCTTTGACTATGATTTGTTCTTCTTTAACTCTTTAACAGATTGAGGGTTTCAAAATGAACCTCATATACTATGATCTATATCAGGCCACTCGACTTGAGAAGTTTGTAACAGGCATGTCTTCCCCCCTCTCTCTCCCTACCATCTTACTGCTGTTCACCATTTCCTGTTAAGGTTGAGCTGAACATTGAATTTCTTTGTTGGTCCCTGCCTGTAATTCCTCTGCAGCTTATGGGCAGTTCTTGAAATCTAACGGTGAGCAACCTGTGACGTGGAAAAGAGCTGCTACCATGGAAGATGTCCTCAGAGAGGCCGATGTGGTTAGCCGTTATGCTTTGAATTTTTATGTTTTCATGGTCTTGATCATGATTTTAATAGCCCTTGCCTTGGAACTTCTCGATCATATGAAATTTTCAGTTTGAATTTTGAGATTGTTTGATAAAACACAAAACTAGTTGTATCTACATGTGTCTACATATATTCTGTACGATGCATCCGAAAAAAAATTCACCAAGCTTCCTTGCACATCCAAACACGTATCCTTATCCTTAAGGGAGCATTTTGTGTCTTTCATAATGAAACAAATTATGGTGAATGTGCTTCTGCAGATAAGCCTTCATCCGGTTTTGGATAAAACTACGTATCATCTGATAAACAAAGAACGCCTTGCGATCATGAAGAAGGTCGGAAATTGGATCTACTAGCCTACTCTCTTTAGTATTTTTGTATGAGGTCTTGTTGTTAGGCATGATTTTTGCAAGAAAATACATCTGATGGATTAAGATCAAAGTGATCCTCAATTACAGGAAGCTATCCTTGTGAATGCGAGTAGGGGTCCTGTGATCGATGAAGCAGCCGTAGTGGAGCATCTGAAAGCGAATCCCATGTTTCGAGTTGGTCTCGATGTGTTCGAGGTAATCATTTACCTTCCAATCTGCCAATTTGAATTCCAGGCAGTAGAGTTCCAAATTTACTAATCCATTCATGGGTTTTTGACAGGATGAACCTTTCATGAAGCCCGGACTAGCTGACCAGAAAAATGCTGTCGTCGTACCCCACATTGCTTCTGCTTCCAAGGTGAAAAAAGACCAACAGAAAATAAATTGATGGATCATTGCATAAGGATAAGAACTTAGAACAAGACAAAAACTTCCATATCTTGAAGAAACTAGTGTAGATGTGTAATTGATAGAGGAAGAAGGTTCCCCGGCACCAGCCCCGACCCAGATTGCTTTGGCTCAATCACGCTGAAGCTAAAGCCCTACGGGTTGGAGCTTGTGCATGAGTTTTGAGGCTCAATAACTAATTGGTTTTGGTCTGTATGAAGTTGGATTGTGACATGGGATTCTTGGTTATTGTTGGAGAAAACCGATTCCTCCCTCTTTCAAGGAATTGGGTGAGGGTTGCCATAGTGACTCAACAAATATAAATTGAATATCAGTTGGAAAGGTACGAATAAATGAAACCAAACGGGAAACTTAGGAAAAAGTTAATTTAGAATAGATCTCTTTCCCTTTTATTCTTTTGCCCTTTTTTTTCTTCTTCTAACAATTCACTAATATTGTACATCTTTCTCGCTCTTACATATATAGTATTTTCTCCTATATTTCATGCATCTTTCACGTGTGTTTGTGTGTATTATTTGAAAATTTGCCTTTTGGTCTAATACACTTGTAAAGTCGCGTATGCGTGCGGAAGCTTAGAAGAGCCACTAGAATTATGACTAAGTCCTAGAGGGGGGAAGGGGGGTATTAGGACCTTTTAAAAATCTTTTTGCCTACTTATCAGTTTTAACATTTTAAACTAAGGGCTTGTTTGTTTTCATTCCCCCAGCTATAAATGCACGCAGGTAGGTAATTATTATTATTTCCTGTGTTTGATGAAAATCGGTAATTCCTGCATGTAAAAAGGGTATGAAAAGGACCCACATACATTCGTGGGCCCCATTGTGATGTCAGTAAAATATCCATGCCGTCCATCCATTTTATCATAACATATTAGGGCACAAGCCCAAAAATAAGGCAGATCCTAAGCTCAAGTGGCCCACACCATAGATAATCGTGGTCATAAAAGGCTTTTAATGGTAGGAGTTCAATCCACTATTCTATGTGGCATGGTCTACTTGAGCTTTGGATTTGCTTCAATTTTGGGTGCATGCCCTAAAATTGACTCACAAAATGGATGGACGGAGTGGATAAGCGATTTGTATCATAGTGGGCCCCACAAAAAAATCACACTCCTCGTTCTTCGAGCACAAAAAGCAAACGTCAATTGTCATTGTTGGAAAATGTGTAGGTAAATACATTGTAAATAATGATTACTCATTTACAATGTATTTACCTCAGTGAACTAAAAACAAGCAGGCCCTAAGTAAGCAATAACACTTCGGTTTCCAAGCCTAAGTGGGTTCAATCACAAGACCAGCACATGATGTGTAATAAGCAACCTAGTCTAAGCATGCATAGATTATCAAATGATTAAACTAATGAAGCACCTAATCTATGCAACTTATGTAGACTATATGAGAATGGATCATAAAGCTCAAGTCTACACAAGTAAGTGAAAGTACATCTTGTGTGTGGATGTGCCTATCTAGTGCCTAACATACATTCTAATTAAGCATTCATAATTAAACTATTAAACAAAATGCATAATAAGAAATGTGTTTAAATATAATAAAAAATAGAACGATGTATATTGGTTTGACTTTGGGTCTGCTCCACTCCCGGTTCAAGTACTCAACCCCTTTAAGCACACCGACATTCACTAGGGAGTTTAAATCAAGTTCCTCCCGACCTAGGTGTTTTAACTCCGATCCACCTAATCAGGGAGTTTACAGGTTCCTCCTAACCTATATATTTACACCCGTGTTGGTGGCTCCCCTTGGAGACTTGTTTAGACCCGACAAACGTGCCAAGGACCGACAAATGTCCCTAGACTTTAGGCCCGACAAACGTGCCAAGGAACGACAAACGTCCCTAGACTTTTAGTCTTAACTAATAAGCCAAGGATCGATAAACGAACATAGTTCGAGTTTGACAAACAAACTCTACATTCAATTCCCACCGGGAAAGAGTAGTCCACTCTTATAAATTGACAACCTTACTTATTAGATTTGAGCCTCGTTGTAGCGCCGCTTCGGGTCGCTTCTTCTTGATCTCCCGTGCTTGAATCAGCTCCCCTTGTGCTTCCACGATCGTTGATGGCTTCACTTTTCTAAGGCTTCAGCTCCAAGATCAGCTTCCTTGCATATGATGCTCTATTGGAGATGCCCAAGGTACTAGGAGGTAGTGAATCATTTACAAATGGTATTAAATGGGTTTCCTAGAGGAATACACCTATTTGAATTCCTAGATGATATTTAGACAAAGAATTTACCAATGATTAAGGTGTCTAAACTTCTAGGAATCAAGAGAGAACAAGTCGTTCTCATTTGAGCTTTGAATGCTCTAAGCTTGTGATGAATCACAAGGAGAACTTGCAATAGGTTAAGATTAGAGCTCCTAATGGTATGCAATGATGATAGCTTCTAACTCCTCAAAATCCTTCTCTTATGAATGCCCTGTTGGTTGTGGACCTTTGGGGGCCCACTTGTGGATTGGGACCCATAGGAACTTACTGCATCCACTTTCATTCTTTTCCTTCCAGGAATTTGATTTTCAAATTCCAGAGGTGGTTAGATGAGATAAGGATAAACCTTATTTCATCTCACCATCTTATCCCTTTTATCCCTCGTAGGTATGTTATAAAAGGGAGAACTCTCTTCTGTATTAACACACAAAAAGAAAAACTAGAAGTGAGATACAGATAGAAAAGAGAGAAAAAGGCTTCGAGAGTTCATCTGGTCCATTCTTTTGATCTAGGCCATAGATCTAATTTGGGGACCATCTTCACCATAGGATCAAAGGAGTGATCAAACCCATTTATTCCTGTAGCAAATAGGCGGACGGCTGGATCACACCGTACATCCTCGGCTTTGCGAAGGTTCTCATCATGTAGACCGTCGGATCCTGGAGGCCCATACTTCTGCAAATACTAACAGTTACTAACAGTGGTATCAGGCAGTGAACGGCGGATCTCCGATTTAAAGAAGAAATAATCGCAATCGAGGTAAGTGACCTTAATCTTAGGATTATAAAAAAAAATTATTTTATTTTAATAAATACAATCGATCATCAAATTAACATAACCATTGATTATTCCTTTTATTTACTGCATTTATTCTAATGTCTTTTTTCTCTGAGGTATGGAGATTAAAAACTTTAGAATAAGAAAAATAATTAAAATAAATAATTGTAATATTAAAAAGGTCAATTGAGGGAGAATAGAAGCTGGACCGATTAATTTGGGTCTAAAGAGAGAATTTTTAAATGAGTGGAATGGGTTTACGAAACCCTATCCAAATCACCACTGGTTGAAATGGATTTATCCAAATCACCGCCGGTTGGTGAAACAGTCATTGAAACCTATCCAAATCACCACGGGTTGGAATGGGTTTATCTCTCCTTTTTCATTGAAACCAAGGCCACCGCCACTACTGCCACCGCTACCACGGGAAGCGGCAACCATGGCCGGCACCACCACCAGCAGCGGCAGCCGCCCATACATGTCTTTCTCTCTCTCTTTCAATCTCGCACTCTCACTCTACTGTTTCTTGCTGACCGGCCACAACAAATAGAGGCAGCGGTAGCCGTGACCGCCGCTGCCTGCTATAACAGCGGCAGTGACAGCCACCGCCGCCACCGCCATCAGTTGCCACCAACCGCAGAAGTGGCAAACCCCGATGGAGATTTTTTCCTTTACAGTCTCCTCCGTTTAGGCTGACCGCTCATGGCAAGAGCTGCCATGGCCGCCACCACCGCCGCCGCCATCTGCAGCAACCGTGACAACAAACACCTCCCTCTCTCTCTTTCAATCTCTCCCATTTTCCTAGCCCCACCGCCGCCGCCGCAGCAGTAGCAGCGCGAGCCGCCGCCGCCGTCACAGCAGCAGCATCGGCCATCGCCCACCACCGCAGCAAGCAACAGCGGCAGTGCTTGCCGCCGCCATTGCCAGCAGCAATGGCAACACCCGTCGCCGACAGCAGCAGCCCTTTTGCCTCTTCCCTCTATCTTAGAAAGATTTCTTCAAACCCTAACACTGAAGAAGAAAGGGGAGATGGGCCTTTTGGGCCTGGGTTGGAACTTAAAAATGGGCATTTTGGGCCTGGGTTGGAGATTGGAAATGGGCTTTTCCTTTTGGGCCATGGCTTGAGAATATTGGGCCTAATATATGGGCCTATAAGTTGGCAAATTGGGCTCATTTTGAATTAGCCATTTTTTAACCCAAATTTTTTATAATGGCTTAGAGTTGATTAAATAATATATCTAGTTTTGATTATTTATTAGTGCTAACTCTAGCTATTAATCACAAATGGGCCCGAATTTGAGTTCATAACCATTACACATTATCATAACTTTTTGATAATACCATCAATATCCATAATTTGAGACCAAATTAAGGGACCATTATAAATTATCCACATGTGGTTGAACAACCCATATGGATCCCACTATTATATCTAAAAGAGAGATAGGCCGATTTAGAAGCCCAATTCACTTCCTTTCAAGATTAAGTGTATTTGTAAAAGGGCCTTTAATCGGCCATTTGTGGACTGATTTAGACCAAGTAATGGGAAGTGACTTGGGGTTTTTCGTCAAGATCTAACAGATGGTGTGGTTCGTTTTTGTGATTAACGGTCCAGATATCAAATTACCATGATGATCGATGTATGTATTAAAATGAAAAAATATAAAAGAAATTATGGTTTTTATAAATAGTGAATAATTATTCTATCTCCACATATCTCATGATTATTTAATGTACATGTGCGTGCATTAATACATGTATGTGTGCATATGAATGATGATTTTTCTTTATATCCATACGATCACTATTGATCACGAGTCCACAAGTGAATGGAACCATCATCAACCATGATGATAAACATTGATGAGAGGATCCATCATCAATGGTGAGCATTAATAGTGATGATCAGATTTATCATGAATGGACACGATCAATGTGGTGATTGTATTTTCTTTTAATTATAGAACTTCTTTTATTTGTTCAATGGTCATGATTGTTTTATTTAATCTAATGATTTATTCATTTTGGCTTTAATCTTCATATGATTAAAAGTAAGCCCTCCTTTCATTAGAATATAGATCTCATATTCTAAGGTTGTGCATAACCTAAGTGGGAGTTTAATTCCTT
Source organism: Liriodendron chinense (assembly GCA_003013855.2). NCBI lineage: Eukaryota > Viridiplantae > Streptophyta > Magnoliopsida > Magnoliales > Magnoliaceae > Liriodendron > Liriodendron chinense. The sequence continues at coordinate 52,618 of ML058525.1, forward strand.
CCTTAAATGATGCATAAACCCATAATGGTCGGTTGAAGATTAAACAAATAAATAGTCATAAAAGCATCAATTTCATCTTATTTAGAGACTTGATTGATCTGCACCGCCCATACAAGTATGTAGGCTTTCAGATCTCTTATAAGATGGATTGGATACTTTTATAAACTTGAAAGTTTGTATAACCAGTAGAAATGCTGGTGATTAGTGCCAATACTCTAGATCATAGCTAAGTAATGATACATGATGCGATGTAGAGATGGCCTCTAAAGCATTGATCGCCGATCAACTCAAAGGACAACATTTCGATGGCAACAACTATAAAGACTGGTCCCGCACAGTGCAAAGCCTTCTGGACGAAGATGACATTTCGCATACTCTGGATGGGGTTCAAGAGGAACCCATATTGGCTGAAAATGGAAATCTAAGTGAACATAGGGCCGCGATAAATCGCTACAATAAGTGGTGTAAACAAAATCGCTCTGTACGTAATGTTTTGATTAACATAATGCACAAAGAACTCATACCCACATATGAAGTGCATGAAACCGCTAAGGGGATCTGGGATGCATTGGCTAATGCCTATAAGAAGAAGTCAGATGCAAAGGTTCGAGCTATGGAATTAGAGTTCCAAGAATACATGATGCAAGTAGGTTGCCCCATCAAGGATCATATCTGTAAGATGGAGCAGATGATAGGCGCCCTGAAAAAATCAAAAGATTATAGCAATGCACCATTCCTTACCTGAATCTTGGGCTCAAATTAAAACGATTCTGAACCATATTGATTCTATCACAACGTTCAGAGACTTTTGTGGCCATCTGGTACGAGAGGTTGAAATGAATGCAATTCAACCAAGTTCGGCCAAAGCTTTTTCAGCAGAAACCCACGAGCGGAAAGCTAACAAGAAAAAGTTCAAAGCTCGCAAGAAGGTGAAGAAGAACAATCAGGAACAGAAGACCGCAACGCCTCCTCCAAATCCCAAGAAAGGGAAAGGAAAGAGGAAACCTAAAAAGAAAAACATGACCTGTTTCGTCTGCGAAAATCCCATCTATTATGCTTGTCAGTGCACCCATAAAAAGATGGTAATTCCTTTGTCACTAGATACTTTGTTTGTAGGCGTTTGTTCTGAAATCCTTTTCGTTGATATCCTGTCTAACGAGTGGATTTTAGATTCAGACAGAACAAAGCACGTGACATGAGATCGTCGAGGACTCGAGGAATTTCGACCTGTAGCCACAGGGAGCTACAGGGTGTACATGGGGAATAACGCAGCTGTAGACGTACTAGGGATTCGTGTTTATCATCTCTGTACCCGTGTAGGGCACACAATAACCCTCCATGATACTCTTTATGCACCGAGCATGCGCCGGAATTTAATTTCTATTTCTAGGTTATTAGTTAATAGTTTTGACATTCGTTTTTTCAGGACAATAGTTTCTTTAAGACTCAATAACCTCATCTTTGCATGGGAAAACTTGATTTCAGACTTATTTATTCTAGATGTAGATATTGATAATGCACCTCTTGCTTTGTCTGCTACGTCAAATGAACATGTAGTATTTGAATCTTTAAAATGGCACGCGAGGTTAGGTCACATTGGAAAAGACCGTATGACAAGACTAGCAAGATCTGGTCTGTTAGGTTCATTATCCAAAGTTGATTTGCCATTTTGTAAACATTGTGTGTCCGGAAAGACTTCTAAGAAACCATTTCCTAAAACGACTAGGTCAAAAGGCTTGCTAGAGATAGTCCATTTGGATATCTGTTGACCCTTAAATGTACGTGCTAGAAATAGATGTCAATACTTCATCACATTTATTGACAATTACTCGCGCTATGGATATATGTATCTCATCTCACATAAATTTGAGGCTTTTGATTGCTTTTTCAAATTCAAAGCTGAAGTAGAAAATCCACTTGAGAAAAAGATTAAAACTCTTAGATCTGATAGAGGTGGTGAGTATACATCTGAAACATTTAAAACATACTGTGCAAACGTTGGCATCATCAGGCAGTACACTATGGCATATACTCCATAGCAAAATGGAGTTGCAGAGAGAAGGAACAGGACACTATTGGACATGGTTAGGTTGATGATGGCACATGCCAATCTCTCTACCACATTCTGGGGAGACGCGCTTCTTACAGCCGTCTACGTCCTAAATAGAGTCTCAACTAAATTCGTTCCTAAGACCCCATATGAGATGTGGACTGAGAGGATTCCTTCTTTAGCCGACTTACGTCCTTGGGAATCTTTAGCATATGTTTTATTGCCTGCTCCGTATAGAAGTAAACTTGATAGTAAAACTATTGAGTGCGTATTCATTAGGTACCCAATGCACTCAAATGGATACGTTCTAGTTTATGAGGATCGTGGAGGATGGACTGAGATTGAATATCGGGACGTCGCCTTCGTCGAAGACAGATACCCCAGCCGAAAGAAATAAAAGGTTTCTACAGAACTTTTTGAAATTCCCAATGTATCTCAGGAGAGTGGGAGTTCTGCTTCTGAAAATGGAGATATTCCTATAATTCATCATGATAATGGGAGTACATCTCAGCAGGCTCCTGAGTTACGTCGAAGTGAAAAAGTATTAATTTCCCAAAGATATTTTGATATCGATGGTCAATCTTTCTCTTGTGCTGCGATTGACGATGATGAACCTGATTTTTATCAGGATGCGCTGTTATATCCGAATTCGGCTGATTGGATAACTGTCATGGACGAGGAGATTGCCTCCATGGAGAAGAACAAAGTCTAAGAACTTGTAGATCTGCCTTCCAATCGCAAAGCAATTGGTAACAAGTGCGTACTTAAGATCAAAAGAAAAGTAGATAGTACAGTGGACAAGTACAAAGCACGATTAGTTGCAAAAAGTTTTACACAAAAAGAAGGTGTTGATTATGAAGAAACTTTTTCACCTATTGCAAAATTCTCCTCAATCCGCATGATCTTGTCGATTGTCGTAAGTTTAGACTTAGAGTTATATCAGATGGATGTAAAGACCACATTCTTAAATGGTGATTTGGATGAAGAAATATACATGCAACAATCCATAGGTTATGTGGACAAAAAGTATCCAAAAAAAGTCTGCAAATTGATACGATCTATTTATGGGTTGAAACAATCTTCAAGGTAGTGGTACATGAGGTTCTACTTAGCCATCACCACTTTCGGGTTCACGATGAGTGAAGGAGATCATTGTGTATATGTGAAATGGTCTGGAAGATCCTTTCTAATATTATCTCTATATGTAGACGATATCCTATCAGCTGGTAATAACATGCAACTGTTGATGATGTCTAATGATTGGCTTTTCTCAAACTTTGAGATGAAAGATCTTGGTGAAGCCAACTTTATTCTAGGGGTTAAAATCATCAGGAACCGTTCTAGGACATTCTTAGGCTTGTCATAAGCCACTTACATACAGAAGATCTTAGAGCGGTTTAGGATGGAAAATTCAAAAGCTGTTGAAACCCCTATGGATAAAACTACCAAGTTAGACAGGCAATCGTGTCCCCAGACAGAAGCTGAGAAATCAGCAATGTCCTCAGTACCATATGCGAGCGCAGTAGGCAGCTTAATGTATGCTATGCTTTGCACCAGACCAGATATTAGTTATGCAGTTGGCATAGTTAGTTGTTACCAAAGTAACCCGGGACTGTCTCATTGGCAAGCCGTGAAACGTATATTTCGCTATCTCAGAGGAACCAAGGACCTGATGCTGTGTTATGGAGATGCGAGTCTCGAGCTCAAAGGATATTCAGATGCCGCTTGGGATAATGACGCGGACGAGGGAAAATCTACTTCAGGATATGTCTTTTTGCTCGGAGGGGGAGCTATCTCTTGGTCGAGTAAGAAACAGACATCCATAGCACTTTCATCTATGGAAGCCGAGTAATTGCATGTTGTGCTATAGTTCAGGAGTGTGTATGGGTTCGCAGATTCCTACAAGGATTGGGTGTTGTTCCAGGCATACATGAGCCTATATCATTGAGGATAGACAACACCTCGGCCATTGACTTGGCTAAGGACCCCAAACACCACCAGAAATCGAAGCACATTGAGATAAAGTATCATTACGTTCGTGATCAAGTGAAAGAAAAAAAGGTTATCCTCAGCTACATTCATACCAAGGAGATGATGGCTGATCCCATGACAAAACCTATAGCTAGAGATCTAATTCAGGTTCACGTTAGGCAGATGGGATTGAGGAAAGCTTGATTGAGATGCTTGTATCATGTATCTTTGATCTTTCATGAATAATAAATTCCCTTTTATTCAGTATTGAACACTTGTTAGACTAGGTATGTAAATCATCAGCATTTTCTTTGAGATCAAGTAGGATTTCAACTTTTATCAGCAGGCCGGTCACCCACTCGCACGGGATGACCAACCCTAAATGTACAAGAAAGGTACACTTGGGGTGATGTTTATACACTGAGGTATGAACCACCCTTTATTGAAAATAATAAATGATGAAGATGCGAATGAGTTGTATCCGCCTTTAGTCCTAAAAGATTGAAGATGAGACTAATAAAGTCGAATAACATAATTGCACCATTGTTCTTCATGCGAATGTTATGGCCTGAATCACAGTCAAGTCGTGAGGTTATGAGATGAGTCATACCTCATGTGAGACGACTTGCGTATTGTAGACCTGACAGATACCTAGTGTTGTCTATTTTACGGCGTGGATTGTAGCCACGTGCTAGGACCTTTTACCTACAGATTTCTTTGATACGATCTAATCATTGCAACGTGTGAGTAGCCAGTCCCGTAGGTGACTCCTTGTGTCCTCAGCTACCCTCATCTTGTGTACATGAGAATGAGATTGAGTGTCGCTACTTGAGTATACGATGACGAAAGGCCCTTGATTGGTCAGACTCGGTTATGTTAGGAATGCAACTTGATTGATTCCAAATTACACATCTGCGTGAGGAAGATCCCGTGACAGCTACACTAAGTTTCTAGAACTATAAATACGCACTTGAAGACTTATCCACCAGCAGTATTGAGTTTTCTTAAAATTTTGCAAATGATATTCTCTTTCAAAAGTATATAAATATGTATCTTAATATTACTTTAAAAGGAATTCAAATTGATGTTTGTGGAAACCAAGTTTTTCCAGTAAAAACTCGATAAGTTGGATAAGTGCGTATGTTGGCCGAGTACTTCAGATTGGGGGTTAACTCTATCCGGTGTTGTCATGCGGACTAGGACAGGCAATACAAAGCTTGGGCTATTGAGTGCTAGTAAGGTGGTCGCTTAGTACTCAAACACCTGTGAGAAGATAACGGTGTTCCGGCTAGTCCCACGCCTCTAATTCTTTTGATCGTGATTCTTTGGTTTTGATTGTTAAGTGATGAGCTAGACAAACTCTTATGTTGTGCCTACCCTACAATGTGATTACGTGGGAGATGTTGGTTACGGACTTTTGGGGCCCCACTTGTGGATTGGGACCCATAGGAAGTTACCACATCTACTTTCCTTTCGGGAATTTGATTTTCAAATTCCGGAGGTGGTTAGATGAGATAAGGATAAACCTTATCTCATCTCACTATCTTATCCCTTTTATCCCTCGTAGGTATGTTATAAAAGGGAGAACTCTCTTCCGTATTAACACGCAAAAAGAAAAACTAAAAGTGAGACACAAAGAGAAGAGAGAAAAAAGGCTTCGAGAGTTCATCTGTTCCATTCTTTTGATCTAAGCCACAGATCTGATTCGAGGACCATTTTCACTGTAGGATCAGAGGGGTGATCAAACCCATTTGTTCCTGTAGCAAATAGGTGGACGACTGAATCACATCACACATCCTCGGCTTTGCGAAGGTTCTCATCGTGTAGACCGTCGGATCCTGGAGGCCCACACTTCTGTAAATACTAACAGTTACTAACATGCCCCTGATTTTATAGAAAATTCTCCAATGGTAAAAAAAAAAAACGGGCAGATTCGAGAATTTCGGATTGATCAGAACATGGTCGGATTGATCGAAGGCACTGTCCGATTGATCAAAAATTTGTCCAGAGAGTTTTGGAAGTTTTCTGAAACAAATTTCGATTGATTAGAACATAGTTAAATTGATCAGAGTCCCATCGGAACCGATGTCTGATTGATCGGAGTCACATTGGAAATTGTTGTTTGGATTGGTTTTGATACAACAACTTCCACATCTTTTATTAGTCTAACTTATCATTTTTTTTCTGAGTGTTCTAAGACTAATGATGATGACTAAGGGTTTTCCTAGTTGGTCCAAGTCATCTAAGAGGTTTAGGTTGTTTTAGTTCAAAGGGTTAGGGTCACCAAGGCATCTCTTTTACTTATTCTTCTTCCTTGATGCTTCTTGTCCACTTGAATCTCCGGTCTTCAGCTTGTCAAGACTCAACCAACATTATAACACATGGACTCACGTGATTGATGTTCACTCGTCTCAAGTGTAAGGATGCGATGTATAATAAATCTCGGTAAGACCGAGGTTAATCCACAGGGAAAGAGGTAAACAATTCCAACTAATCTAATAACTAAAATCTAAGAAGTTTAGGAAAATAGTTTTTCACATGAAATAGGAAAAATCTGAAAATAAGAAGAACTAGAACATCAAGGATCTACTCGTAGTAGTCCAATGCCAATCCATTCATCCAAGCACAACACAATTAGAATCAAAGTCCTATCTCTCATCTAATTGGGGGATATCATATTCAAGCACAAACAATCCCACTTAAATCTGGAAATCAGATTTCTAATTCTTATGAAGCACATAGAACTTGAACTTGTAGCCTTCGGAGTAACAGCCATGCTAAGAGACTATGGCATGCTCAAGGGTTACTACAATTCGAATTCAAACAACCCAATCATGGTAATCTCAGAGAATTGTAAGGAACTCATATCCGGAGTACACAAACTCTCATAAAACTTCTAAAAAACCAAACTTTATTTAAACTAGAACTTAAAAATCCAAAATTAAAGTAAATGGTACTTGAAGAAACGAACTAAAGCATTGAAACAAACTACAAACTTCACCCCTTAACTCTAGCTAAAAGGTTAGCTAAAAGAAAACATTAAAAACTAGAAACTAGAACTAGAAGAAGAAGAAAACTAGTTGTAGGAGGCTAGGAAGCCTCCTAGGTCTTGATCTCTTTGCTCCCCACGTTGCTAGATGGGTTAGGAAGAGGCTGTAGATGTCCTTTTATAGCTTAGAGGCATCACCGACTTGGAAGAAACGCGGAACTACGGAGTCCTCCTACACTTAGGAAACCCAAAAATCAGAATTTAAAAGGTTGCACTCGCTGTCTATATGTGGCCGACCGGTCTTGACCGGTCGGGCCTTCTGTTTTCTTCATTTTCCTTCTTTCTTTCTTCCTCTTCCTCCTCTCTTTCTTCACCATTCTTTGGCCCACCTTTGATCCTCATCAAAAGGCTCTTAAATGTGCTCCTTTTGGTCTCCAATTGGGCGAAGTCGCTCTCATTCCTACAATCACAAAACAAGTATTAGATGGGCTTTTTAAACATGAAAACCATGCATATAATGTGATGTAATGGGTTGGCAAATGTATAAATTGGAGGTTCAACAATTGACAAATAAGGTGTACTAGTATGCCACATAAAAGAGCACTAACATTATTTGCTTGTATCACTTTCCTCAAGTAAATTAACTAGAACCACCTATGAGTTGGAATAATATTTTTTTTTGTAGAAGGATCAGTTAGGATTGGAGGATCATTTTATATCCCTTAGTTTCAGACCATAGATCAAGCCGAAGGATCACAACTCCTACCCATCATGTATTATCGTCCTCTTCTTTCCGTGTTGCAATAGAAATTATTATGAAAATGAATTCTTCATAGGAGGGAACAAATATTTACAACTAGAATCTATGCATGAATGGGAGATACCCCTCTTTCTATTTATAATGGAATAAAATAGTATACATGAAGATCCTATAGACTGCCTGGTCCAATCTGACTTGTTTAACACTGTTTTGCTGGGTATTTGGTTAGCGAAGTGGTTTGAGCCTAGGCTAGGTTAGATAGCACATTGGCTAGGCTTGAACAATCCTCGGTCCAGCCAGCTATATTATCAAATATGGATGTTTCTCAATTCTATGCATAATCATTTTCTTTCTTCTTTCATTAGTGGACTCGCGAAGGAATGGCGACTCTTGCAGCTTTAAATGTATTGGTATGTTGAAAACATATGGCCTAATCAATCACATCCTAATCGAGTTTGATTTATGAAAACTAATCTGATTCCAGAAATTTAAACACCATTTCCTCGTTGATTTACTTATAGGGAAAAATCAAAGGATACCCACTTTGGTCTGATCCAAACCGTGTAGAACAGTTCTTGGATGAGAACTCTCCAGCTCCAGCTGCATGCCCCAGTATCGTCAATGCAAAACAACTCGGTATATGCTGTCTTCTAGACTCCAACAATCTTGTTAATTTTTTTTTTTTTAATCAATGATCTGAAATTTCTTTTGCATCTTAATGTAGGCCTAACTAATTCGAAGCTTTAAGCAGGAAATCAAATATATGCATCATTTATATATAGAATTATGTACAGTGAAGGTGGAATGGGCTTTAATGGGCCTTTGATTTCCTGGAAGAGGAGTTGCTAAGACTCTGTATTTGCATCTCTTATTACATATTGGCCAACTTGTTGTATGAAAATTTAAGATCTTTCAAGCATTTCCGCTATCCATCTTCATTAATTAGCGTGTGGTGATAAAACATTTTTGTGTTCGTGCCTTCTTTTGTGGCAACTCATCTGCCATACTCATCGTGAAATGTACAACAATTTGAACCTCTTAAGTCGCTTGCCCATTATAGATAGATCATACTGATGAAACAATCTTAACCATCTGATTTTGGTCATTCAATTTCCAACTGATAGTAATCAATTGGATGGTTAGGATCATTTAACCAGTGTATTTTGTGTATCCTCCATACACAGTGGCCTGGTAAGTAGACAGCCCGGATTACTATGGTCAGTGGAACACAAAGTTGCTTTGATTTTCCCTTTCAGATTTGACCCTAATGCTGATGGTACCAGAACTTATTTTGCAAACTCAACATCTCTCTAACCATTTGTTAGAAGGTAAGAATTTTTTTTTATTACAAAACAGGGGCCAAAGGCCTTGGAAACTAAACCAGAGGATACAAGAGACTAAAAAAAGTAAAGAAAAAAAGAGGAAAAACTCACATCCCAAACCGAAGAACATATAAAAAAAAGAAAACCAAAGGCCCACATCCCGGACCAGGAGAAAAACAAGAGAAAAAGGCCGATACCATGGGCTGAGGAGAAAGCAAAGGAGAAAAGCTAAATAAAGCCTGCACCTCATGTTGGGATATTTAAAAAAATAAAGGTTCAAAATGGAGGGAAAAACGTTTTGAAAAAGATGGTCTCTTCACCTTTTGTGCAAATACTTGATCCCGTAATAAAAAGAACTTTGAATGGTTTATAAAGCTTTCCTCTCTTTAGTGTTTTGAATTAGTTTATTATTATGTTGTCCCGTATGCATGCCCAAGGCTGGCCCGAAAACCAATTAGGTGCCCAGTAGGCTTGAGCAAGTCCCTTGTTTCGAAATTACACTATTTTGTTTGATTATTTTTTAATAATATTTTAGCCAGTTGGATGTAGTCCTCTTTTTATTCGTATCTCCACATGTGTGGACCGCCCACATCTCTCTCCTTTTCTATCAATAAAAAAGGGTTTTAGTCTCTTGGATTTTACACATCATCTCCTCTCTTTTGAAAATTCTCATCTTCTTTTCTATGGGCGTACTAAGGTGTGGTAGTGTTTCTGGTGTTGGGTTTCGCACGCCATGTGTACATTGTCGAGACCATACATTGGGCGATTGTATCCTCGAGATAGCGTGTTACAGACCTTTTACACAAGAGACATTCTACCAAGGGCCACAAACTATCTCAAAGAAAGTACCCTAGTTCGTGCCTTATCGAACAAGAAGATGGCTTCTTCATCAACTGAAATTACTGCATTTGTAATCATATGGATAGGTGATTTTTTTTTTTTTTTAATTGCAGTTTGGATATTTTTGTGTACCATTGTTTTCAACAATTTTGAGATATTACCCCATGGCTTTGGAAATTCCATTAAATGAGAATAATTCAGTTCACGTTGAAACTTTCGATGGCCAGCATTTTAGGAAGTGGAATAGAAGATGCACTTCTACCTCACGACTCTTCAAGTGGCGTACATCTCAAGTCAATTGAGGCCCACTGATCTATGAGGACCAGCACTATCGAATATCTATGAAAAATGAGATTAGGATAATTACCTCTATAAAAACTACATTCTCAATGTGATATCAAATCAATTATATGACGTTCTTTGTGACTTTGCCACTTCTATCGAAATCTCGAATGCCTTAGAGAAAAATATAAAAGCGAAGAGACAAGCATAAATATTGGGGTCTCAACATGTTGGGATCTTCAAAACAAGCAAAACAGTTAGTGCATCCCAAAATGGAGCCCAAAGAACTCTATATAAACAAACCCTGGGCCACAAATAGCAACAAGGATTACAAGCATGCCATCCAGTGCATCATTAAATTTAGCGCCAGCGCATCACTAAATTTGGGGCCAGTGCGTCAGGAAATTCAGCTATAATCCCAATACACATCAACCCCCACTTAGCATAAAATTGACCCTTGGGTGGGCCCCATCATCCATCATTATCAAAATCATCTAAGGTAGGGTCGTGGCCACAAACATGAATAAACATAGCCAGTGCATGACCATTCATCACCAAGTGGGCCACACAAACTCATTATTTAACAAAATTAAAACAAACAGTCAAAATAGACGTCCGTCAGCAGACCAGTAAATTCACAGTCAGCGCATAAAGAAATTCAGCAGTTTTCAAAAGTGAATTTCAAGACGCATTGGCAGGCAGCGCATCGAGAAATTCAACAGTTTTCAAAAGTGAATTTCAGGACACACTGGCAGACAATGCATCGAGAAATTCAGCGTTTTTCATAAGTGAATTTTAGAACGCACTAACAGCCAACGCATCGAGAAATTAAGCATTTTTCAGAAGTTAATTTCAGGATGCATTGATAGCCAGTGCATCGAGAAATTCAGCCATATAAAGACGGAGCAATTTCTCGATGCGCCAGACCATTTTCTTAATGCGTCGACGCTATTTTTGACCAATTTATCGACGCGCTACACGTGACGGCTTCCTATTGGCCGACTCCAGTATTTTTGGGTATAAATATAACTTCTTTCCTATTCATTGTGACGTATCCAGAGAGAGAGAGAGAGAGAGAGAGAGAGAGAGAGAGAGAGAGAGAGAGAACTTCGTCTGCTGGGTATTTGAGTGTTCGCCGAAATCCCTTGCCATAATGCTTTTTCCGATCACCGAAATTCCTTTCCGACCATCGGAATCCTTCGCAGGAATCCCTTTCCGACCACCGCAGGTCCTGCATAGAAATGACTTAAAATGTATAAAGATGGTGGCGCATAACAAAAATACCCCGAGTCAAACTTGGTTATTTTATTGATGCACTAACCATCAGCGCTTCTAATAAATCAGCTATATCTGAACCAAGTATTTTCTGAATGCACTGACCTCCAGCGCATCTAATAAATCAGCCATATCTGAACCAAGTATTTTATCGATGCATTGACCTCCAGCACATCAGAAAAATCAGCAATATTTAAACCGAGTATTTTATCAACGCACTGACCTCTAGTGCATCTAATAAATCAGCATTTTCCAGAAGAGTAATTTTTCGATGCTCTGGGCCCAGCGTATCAGAAAAATCAGCACTTTCATCACTAATTTCACCAACACCAAATCTTTATTTTGTAATGTGTCGGGCTCTGTTTTGACCTATTTTGAGCGCCTCGGACGCAACAGAATAGTCAAATAATCCCTCTGAAACACCTAATGAGCAGAATACAAGCCTTCAGAGTCTAATCTTATCCAATGCGATGAATGCAGTAGTTTCTCGGAAAGAGGCCGTCAGCGTCCAAAATCATACCAATGTATCATTCTTAAATGTACTATCATAATATGGCCCATATAAGGTTCAAATTAAGGAAATGGGACTATGGTTAATACGATAAATTAGACCAAAAGAGTTTCAAACTATTACATGAAGCTTGTTAAAGATTGACACCTTAAAATGATTGATGCCCTACCCATCTAAACGGCATCCGCCGGTTGGGCTGCTCAGGTACATACAACTGTAGATTAGTCTTCCCGCGATCACCCGTTCCAACAACGGGCGCAGGCCCAGAGTCGCACCCCTCGGTTAAAAAACCCTAACGGTCTCAACCCAGATCTCCGGTTAAAACATGAGACATAGACATCCGACTCGTCAGAGTTGAATCAGTCCATAACAAAACAAAACATACACAGGTCTCTACGACCGTGAACTCAAAGATCATAGTCCTTGCTGACTAGTCTTCTGCCTTTTAATCAAAGGTCATCGATCATTCGATGTAATTATGGGCTCGTGCCAAACCACGGCCTGGAATGTATAAGATCTCAGAATCTCTGGAATAAAATTCACCTTGCAATATCTTTCTCTTGTGTACTTTTGTGAATTCTTGTGATTGTTTATGAATGTTTCCATTACTTAGAACCCCAGAGCAACAACACATAGAAAACTACCTTGTAGCATTTTTTAGTTTTAACAAATTGGCGACTTTGTTGGGGATAGAACCCAGAATCTCTGGTTATTTTTTAATATAAAAATAGTCTAAGATAAATAATTTGCAAACACGAACGTATACATAGGGAAGTGACCGTGAGGCGTAATATTTCGGTGCCCTCGAACGCCAAACTGGCGACTCTCAACGTGAACGTTCTACCCTTCATCTCTAAGGCAATAGACAATAAATCAAAAAGGATTTCAAAACACACGGACTTCTACACTTCTCACATGTTTTTCATTTCTATTTGTTTATTCTTGTTAATCTATTACCACGATCGGGGATTTACATTCCCGACCACGTTTGTGAAATGTTCTAATGAGTGTGTGATCTCCGTAAACAAGATTAGCAAAAAGTACTAACAAAGATAAGAGAGATGACAACCGCAACAATCAACTCATACACTTTTCTTGTCGCAGGGGGATTCACCTTTCCCCAATTTGTCGCAACCGTAACGGCCACACCCAAGGCACAATGGCAGCTAGTCCATTCGCGCCAGCACAAGAAAGAATAGAAGAGAGCAGCAACAAGGTTCGCCCATGAGAGGTTGAACGTTGTCAAATGCATGACCAGGAAAGAATGGAAGCCGAAGCAAGGCCAGAAGATTCCCTTTAACAGTAAAGTCTTGTCAGCAGGGCCCTCAGTGCTGGTGTTTTCGACCGAACAATTCCCAGCATTACCCAAAGCAGTACGCTGTCAACAAGAGCAGAGCAAGCGAACACTCGAGAAGAGCTCCCAGTCCGCGGACGCCGCATTATCCACAGGGGCAAGTCCAGAAAGTACGACCAGTGCAGATCCTCATGGTTCAAGTGGCCGAGGAGTCAAGACCATATGAAGCAGAAGGAGAGCTACCTCTAATCCAAGATCAGATTGACAATCTGGTTCAAGCCCAACGTGATATTGCAAATCAGTTGAGAGCTACTCAGGAAGCCCTAACAACTTTGATAGCTCAGAACACTATTAGAAGTATCATGCCACCTACACGTCAGTCAGCCAAAGAATCCCAAGGGGTAGCGGAAGGGCCAACCAACATCGAACTACCTGCTCAACTCAGGAGAGTCTCAGCAGAGCAAATGCCCATCCCAACTTCGCAGATATCACGAGAAGAACTGTTGCAAACAATCGTGAGTCTCATGCAATAAGAGAAAGAGAGGGAAAAGGGAACCAGTTACAAATATCAAGTTTCGTATCCGCTGGAGATAGAAGAAATATCGTTCCTAGTTAACATCAGATGCCCAGACTTTGGAAAATTTGATGGTATAAGATCACTAGAGGAGCAGATTACTCATTTCCTTACAGAATTAGGGAATTGGTCGGCCGTGCCACAATATTGTATGCAGTTGTTCGGATCAACGCTAACAGGGAAGGCTTTCCAATGATATATGTCGCTACAGACGAGATCGGTGAGATCATGGAATAGATGTGGGACAGCTTCATTCAAAATTCTTCGCTACAGATAGAGAAACGTTGGTGACAGATTGGCCTTGATCAGATAAAGACATGGCGAATCTGTGGAAAAATTCATGGACCGATGGGGGACAATAGCAACTCAATGTCAAGAACTAACCAGCGAAAAGGAGTAAATGAAGATGTGTATGCGAGCCCTGGATCCAATGATATCGTACGAATTATCTAGGAATAGTTTTCATTCTTTTGAGAGCTGGTTACTAAAGCACATTTGGTGGAAGAAGCCACATCATGGGTAAATTTCATACTAGAAAGGCAAAGGAGAGAAGGAGGAAGGATCGCAGAAACACATCATGTTGACAAAGCCAAGGATCTAAATAATCAAAAGTGGCCTGCTATAGGACACAAGGAAGAAATCAGAACAACGCCTATTCAAGACAAAGGCAAGAGACCATACGTCTCCCAAGGAGTGACAATAGCCAAAAGAGAAAGGGCCAATGGTCCATATACATTTGACATGGCTGACTTGATCTCTATCATGGAGCAGCTGGTGGAAGAGGGCTTACTCCACTTACCAGAACTAGTTCGTCCACATGAAGTTGGAAGAGCGGATGACCCCCGATACTGTAAATATCATCGGTGTCTGAGTCACAAGATAGAAGACCGCTTCAGTCTGAAAGGACGAATACAAGGGTTAATCAACCAAGGAGTGATTAGTATGAAATCATCAGAAACGATCCGGAAGGAGGCCTATGGGATAGTCTCAGCAGTTCCCTCAAAAGAAAACATTCGTCCTCGCACCTCGTTCCTCGAACACGAAGAGCCATGGACTCTGGTCAGCAGCAGAAAGAGGCTCGAGAACAAATGAAGACTCCTCAACCGAAAGAAGAAGGGGTGAGAAGAGAGGAAAGAACAGGCCAGAGGACAAGCCGACTCATCAAGGCTTAAGCGCACTGTACAATGGTATCATTCATAGAACAATTGTCAGCTGGAGAGACCTCACGGTCACGTGAGGAGGAAGTCAATGTCGTTACCCTCCGATCTAGAAGACAGATGCCAGAACATGCTCTACTAAAACCAGTCGAACTAATGCAAGAAGATACAAATCTGGACAGATCTCTGGAAAGGCCCCAAGGGTAGAAGTTGAAAGAAAAGGTTGTAAAAGCCACGTCTAGTTAGCCAGGTCCGAAACAAGGGGCAATGTCGATAGCATACGATGTGGTGTCACACCTGCGAAAAGTCCCTGCTCGCCTAAGCATATACAACGTCTTATGTCTCTCAAAGGTATATAGGGAAATGTTGATCAACGCCTTGCTAGATGGTGAGGTCAAAGAAATAATGATGATAAAGATAGAAGCAAAAATGAACAATTCAGATAAATTACGGGAAGGGCACATACCGATTCAGCAAGCAATGCAAGTAGATCATTCGTCCGCAATCACATTTTCCGAGGAGGACCACACAATCGAAGCGATAGACCACAATCGCCCATTGATGGTTATAGGGATGATTAGAGATGTAGAAATTAAGTGATGTATACTCGATGATGGATCTGCAGTGAATATCATGCCGTTGAAAACATTATAAAAGTTAGGTTACAGGCAGTCGGCTTTACGTCCAAGCGTTATGATCATTTAAGGGTTTAATCAAGATAGCCAGCGTACTGTGGGGTAAATCACTGTAATGCTAGAAATTGAAGAGCTAAGGACGAAAGCAACATGTCAGGTAATCGATGTAATAACAACGTACAACCTTCTGCTAGGAAGATCATGACTCCATTAGAATGGCGTCATTCCCTCAACCTATCAACAGTGCTTCAAGTACAACAGAGGGGGAGTTCAGTACAGAGTAGCGGTAGACCCAAAGCCGTATACGACAGTCGTCGTTCCTGGCCGATGCTCGGTATTATGACCTCGTTGATGAAAGAGAGGTCGTGAAGAAGCCCAATGAGATATAGAAAGGGCAAGGGGTAAAACCTCAACTCAACAAGTTTTAGCAGAAAAGCAAGCCTCAGCTTACTGCTCAGAAAGAAACCTCGTGTTATTCAGAAAAAGAACCTCAACAGACCACCAAGAAGTTTTACCTGGTTCCAAAGCACCTGCGACAGCCAGGGCAATCCGTCCTAGAGTTGATATTGAATCAGCACATGAGTTTGCTTAAGTCTAGCTTCAACATGCCGGTGCTGAAGATAGGAAGAGTCAAGCCTTTCCCAAAAGCTCCTAGTTAGTTCCTTGTGCCATCAAGCGCTGACGCGAAGAAAGAAATTAAATTCTGTTTAGTACTAAGAAAACCTGTGTAGCTTAAGGACGAGGTCGAGAAACCATCCAGTCAACTTCAACCGATAGAAGAAGAATGATACAGTGAAGTCAGCCGCAATATTGTTGAGCTCTTAATTGTGCATATTCTAACCCCAATTCATCACTCAGTATGCTTGTTTTCATGGTTTGTAGGCTAAACTAATGCATAGATTTGTGATTGTAGGGATGAGAGAGAGGAATCATCAAATGGAGACTTAAAGACACTATTTAGAAGCAAAGAAGATCAAAGGACCAAGTGTCGAAGGATGAAAGAAAGAAGTCAGAGAAATAAAGAAAGAAAGCAGAATAGCACACCCAAGACCGGTCGTCCGACCGGTTGTCCAAGGCCCAAGATCGGTCGTCCGACCAGTCAGCACATTCAACTGAGGGACCCTGCGGCCATAGCTCTCTGGACTGTTAACGACCGGTCGTACGACCGGTCGTCCACTGCTGCGACCGGTCGTGCGACTGATCCTTGAATTAATTTTCTGGGTTGAAAAATTCCAAAACTCTCTGGACACTTTTTACGTTTTTGAGACCGGTCGTGCGACTGGTCGTCCAGTAGCTCAGACCGGTCGTGCGACCGGTCGTCTGCGTAATGAGGCGTGTTCTACAAGTCCCAAAATTCTCTGCGCATTGCGTACTCTTACGCAATTTCTGGAAGATTCTGATGCTGCGGAGCCTCCCCACTATAAAAGGACACCTAGGGATCGTTCCTAGGGTATCTTAGAAGAGTTCGAGCAAGGTGGGAGGCGGCGGAGGTGGATTTCGGAGTTCCACAACTCCTTCAGTTTGTTTACTGTTTTATGTTTTTCTTAGTTGTTTCATGTTTCCTTGGATCATGAACGGCTAAACCTCTTAACTAAGGCTAAGAGGTGAAGCTTGTAGTGAATCTAAGATGTTTCAATTCGTTTAAAGTTGGTTTTAAGATTGGATTTCATGTTTATGAACAATGGTTTGAAGTTAATACAAGTTCTAAGTAGTTTTTCTTAGTCTTATGATGACTCATGGATGTTTGGGAGAATTACTTGAGTGCTTAATGGTTGTGTGCTAGTCTAGACCTATATGATCCGAGGAATTGGAGTATGCTTTAGTACTATAATCTTCATGTGGGAACTTCCTACCAAAGTTCTACTTTTCTGGATTGCTGTAATATGTATGGGACTGTGTATGTGATTTGAATCAAGTTCAAATCATAATCTAGCTTTGTCTTGTGACAGGACTTAATGATGGTTAAGATTGAGGACTGAGTCTATTGGAATTGGGACTGACCTATGCAATTGAGCATGCTCACCCTAGCTTGCATTGAGTGAATCATATACATTGTTCATACATATGGCAGGTTGTTTGGTTTAATAGCTCTATCATCTGACTAGATAGATCTTAATTTCGATTCTAGTTGAGAAAGTGAGAAACCACAGCGGATTGAGCATCAAGGATTGCTACAAGTGGATCCTTGAACCCCTAGTGCCTTTTATTAATTGATTACTTCAGTTTAGTTCAACATTGCTACTTACATCAATCTACTACAAATCTGGTTGTTAGCTTCTCAATAGAAACTATTAGATTTGTTTGTGAATTCCTACATAAGTCCCTGTGGATAGACCTCGGTCTTACTGAGTTTATTACTACATCGCAACCCTACACTTGAGGAAGCGAACAAGTTTTTGGCGCCGTTGCCGGGGACTTCGACGGTTTTTCACAAATTTTTGAAAATAGTATCTATTTAGGATTTTTAGGAATAGTACTAACTTAGTTTGTTTTGTTTGATTTGTTTTCTTTTTCAGGGATTTCTAGGAAGCTGAAGAAGACATAAGGACCTCAAGTGCTAAATCGGGTTCTATCCTTCTAAACCTTACTCTTCTTCTTCTCCTATTCATTCCTATCATATTCATCTCTTGTAGAGTGGGTGGAGATTCCTTTTGGATCTCTGATAGGTAGGCCTTGTGCCACCTGGATTCCTATTGGTTGGCTCTGCCGTCTTGGATCACCTTGTGCTCAGAGATTTCTTTTCTCACTTCTACTCCTATTTCTTCTTTTTCTGTACTTTTCTTAAAAGATCCAAAGAGTAGGTGGGGAGTTCTCTGAACCCCTATTGACCAGGAGAAATCGGTCTCTATCCTTGCTTCTGGCCTAGCCATTGCAAGACACCTGTAACGCCCCCAAAATTCGACACTCGAGTATATAACTCAAATCTCGAAATCAAGGGTGTTATGAATGAATCCTTCAAAATCACAACTGAAACTTTTATCCTTTCCATTCACAAGGTACCAAATATATGGAATAAAAATAAACCAACTTTGAAAATTAAACTATAACCAACGAGTTTATGAAATTGTTCCAAACTGTCTAAACTAATGGCCATCTAATGGGCCTTATTACATTGATACTTTCAAATAAAAAAAAATCAAAATGTATCAATTCTCAAAATCTTCTAGGGTATTCCCTCATCTGGGACCGCTTCCTCGAAGTCTTCTACATCATCACCTGTTACTACGGTTAATCGCATAACACTACGTCAGCTATAAAAGCCGGTGAGCATTCTCATATAGTTTAACACATGTAATTCGATATAGAAAATCACTTGACCCTTTAAAGTACAAATCACTACAATTTCAATTGTAATTTCATCAAATCAAAATCTCTTAAACATGCACGTGATGCATAGTATGCAAGTATGCTTCAACAATCTCAGTATGGTTATCAGTAGAACATCCAGGGCCAGTTTATAGTCGGGCCTACACTGTTTCACAACTGCAGAGTTGGTCTCTTATACACACCAGGGAACTCACCCAACTTGCTAAAATCATCTGATATCCACCGGGTACGCTAGTATGGTATCTTGCACATACCAGGGAGCTCAACCAACCCGTCCACAATCGATGGACTATCAGAAGGGTATATTGCACACACAGGGCGCTCAACCAGGGACTGTTGCACACACTTGGGCGCTCACCCAACCAATCATCAATGGGCCTATTGCACACACTAGGGTGCTCACCCTATGGTAATCACTGGAGTTCACAAATCGTGCTATGCATGAATCAAATCAATACCTCAAACCTTTTCCAAGAAACTCAAAATCAACTCACACATGTATAGCGCAATTAAATTGAAATCCACCTCATAAAATATTGAAATTAATACAAAACATAATCACAAAAAGAACGAGTTCAACCCGAGGTACAATATCCAATATTTTCCAACAAAAACGACACAAATACTTGAATCATATTGACCATAACGACGAATAGTTATTTCTAAACTAGACCGAACACAAACATATGAAAAAAATATGAGAAGAAACTCACTCTCTCTTCTTCTTCTCTCTTTCTTTCTTTCTTTCCTTCTTCTTTTTCTTTCTTCTTCTTCTCTCCTTATTGCTGGAAGAATGCCCCAGCAATAGGAGCAGCAAGCAGCACTCGAAAACCCCTCTTGAAAGCTCTCTCTCTCTCTCTCTCTCTCTCTCTCTCTCTCTACAAAACCTCTCTCGTACTAACCCTCATGTGTTGTTGCCTTCTGGGAGAGAACCAAATTTATAGAAATTTTAGGTGTCCCAACGTTATTAAGAGACAGTGTACTATGAACGTGGTTTTCACTGCGTAAAATAGTCTGTGCAATAGCGTCCTGGATTACTGAACACACTGTCTATTTGTTGATTTTGGTATTTCACAAATGTGCTTGATCTCTATGATAATCAGGTTGATGAATCCTCATTATCTGGCTCAGCCAATGGTCGGTTTTGATTCCAGATTGGTGCTACGGTGATAATGCACGGTTCAAATTCTTTGTTGGAAAGGAAAGGAAAAGTTGGTGGCAGATTTAGAATTTTGGTATTTTACTTTGAAATGAACGCATAGGATGGATCGGATGTATGGCGTGGGGCATGAGGCACAAAGAAATCAAGGGTTTAGATTGATCTACATGGATTTGAAGATTTAAAGAGTTGCAGCTATCGCATGCGGTTTGCGCAGGAAGCCGAGGAAACCGGTGCTTAGCTATTCGAACAACTTGTGAAACCAACATGGATTCTCAGTTGAAATCGGAAATCCATTTGGCGAAGATTGGACGGTCTGGATGAAATCTTGGAGTTGAAGTTTGAAAGAGTTACATTCGTATTCAATTAGGAGAGAAGAACGGAAGAGGAAGCCACGGTTTTGAATTGGCGTTTGCAACAACCGTTAACTGTGCAAGTTTTCTGTCGAATCTAGGTGGGGTCCACCATGATGATTGTAGACTAATCCACTCCGTCTAGCTGATTGAGCTCGGTCATGTTGATCATGAACTAAAAACTGAAATACATCAGTTGATCAAGTGGGTCGAAATATATAAGAGATGGATCACGAGTCACGTTAAAACATTACTTACGCTACAGCAACATAGGCTAATGCATGTATATATATCATTAATTCCAAGTTTACCCTTTTCTTTAGTATCGACTTCCACCACCTGTAGCGATCACGTACACCGTCAATTTTTGGTGAAACTTCACTAAGGCCTGTCATTTTTTGAGGTCTTTATACAGGTTAAGTTTGGGCCTTGATCTCTTATAGATGACCAAGATGCCTTTCTGGTGATCCATCAACTCAGTGATCCAAAGTGACATTTGTACATATCCAATAGAAAATTTAACCGGTAGCCTTCGTATTGATCCAATGATCTTTGAAATGAACGGTTCAATTTGTTATTTGGATGGCCCATTTGGCGAATACAATTTTGATGGATGGTCATATGAAAGGCTAATTTTTTTCTAATTAAATGGTTATGATCTTAAGCCCAAATAAGAGTTATTGTACGGTCGGTTTCTTTAATAGATACTCGTAACATGGTTTTTGGGCAACCTTTTGGTAAGGCACATACATGGTCAGACTTTGGTGACTTGTCTACTCATGAACTTTCATCATTTCACAATTTTAACAATAGGTTAAGCATAACTACGTATGATAAACAAGATGATCGGATCAGAATATTAAATCGATTTGTGTATGAGCGGATATGGAGACCAAGGGGTTTAGTTTACTATGATCGACTTGTCCAAATTTGAAGTGGACGGTCAGATACCTTTACCTAGTGATGAATAATTAATTGAACGGCTGGTTTTGATGAATACGTGAGAACTTCAGGGTAATTGATGGTTCGCCTTGGGAATCAATTGGTTAACGGATTTATACATGTATATGCTTGACTAATGTAGTGTTCATACTCACGTGCGTATCTACACACACACAAAATCCCGGGTCATTACATTCTACCCTCCTTAAAGGAATTTCGTCCCGAAATTCAAAAACTTCCACGATGTATAGAGATAATAATATGCATAATTCATTATATGAACTCGGGTTCTTACAACACCTTGTGCTTCGGTCTTAGAGAAGAGTAAAGAAAGGAAGGAAGAATTCTTTTTCCTTTTTATTTCAGTCTTTTAGGATTTTGCATGCCACATTGGGCTCGGGATTCCAATAATCGACTCATAAGTGAAGGGCGAATAGTAGAAGGAATAGACAGAGAACCATGTGCTAAGAGACATCTAACATCTCCAATTTTGTCTGAAAATATGGCTGTAAATCAACTTAATCCGATGGCCAATCCTAATCTGGGCCAAAACCAAACCGAAACGGGAGAAAATGTGGTTGAGAATGTTCCCCGACCAAGAACATTATGTGATTACTTGCAACCAGCAAGAGCGAGCACTCCCTCATGCATAATCATTCCACAAAATGCAGGGAATGTAGATTTGAAACCGGGAGTAATCCAACTCCTCCTAAAATTCCATGGATTAGACAGTCAAAGTGCCTATCAACACCTTAAGGAGTTTGATGAGGTAATAACCACCATGCACTTTGCGAATGTTACTGATGATGTGGTAAGACTTAAATTATTTCTTTTTACTCTTAAAGATAAAGCTAAAGGTTGGCTTCATGCATTAAGGCCAAGATCAATTGGTGCATGGACTGATATGCATAGGGAATTCATTAAAAAATTCTTCCCTACTCACAAAACGAACATGTTGAGGCGCCTTATCATGAACTTTGCCCACAAGGAAGATGAGACCTTCTTCCAATGTTGGGAGAGGTTTAAGGACTTGTTAAATGCATGCTTACATCATGGTTATGAAATTTGGCGGGTTATAAGCTTTTTCTATGATGGACTGACTTCACCCATGCGCCAATTTGTAGAGATGATATGTAATGGGGAGTTCATGAATAAGAAAGCCGATGAAGCATGAGACTATTTGGAGGAAGTAGCTGAGAATGCATAGTCTTGGGATACATCTAAACCAGCAAATTTCAAGACTGGCCAACAAAAAGAAAAAGGAGGAATTTATGTCTTATCAGAAGAGGATAGCAAAAGTGCACAGGTGGCTAGCCTCACAAGAAAAGTTGAGGCCATGGAATTAAGCAAAGGAGAGATGATTAACTGCAATGACGTTGAAACTGTTTGTAGAATTTGTGCCGGAAATCAACATGCAACACAAGATTGTCCCACAATTTCAGCGGTTCAGGACATCTTACAAGAACAATCAAATGCCATAAACAGTTATCAACGGCAATTTGGTGCTCCAAACTCAAACATGTTTAATGCTAATTGGAAGAACCATCCCAACTTCAGTTGGAGGAATAGACTCACTGCGAATGCAACCAATATCCCTCAAGCTCAACCTATACTAGGTCCATCTCTAGTCATTACTCCAAAAGTTATGCTAGAGGAGATGTTGGGTGTATTCGTATCGGTTCAAGTTGAGTATAACAAGACTAATTCTCTGAAAATAGATGGGTTCATGCAAGAGCAATTAAAATTCAATCAAAATTCAACTCAAGCCATCAATGAATTAAAGACCTCAATAGCTAGAGTTGAATCTCACCTCAGTGTTAGGGAGAAAGGCACACTTCCTGCCCAACCTCTCCCTAACCCAAGAACCCAATTTGAGATACAAGATGTAGGCTCATCCTCCCAACATACGGAGCATGTTCAAGCCATCACCATGTTGAGAAGTGGGAAAGTAATTGACAAATCTAATCCGGTGAAGGCCCTAAAGCCTAAGGATCCGAAAAATTCCAAAGAGGATGATAGCTCAAACAACACTCCACAAGAGAAAGAACCGGAAAGGCAATACAAGCCGGTTGCCCCGTTTCCCCAAAGATTGATTTCACCCAAACCTTTAGACAAAAATCTGGAAATATTAGAGGTTTTGAAGCAGGTGAAGATCAACATCCCGTTGTTGGATGCCATAAAACAAATACCATCATATACCAAATTTCTAAAGGAATTATGTACGGTCAAAAGGAAACACAATGTTCATAATAAAGTACTTTTGACTGAGAATTTGAGCGCTATCATCAAACAAGAGGTGCCTCAAAAATACAAGGATCCGGGTAGTCCAACCATCTCATGCATCATAGGAGACTACCGGATTAAACAAGCCTTACTTGATTTGGGGGCAAGTGTGAACCTCATTCCATACTCGGTTTACGAACAACTGGGGTTAGGTGAATTGAAACCCACCAAAACCACACTCCAACTTGCTGATAGATCCATTCGTATACCGAGAGGAGTGATTGAGGATGTTTTAGTCCAAGTTGATAAATTCTACTACCCAGTAGACTTTATTGTCTTGGATACACATCCCGTGATAGGTACCGGTGCTCAAATTCCTGTCATACTTGGCCACCATTTTCTAGCTACTTCCAATGCGATTATCAATTGTAGAAACGGGCTGGTACAAATCTCCTTTGAAAATATGATACTTGAGCTGAATATATTTGATTTATGCAAGCAACCATGGGAGGTTGATGATGAGATCCACGAGATAAATATGATTGAGTCATTCGTGGAAGATACACTTATTCGCTTCCCCAAGTGTAGCGTTGCGATGTAGTAATAATCTAGGTAAGATCGAGTATCGTTCCCACAGAGATTTATGAATGGGTATTCTCAGAATTTGTCTAAAATAACTAATAATTAAGATCCTATTAAGAACTAAAGCTGGAAAATAATGATTTGGGTTTAAACAGTGAATGTGTAAGGTAATATCAATCTAAAAAAGCAATAGAGTGCCAAGGATCCACTTTTAATAAGTTTCAATGCATCAAAACAACTAGGTCTCCCACTACACAATCGGAATCGAATTCATATCTCTATCCGATCAGAATATAGAGCGGTTCAATCAACAATTATCTAAAACAGTTGCTCATTCATTGATTCGATTCCCACAACAATGCTCAGGCCTTGGGCACACTCAATTGTGTAGGCCAAGCCTCTTTCCAATCTGGTTAAGATTCACACCCATAGCTTTCATCAAATCCTGTCACTAGACTCGATTGTAACCAATGATCAAAACTCTAATTAAATCAAAATCAATCAGCAAACAACTAATTCAGATAATAGCAAAAGATAAGAACTTTAGTTGAATGAGTTCCCACATGAAGATCGGGCCATTGTACACAAGGCAATCAAAGGGTCTACATGCCCGGAGTTGATGATAGATTAATGAACTACACAAGCATAAACAATGCTCAGAAGATAAGCTACTAAGTTCAGAATCACTAAGAATCACATGAGCCCGGAGTCATCAAGAGATCAAAGTAAAATTGAACTAGTACTTGATTCAAACTCATATTGAACTAAATTCTTCAATTAAATCATAAAAAGAAAACCTAGGTTGCATCAATCCATTAAAAACAAATCAAAAGCTTCACCTCTTGAACTAAAAGCCTTGAAAACATAAAAACTACTAAAAGCCTTGAACTACTAAAATCCTTGAAATCAAAAGCTTCACCCTAGCTAAGAGGTTTCAGTTCATCTCTAACATCCTTGAACTAAAAGCCTTAAAAACAAAAAAACTACTAAAACTGGAAGAAAAACTAGGAAAACTTGAAGTAGAATCCGTCTCCTAAGCCTCCTTGATGATCCCCACGTCCTAGCATGCCCTGGTATGAAGAGGAGAAGTCCCTTTTATAGATTGGCGTGGAAGATTCCAGATTGCGCAAGGAATTACGCAATTGCGCAGAGAAAATCAGAGCTTCACGCACAAGCTCTGTTACGCTCACGACCGGTCGCACGACCGGTCTGACCTTCTGAACGACCGGTAGTACGACCGGTCTCAACTGGTCCAATGAAGTTTGCAAAGAGCTCTTCTTCTGTTGAGTGGTCAGATCGGTCGGACGACCGGTCCTAAGCTATGGACGACCGTCGCACGACCGGTCTTAATTGCAGTTTCCTTCACCTCTTCTCTTTTCTCCTTTGCTTTCTTCTTCATCCCTTTTGCACTTGGTTCCTTGATCTTCAATGTATGTAAAGTGCTTTATTTAGCCTTGAATCAGTGAAATCTCCATCTCGTTCCTACAATCACAAATCATGCATTAGAGTAGCTCTTTAAACATGTAAACCGTGCATAATGAGTGATGAATTGGGGTTAGATGCTACAATCCGAAGATTGCACACCCAAGTGCAGGTAGCGAAGTAGTAAAATACTCGGTAAGACCGAGGTCGATTCACAGGGATTGGGGTTAAGAACACTTAGAGGAATTAGTTTAGGTGAGTGAGATGAAATCTGGTTTATCCACGAGAGTGGAGCAAGTTGTGTGTGGTGAAAGACAAAAATAGAAAAGGGGCTAAGGCATCAGGGATCCACCTTTGATTCATTCACAAGATTCGATTCGTTGGTCCAACTATAACTCAACTGGAATTGAATAAAGATTCATTCCAACCGGAAGATAAAACTGTTAAACCATTCGCATATTTCATAAAAGATGGTGATCTGAACCGATTGATTTGACCATGAAGCACTCGTTAGTTGATCATAGGGAATTCCAAGCATCCACTATGCCCGGAGTCGACAATGGATCAAGGAATTGTATAGATCAACAACTTTGCCAACAAGTCAACCGATAAGATCACAATTCATACGATCAAATGCATACTTACAAGATAGGAGGCTTTGATTGACCGATCCAACCGTTAAGATCTCGTCTATCGATTGCAGGGAATCCAAAGCATCCAATGTGCCCGGAGTTTACAATGGATCAAGGGATTTTACAGATCAATGACTTTGCCTTCACTAGCTCGATGACCGTAGGGAATCCAAAGCATCCAACGTGCCCGGAGTCGACGATGGATCAAGGGACTTTATCGATCATGAACTAGCTAATTGTGCAAGGGATCCCAAGCATCCAACGTGCCCGGAGTCGACGATGGATCAAGGGGCTTGTACAACAATAGCGTCTGCCGAGGTGGATAACCGAACCAATCAACCAAAGAGAACTCCAACATTTACACCACACAATGTTGAACCAAAAGAACCATAGCTTGCAAATTTCTTCAAAGGCTTAACCCCTAGCCTTAGCTAGAGGTTTAACCAACCATGCTACAATGGAAGACTAAATTCTCTACAAAGGAGAAAACTACTCTACACTACAAAAGAAAGAAAGAAAACTAAAGAAGAGAAGGGAGGAGTTGTAGAGAATGGGATGATGAGGGATGTGATGAGATGATAAGGGAGCAACCCCTTTTATAAGATAAGGGAGAGTGAAATTACTTGGAACCTAAGTAAAGAGTTTCCTTAGAGTCTAAGTATAGTGAGTTATCTTAGAGTCTAAGTGTATGGAGTTCCTTAGAGTTTAAGTAAAGAGTTTCCTTAGAGTCTAAGTATAGTGAGTTCCTTAGATTCTAAGTATAGAGAAGAGAGAGAGAGAGTGTGTTTTCTAGCCTCCACACATGTGGGAGTGGAGAAAGGTTTTCTTGCTTGCACATGTGGAGGAGAGATGCCTTACTTGGTCCACACAGCTGCTGATCAAAGGATGGTTGATTGTTGGTGATCAGTTGGACGGACGTCCACTGCTAGACGTGATGTCGGTTCTGATCTTCAGCTGACGTACGGTGCTTGATGAGTCCACATGTGCTGGTTGCTGGAGTGGGGTCTACTTCCATCAGCTACACTGTTGCACGCTGGAACTGGACTACACGCTGATCCATTAGCATGTTTGATGGATGGTGGAGATTGGATGAGATGGTGGGGTCTAGTTGGAGCTTGGATGGATGGATGATGTGATCCACAACATCTGGATGTGGAATGGAAGAGGAGCTGTTCTTCTTGCTGGCAATTGAAATGGATGGATGGCTGGTGCTGAACTGCATGATATGGACGTGGCCACTTGTTGGAGTTGCTGCACGTGTGAAGCTTGGATGCCTGGAGAATCATCTTGATAGATGATCTGATGCTGGTGCTCACTGGACATTGAAGATGGCTGGACGTGCTGGATGTTTGGATCTGAATGGGGTCCACTGTTTGGACGCTGATGATGATGTCCAGCTGATGTGATGCACGTGCAAGCTCTGCTGGTCATTTGAGCTCCTTAATGGGGCCCACTTGCTGCTTTGCTGGACGTGTAGTGGTGGAGATGGAGGTTGGAAGCACATGATGACTGGATGGACGGCTGGAGATCAAGCAGCTGTCCTTGATGGACAGCTGAGTTGATGCAGATTGCTGCAGCTGGAGTGATGGTCGGTCAGGGATGGACAGCTGGATCTGTTCTCCTATTGCTGGCCCACATGATGGACGATGGTTGATGCTGGTGGAGTGGACTGCATGTGCAAGGGGAAGCAGTGTTGGACGGCTAAGATGATGGATGTGGAGAGAGCAGCTGTTGTTGACGTTGAAGGTGGACGGGTGCTGCTGATGCACGTGTGAACTGTGAGCTTGGAAGATGGATTGGATGGTTGGAGATGATGGTATGGTCCAAAGTGCTAGTTGATTAGGGCCTTTGATCTGATGCTCATGAAAGTGTGGCCCATCTTGATACACAGTTGGTCCCTCATGTGGACACCCAATCTTGACCGTTCAAAATCATGTGATCTCCAAATTACTACCATCAAACATGCACTTCCTGGACTTCCGATGAGTAGTTGTGATGCGGTCCATCATAGAACATGATCCATCCTTTGATTTTTATGATTTAATTTCCTTCAGGATCGTCACACACTTGATCTTGATCACTTTAGGGCCTTTAATCGTCCTGATTGACTCGAATTTTGTCCAACCTCTCCTGATCACCTGAAGACAGAAAATTCACCTAATGAGAGATAATTAACCGGAAAAACAATGATAATGCCCTTAACAACCAGGGTTAATTATACAATATTAGGTACTTATCACACCCCCCAACCAGCATTTTGCTAATCTCTAGCAAAACATCCGAAAATCATCGAAGGATTTTTCAAAATACTACAATCAATCTTATCCTTGACAGTTTTCACCAATCAAAACCATCTCGAGACTTCTCTTATTTCCTAATGAAACAAAGATAAAGAGAAGAAAAGGTTCAATGTATTTATGTGATCCTTCAAGCTATCTAAACAGTAGAGTTTCCAAGGCATACAGTTTTGAGAATATTTAAATATAGATTCTAGTCACTTAGTAAACAACTTAATTGAGTTCAAAGCATTAATGATTTAATAGAAGCATTTTAAACATTGAGTTCCATGGTGCATGGTGAAGTCTAGCCTTAACACAACTAGGGGTTCAGTCTTCTACTTTCATGTTAACACTGATGATTGAAGAGAATGGTCAGATCAACCAAGTCATTGATTCCGAAACT
The DNA here is from genome assembly GCA_003013855.2 of Liriodendron chinense. Lineage (NCBI taxonomy): Eukaryota > Viridiplantae > Streptophyta > Magnoliopsida > Magnoliales > Magnoliaceae > Liriodendron > Liriodendron chinense. The sequence continues at coordinate 81,600 of ML058525.1, forward strand.
TGTTACTGTTCTTTTCAATATTTTTCCAGCTTTTTTTTTTTTGAACCAAGAACCGATAGCCGAAGACTCCAAAAGGCTCACTTCGTACTATGGTAATGTTTTGTAATGGTAACGACAATGGATGAAAATCCTTGCCCCAAATTACTATGAATATTCCTTTTTCTCACTTTTTTTTTTATAACCAAAGTAGACAAGGATCTCCAAGCTTGGTGTCTATTACTCTCAACAATCATCAAGTCATCATTATAGTATCAAACTCAAATCCTGGCAATGCAAGCTAGATGTGAACTTGTGAAAATTCATGACTCAATCAATGTTATCATTTTCTAATAGAAAATTAATGGAAAGAACTCAATTTTGAAATTTACTGAAGCAACTAAACTCTAAAATTTTAACATTGTCATCACTAAATGCCTTTTCATTCTACTATTCAAATTGTTTCAAAATCACATAAATTCATAGAAATTTTTTTTTATAATATAAAAAAAAAATTCAACAACATTTTCAATAAAATTTCGCAGGAATTCCCACCCCCCAACCTAAATTTGACATTGTCCTCAATGTTGAAAAATATGCAATGTAACATAATATGAGAGCAATAACAAAAAGAGGAGTGAGTGAGAGAGTACCTAAGAGAATTATCAAAGAGCGTGTTTATTCATACCTAATCTAAACTAATGTATCCTAAGAAAGCAGGGAAATGGATCTCCATCAGACTAGGAGATCAATCAAGGGAATAGACTGGAGCAGGATCATCATGTATTTCAACAAATTTCGCATTAGGACCATCCACAGTCCTGCTCGACAATGTACATGGGTGTTCTTAATCATTATGGGCCAATAGAAATTCTCACCACATGTACGAGAAAAGGGGACATCATCAAGAAGATATCTCCTTAATGCATTAACTAGGCAATGGTTTATCAAAAACGGATCTTCCCAGTAATGGTCCACTTCAGTCTGAAAAGACCAAAGCGATGGAGAGACTTCAAATGATTCTTCAAATGGTGGTGTCTTCTCCATACGATCAGAATCTCCCGGTGCTTCCACAATAGATGGTATTAAGTGAGAATCAGTGGGAAACATCTTTTCATGCACCGGGTCTTGCAAGGCGTTCACTATTTCTTGAATCATGGGATCATTCGAATCTTCAAAGTGAGCCAAGCAATCTTCCAAAGAATTAGGACACTCAATGCAGAAAAACTCTTCATCAATAATGAAATTGGGCATGTCAACTTGGTGGATTTTATCAAAATCACTTTGTTGGGGAATTTCCATGGCATGATTATTAACTAGAGGCTCAGAAGAGATTAACCTTTGGGGAAACGGGACCACGGGCTCATAAGCACACTCTGAGTCTTCATCTTGTTGAACATCACCAATCATATTATCACCCTCAGATTTTTTAGATTCCTCAGGTTCGTCAACTTTCATTAGAATCTCTTCATTGTATCTAAAGGTAATAGTATCTCCGTCATGCTCAACAAGTATATCGGAAGAATTGAAATCAATCACCTCGACTTGTTCAATTAGGTTAAACGGAGGTTGGACTAGGGGAGTCCTTTCCTCCTCATTAGTGAGGTGTGATTCCATGTGCTCAGTCAATGTTTCCATCTCATTGATGATTTGCGAGGTGCTTTCCGTTTGCAATGTATCCTCGAGGGTCTTTTTCGGTGGAGACACATAAATAGGGGGCCCTTGGGGATACTTAACATTCATTGTTGGTCTGTCTCTCCAATTGGAATTTTGATAGTTCCGCCAATTAGGTTCGTTCGCATTGTATGATGGCGCACTATATGGTTGTTGATAAGCATAACCATATAAACAATCACGCATCGACCTAACCGGTGGATCATGAAAATGCGGTATAAGTTTGATTACCGCTGTTGTAGAAGCAAGAAACAAGTTATCTTGTCCTAGAGGGGGGTGAATAGGACACTTTTTAAAATTTCTCAACACAAAGTATTCTTAGAGCACTTTCATCAAACACCAGATATGCAAACCATAAATCAATAGAAACATGTGTAAAAGAAGTAAATCAGTTCATCCATTCACCACACAACAAGGGATTTTTATAGTGGTTCGGTTAGGTACCTACTCCACTCCCGGCTGATCCACTCACTCCTTGAGTGGCCGGATTTCACTATCACTATGGTTTTAAATGAGGTTAACCATAAACCTTAACAGCCTACAAAAGGACTTATGACTCAACACATGGATTCATCCTTCCATAGGACTAATCCATGACCACTTAGTCCTACACAAGGGCTTGTCCTACTCAAGGACTTGTCCTACGCAAGGACTCTACCGAGTTTGGGTCTTCAAACTCTGAAACCCAAATCTCAATTTGAGGAGGTTTCTTGGACTCGAAAGACTAAAAATACTTAGCTGATTGAGTCCCTTGATGATGCCTTTGTTGAAGAAGCTTCAGCTTGAACGGAAGACGTCTTCTTCAGCTCCCTCGATCAGCAACCTTGCTCCGGATGACCCATTGTAGTTTCCAAGGTGAGGGATTGAGGTTAGGTTGAGGCTATTTTGGTATGTGGCTTTTATATGAGGAAAGCTTCTACCTAAACCACCATTAATGGCATTGATGACAAGCAAATGTCTATGAGAGGTAGGTCAAGATGCCATTAAAGAGGAGTTGAGTTCATGTTTCAATCCAAGCTTTGAATGCTTAATCAATGTTAGTCAGATCAACATGGATTGAAGAATGAACTCAACAGATCTAAGGGTTTGGAAGGAGGGGATCTCAAGAAGAAGGCTCACTCAAACCCTAGATGGTGCTCAAGGTGTCTTTTGCAAGATCCAACCGAGTTCTATTAATAGATTATGCCCTTCAACGGTCAGAAAACGGTCAGCTCGATAGGTTCCGATTGATCGGACATAAGATTTAGTCAAATTTGAATTTTGCTTGAAAACAGGATCTCCGATTGATCGGACTTAGTTCCGATTGATCGGAATACCCTGTCCGATTGATCGGATAGGTGGTCCGATTGATCGGAATATCTTCCAGAGAGTTGATGCAATTTTTTCTGGAAATTCCTCCGATGGATCGTATCTATGTCCGATGGATCGGAGAGCCCTGTCCGATGGATCGGACAGACCTCCGATTGATCGTAAAAGAGTCCAGAGAGTTTTTCAAAGTTTGCTGGACAAATGTACGATCGATCGGACATACTGTCCGATTGATCGGAACACACGTTCCGATGGATCGGACATACCTCCGATGGCTCGGAGAAGTGTCCAGAGAGTTTGCAATGTAACTGGACTATTTTCCGATGGATCGGACACATTGTCCGATTGATCGGACATCTATCGGAATATTCTCCGATGGATCGGGTATGTATCGGAGAGTGCAGACTGAAATATTTTCAATTTTAAAGAACCTTCTGCAATAAAAAACCTATCCATAGCTGATCTTAATGGAAGGTGAGCTATAGATGGTGCTAAGGGTGTGCCTAGAAAGGTCTTGGGCCATCTATAGAAGTTTTTAGGATCAAAGGTTTGAGGTGGAGAGGCTAGAAGCTGACTTGATCTTCGAGAAGCTTCTGTCTTCAGCCGCAAGGAAAACTGTCTTCAGTTGCCAGGGACTCGACGACACACTAACCATGGTAATTGACAAATCTTTACATTAACAGATCATAATATACATCGTTCTCATTCCAATACTCACGCAACGTTTTAACCGGTGGAACAGCGTATATGTTGTTCTCACTCCAATACTCACGGAGCGTTTTATCGGATGAAACTTTACATGTATTGTTCTCATGTAATCACGCATAGAGCGTTCCTTACCATTGTGCTTTGATTTCCTTTCATCTTCTAGAAGAATTTTAGCGTATTTCTGTGTCCACTCATCATATATGGGCATGATAATACTCTAATAAAAGAAAATCTAGAAAGAATAGTAAAAGAGAAAAAAAAAGGAAGGATATTACCCGAGAAGAAGAATGTACAGCTATGGATAATCCCTAAAAAAAAAACAAACAAGTTAGTAAACTATTGACAATATATAAACATAAACCAATTCCAAAAATATTCTTAAACCGATGCCAATTCCTGGCAACGGCGCCAAAAACTTGTTACAATCCGAAGATTGCACACCCAAGTGCAGGTAGCGAAGTAGTAAAATACTCGGTAAGACCGAGGTCGATCCACAGGGATTGGGGTTAAGAACACTTAGAGGAATTAGTTTAGGTGAGTGAGATGAAATCTGGATTATCCACGAGAGTGGAGCAAGTTGTGTGTGGTGAAAGACAAAAATAGAAAAGGGGTTAAGGCATCAGGGATCCACCTTTGATTCATTCACAAGATTCGATTCGTTGGTCCAACTATATCTCAACTGGAATTGAATAAAGATTCATTCCAACCGGAAGATAAAACAGTTAAACCATTCACATATTTCATAAAAGATGGTGATCTAAACCGATTGATTTGACCATGAAGCACTCGTTAGTTGATCGCAGGGAATTCCAAGCATCCACTGGGCCCGGAGTCGACAATGGATCAAGGAATTGTATAGATCAACAACTTTGCCAACAAGTCAACCGATAAGATCACAATTCGTACGATCAAATGCATACTTACAAGATAGGAGGCTTTGATTGACCGATCCAACCGTTAAGATCTCATCTATCGATCGCAGGGAATCCAAAGCATCCAATGTGCCCGGAGTCTACAATGGATCAAGGAATTTTACAGATCGATGATTTTACCTGCACTAGCTCGATGACCGTAGGGAATCCAAAGCATCCAACGTGCCCGGAGTCGACGATGGATCAAGGGACTTTATCGATCATGAACTAGCTAATTGGTGTGCAAGGGATCCCAAGCATCCAACGTGCCCGGAGTCGACGATGGATCAAGGGGCTTGTACAACAATAGCGTCTGCCGAGGTGGATAACCGAACCAATCAACCAAAGAGAACTCCAACATTTACACCACACAATGTTGAACCAAAAGAACCATAGCTTGCAAATTTCTTCAAAGGCTTCACCCCTAGCCTTAGCTAGAGGTTTACCCAACCATGCTACAATGGAAGACTAAATTCTCTACAAAGGAGAAAACTACTCTACACTACAAAAGAAAGAAAGAAAACTAAAGAAGAGAAGGGAGGAGTTGTAGAGAATGGGATGATGAGGGATGTGATGAGATGATAAGGGAGCAACCCCTTTTATAAGATAAGGGAGAGTGAAATTACTTGGAACTTAAGTAAAGAGTTTCCTTAGAGTCTAAGTATAGTGAGTTCTCTTAGAGTCTAAGTGTATGGAGTTCCTTAGAGTCTAAGTAAAGAGTTTCCTTAGAGTCTAAGTATAGTGAGTTCCTTAGATTCTAAGTATAGAGAAGAGAGAGAGAGTGTGTGTTTTCTAGCCTCCACACATGTGGGAGTGGAGAAAGGTTTTCTTGCTTGCACATGTGGAGGAGAGATGCCTTGCTTGGTCCACACAGCTGCTGATCAAAGGATGGTTGATTGTTGGTGATCAGTTGGACGGACATCCACTGCTAGACGTGATGTCTGTTCTGATCTTCAGCTGATGTACGGTGCTTGATGAGTCCACATGTGCTGGTTGCTGGAGTGGGGTCTACTTCCATTAGCTACACTGTTGCACGCTGGAACTGGACTACACGCTGATCCATCAGCATGTTTGATGGATGGTGGAGATTGGATGAGATGGTGGGGTCTAGTTGGAGCTTGGATGGATGGATGATGTGATCCACAACATCTGGACTTGGAATGGAAGAGGAGCTATTCTTCTTGTTGGCAATTGAAATGGATGGACGGCTGGTGCTGGACTGCATGATATGGACAGTGGCCACTTGTTGGAGTTGCTGCACGTGTGAAGCTTGGATGCCTGGAGAATCATCTTGATAGATGATCTGATGCTGGTGCTCACTGGACATTGAAGATGGCTGGACGTGCTGGATGTTTGGATCTGAATGGGGTCCACTGTTTGGACGCTGATGATGATGTCCAGCTGATGTGATGCACGTGCAAGCTCTGCTGGTCATTTGAGCTCCTTAATGGGGCCCACTTGCTGCTTTGCTGGACGTGCAGTGGTGGAGATGGAGGTTGGAAGCACATGATGACTGGATGGACGGCTGGAGATCAAGCAGCTGTCCTTGATGGACAGCTGAGTTGATGCAGATTGCTGCAGCTGGAGTGATGTTTGGTCAGGGATGGACAGCTAGATCTGTTCTCCTATTGCTGGCCCACATGATGGACGATGGTTGATGCTGGTGGAGTGGACTGCATGTGCAAGGGGAAGCAGTGTTGGACGGCTGAGATGATGGATGTGGAGAGAGCAGCTGTTGTTGACGTTGAAGGTGGACGGGTGCTGCTGATGCACGTGTGAACTGTGAGCTTGGAAGATGGATTGGATGGTTGGAGATGATGGTATGGTCCAAAGTGCTAGTTGATCAGGGCCTTTGATCTGATGCTCATGAAAGTGTGGCCCATCTTGATACACAGTTGGTCCCTCATGTGGACACCCAATCTTGACCGTTCAAACTCATGTGATCTCCAAATTACTACCATCAAACATGCACTTCCTGGACTTCCGATGAGTAGTTGTGATGCGGTCCATCATAGAACATGATCCATCCTTTGATTTTTATGATTTAATTTCCTTCAGGATCGTCACACACTTAATCTTGATCACTTTAGGGCCTTTAATCGTCCTGATTGACTCGGATTTTGTCCAACCTCTCCTGATCACCTGAAGACAGAAAATTCACCTAATGAGAGATAATTAACCGGAAAAACAATGATAATGCCCTTAACAACTAGGGTTAATTTAACAATATCAGGTACTTATCATTAGAATATGAACAATTAAGAGCTCAACACACCCCCAACCAGCATTTTGCTAGTCCCGAGCAAAACATGTGTGAAACAAGTTTCATTCTCCAAAACCCAACTCTCCTTTAGAAACTATTCTTCTATACATCCCAAGACACACAAGTGTAAAAGTCAGAAAAATTAGGTGATAGGGGTTGAAAGCGTAAACTCTCAAAACATAATAAGTGTCCATATGAAATTCCCGCTAATTGATTGATAAATAGAAGAATTCGAATAAATTCAACCTAGTGTGCATAGTGAAAGTTTATCCCATGAATTTTTGGGATTATCTTCTTCATAGATCAACTAAACTATAGATCTCAAGGTGTATAGAGCAACTGTTGAACCTCCAATTTATACATTGCATTGCCCATTTCACGACAACGTTGCATGATTTTCATGGTTTAAAGGCCCACCTAACATATGTTTTTGTGATTATAGGGATGAGAGTGGATTTCATCAAATTGGAGCCAAAAGAATGTATTTGAAGCTATTGCATGAAGTCTTAGGATGGACCAAAGAAAGAAGAAGAAAGAGAGAGAAAAGAGGATGAAGAAAAGAAGAAAAAGCTGAAGAACAACAAGGCTGACCGGTCGTCCGACCGGTCAGACACATCAGAAAGGAGCAATAGAAGAAGGCCGACCGGTCAAGACCGGTCGGCCATGAAGGCAGAAGACATTGAGGAAGGGCCGACCGGTCATGACCGGTCGGCTATAGGCTCTGGACGAGGAGGAAACAAAGCCCGACCGGTCACGACCGGTCGGGCATGCACGCTGGACGCGGATAGATCTGTCCGACCGGTCATGACCGGTCGGATGCACTTGCTGGATGGTTTAAAAAGTTAGTCCGACCGGTCACGACTGGTCGGCCCTGCGTAAGAAGACTCCTTTCTAAATTGGGACTCCGAAAATTGCTGCGCAATGCGAAGGCTTTCGCAGAATCCGACGCAAGGGGGGCTTGTTGCTATAAAAGGCCACCTAGGGGCTCTTCCTAAGGTATCAGAGAAGAGAAGGAACGTGAGTTTGGAGGCTGAAGGCGACTGTGGAGTGTCTGCAACATCTATCTTCGGGTTTTTCTAGTTTTATGCTTTATTTTTGAGTTTTTAGTTGTAGCATGACTATGCTCGGCTAAAACCTCTCAGCTAAGGCTGAGAGGTGAAGCTTGTAGCCAGTTCTATGTTAATTTCAGTTTGATTCAAGTATTTTTAATTCAAAGTTGGATTTTTCTTATGTTTCAGTCCAATAAGTGGTAATTTGAGATGTCTTATCTGAGTTCATGTGCTCCGGACATGAATTCCTTTTAGTTCTCTGAGATTATCACAGGTTGCTTGTTTAGATTCGAATTATAGTAATCCTTGAGCAGGCCATAGTCCATAGGCATGGCTGTTACTCCGCAGGCTATAAATTTGAATTCTACGTTGATTGAATGGACTTGAACTTGGAAGTTCAACTTGAATTGGATGAATGTGTGTGAATGCTTTATTTTCCAACTAGATGAGAGATAGGACTTCAAATCTAGTTGTGTTCTCTACTTGGATTGACTGAATTGACATAGGATTGCTACAAGTGGATCCTTGAAAGCCTTAGTGCATTATATCTCTGATTTTTCATTAAGTTACTGTTTTAATTAAACATCCCATTGAATTTGAATTTACTCTATTAAACTGAGTTGCTGGAGTAATTAGGAAGCTGTTACTTTTTCCCTGTGGATCGACCTCGGTCTTACCGAGATTTATTACTACATCGCAGCCTTACACTTGAGGCGAGCGAACAAGTTTTTGGCGCCGTTGCCGGGGAAATTAGATAATAGTTTTCAAATAGTTTCAGTGGCTGTAGAAGTAGAAGTAGATAGGTTTTTCTGATTTTTCTTAGAACTAACATAGTTTTCTGTTTCGAAGGAATTCTTCTTTCAGTTCAAGCGCATCAGGTGATACCTTTCTAACTTAGCTTTTTCAGAATTTTTAGTTCAGATTTTAGTTTTCTAGAATAGGATTAGTTTCAGTTCCTGGTTGAGTGGTTTATGTCCCGTTGGGAACGTAATCATTCAAATCGTCTTCAATCTGAAGGTGGTTTAGTTGGACCACTGTCAGTCCATAGACAAGTCCGAAATTATCAAGAGCATCGTGAAAGTTTGGGGAGTATGATCAAACACCCTCAAGGAATCCTCCCCCCCCCCCCTACTCCAACCACAAACGCAAATCAGGAAGGAGTAGGAGAGAATGAGGTACATAATGTTCCTCCAATGAGATCACTACGGGATTACCTACAACCTGCTCGTACAATTACACCTTCTTGCATATTTCTACCAGCTAACGGTGGGACCCTTGACATAAAACCGGGAGTAATCCAACTTTTACCTAAATTCCATGGGTTAGACTCTGACCGCCCATACTTACACTTGCAAGAATTCGAAGAAGTGTTGGCCACCTTGCATTATCCCAATGTTTCTGGGGATACAATCAGACTTAAACTTTTTCCCTTCACCTTGAAAGAAAGTGCCAAAGATTGGCTTCACTCTCTTAGACCATATTCGATTGGGTCATGGGTTGAGATGAACCGGGAATTCTTGAAAAAGTTCTTCCCAGCTCATAAAACAAACACTCTTCGAAGGGCCATCATGAATTTCTCAGCTAAAGAGGGTGAATCATTCTTTCAATGTTGGGAAAGATTTAAGGAACTCCTGCTTGCTTGCCCACATCATGGCTATGAGAGTTGGCGAATTATAAATTTTTTCAATGATGGATTAAGTTCTAATATGCGCCAATTTGTGGAAATGATGTGCAATGGCGAGTTTATGAGTAAAAATCCAGATGATGCTTGGAGTTACTTGGACATGTTGGCAGAAAACGCCCAATCTTGGGACACTTCGGATAAACCCAAGAACCCCAAGCCTACTCAAGAGAAAGGAGGGATATATGTCCTTAAAGAGGAAGACGACGTAAATGCAAGGATAGCCAACCTCACAAGGAAGGTTGAGGCCATGGAACTTAGCAAAAATGGAGTTTCCAAGTCCAAGGAAGCTGTTGAAACCACATGTGGGATTTGTCTCACCGACTTACACGCTACGCAAGATTGTCCCACAATTCCTGCATTTAAGGAAGTGCTGCAAGAGACAGCCAATGCCACATATGGTTATCAACGACCCTTCAATGGACCGGTAGGTAATACGTACAATGAGAGTTGGAAGAACCACCCGAATTTCAGTTGGAAGAATGCTCCTACGGGCAATCCTACCAACTCCCAAAGAGGGCCACCCATGCAAAATATGGCCCCACCTCAATTCTCATTGGAGGATACCTTGAGAGCATTTATGCAAGGGCAAGCACAAATAAATGAATCAAATCAGCAATTGTTCCAAGAGCTGAAAGTCTCGGTTGATGAGATTAAGGGACGCTTGAATGCTAGGGAAGGGACCTTTCCGGCCCAACCTCAGCCCAATCCTAAGCAAGTACATGAAGTAAGCATCCCTAATCCTTCCAACCAAAACATGGAGCAAGCTAAATCCATTACCACCCTTAGAAGTGGTAAACAAATTGACAAAACTATTCCGGTGAAGGCCGATGAGCCTAATGATCCGGTAAATTCTGAGGATGAAAATGGATCTAACCTAGCCCCACAACAACCGGAACGCATTTACAAGCCCATAGCACCATTCCCATCGAGATTGGTTGCCCCAAAATCTCTCCCAAATTCTCAAGATATTCTAGAGATTTTCAGACAAGTCAAGATCAATATCCCTTTGCTTGATGCCATCAAACAAATTCCCTCTTATGCCAAGTTTCTAAAAGACCTATGCACAACAAAACGCAAATATAATGTGCAGCAAAAGGCCTTCTTAACTGAGCAAGTGAGTGCCATCCTCACTCAAAAGACTCCCCAAAATTCAAAGATCCCGGTAGTCCCACAGTTTCATGTATCATTGGAGACTACCGGATTGAACGTGCCTTGTTAGACTTGGGGGCGAGTGTGAACTTGATCCCATACTCGGTATATGAGCAATTGGGCCTTGGTGAATTAAAACCCACCAAAACCACATTGCAACTCGCAGATAGATCTATCCGTGTACCGAGGGGGATAGTTGAGGATGTTGTAGTCCAAGTTGACAAATTCTACTACCCGGTAGATTTTATAGTCTTGGACACACAACCGGTTTTGGATGCTAGCACCCAAATACCGGTGATATTAGGCCGCCCATTCCTTGCCACATCAAACGCAATCATCAATTGCCGGAATGGGGTGATGCAATTATCTTTTGGAAACATGACACTAGAGGTGAATGTATTTCACCTGGGCAAAAGACATAGGGATGTCGATGATGATGAGTTCTTCGATGTAAACATGCTTGAAACCTTTGAAGAAGAAGAACTCCTCCAACTTGAACCACTAGAAAGTTTGGAGACATGCTTAGCACACTTCATGGATTCTAAAGACCCTATCATTAGTGAGATTGTGCATGCATTAAATATAGAAAGACCGGTAGTTGATACTAGCCGGTGGAGGCCCCATTTTGAAAAATTGCCACCAACCACATCAAGGCCTCTACCGTCTAGCATCAAACCACCGAAGCTTGACCTCAAACCATTGCCATCCGAGCTTAAATATGTATATCTGGGTCAAGAGGAAACTTTCCCAGTTGTCATTGCCTCCCACCTAGAAAAAGACCAAGAGCTCAAGTTGATTGAGTTACTCAAAAAACACCGGGAAGCCATAGGTTGGACAATAGCGGATCTCAAAGGGATAGATCCTTCGGTTTGCACTCACCGTATACACCTTGAAGAAAACGCAAAAACGACTAGACAACCTCAAAGACGGCTAAATCCAAACATGATGGAGGTTGTCAAAGCCGAAGTGTTAAAGCTATTGGATGTGGGTATCATCTACCCCATCTCAGATAGCCAATGGGTGAGTCCTACCCAAGTTGTCCCCAAGAAATCCGGTATTACCATCATTGAAAACGCCAACAACGAGCTTATACCGACTAGGGTGACCACCGGTTGGCGTATGTGCATTGATTATAGGAAGCTCAATACGGTCACTAGGAAAGACCACTTCCCTCTCCCATTTATGGACCAAATTTTGGAAAGGTTGGCAGGCCATCCCTACTATTGCTTCCTAGATGGCTATTCCGGATACAACCAAATTGAGATAGCTCCGGAAGACCAAGAGAAAACCACATTTACATGCCCGTTTGGTACCTTCGCTTACCGAAGGATGCCATTCGGGTTATGCAATGCACCCGCCACATTCCAACGATGCATGTTGAGTATTTTCTCGGACATGGTGGGTGAGTTTCTTGAGGTGTTCATGGATGACTTTTCTGTTTTTGGTTGTACATTTGATGAGTGCCTCGAGCACTTGAAGTTGGTCTTAATGAGGTGTGAGGAAAAGCAACTTGTATTAAACTGAGAAAAGTGCCATTTCATGGTACAAAGAGGAATAGTCCTTGGACACATCATCTCGTCCAATGGAATAGAGGTAGACCGGGCGAAAATTGACATAATTTCCAATCTACCACCACCCAAAAGCATACGCGATGTGCGGTCCTTCCTTGGATACGCCGGCTTCTATCGAAGGTTTATAAAGGACTTTAGTCACATCTCAAGGCCTTTATGCAGCCTTCTACAAAAGGAGAACCAATTTGAGTGGAGTGCTGAATGTCAATTAGCTTTTTCAAAGCTAAAAGACATGTTGACAACCGCTCCTATCATGCAACCACCAGATTGGTCCATGCCTTTTGAGTTGATGTGCGATGCGAGCGATTTTGCTATTGGGGCAGTGTTAGGCCAAAAGAAAGATAAAAAACCCCATGTCATCTACTACGCGAGTAGGACCTTGAATCCTGCCCAAGTTAATTATTCAACTACGGAGAAAGAGCTCCTAGCTGTCATCTTTGCCTTGGACAAATTCAGGCCATACTTAATAGGATCCAAAGTTATTGTTTATACGGATCATGCGGCGCTGAAATACCTTCTTTCTAAAAAGGATGCTAAGCCCCGTTTGCTAAGATGGATCCTACTCCTTCAAGAATTCGATTTGGAGATCAAAGATAAGAAGGGGGTAGAAAATGTGGTGGCGGATCATCTATCCCGCCTAGTCCTACCAAATTCCATTGACGAGTCACCTATTGAGGACTCATTCCCTGATGAGCAACTCTTTGTTGCTATGCATCCACCATGGTACGCTGATATAGCCAACTATCTTTCCACAGGTGCGATGCCGACTCATTGGACTGCGCAAGACAAACGTAAATTTCTAAGGGAAGTGCGCAGATTTTTCTGGGATGAACCTCTATTATTTAAATATTGCCCAGACCAAATTATAAGGAGATGCGTCCCCGATGATGAACACAATTCAGTCATCTCCTTTTGTCATGATCAAGCATGTGGGGGTCATTTTTCAGCCAAGAAAACAACTGCAAAAATTCTGCAGTGTGGTTTTTATTGGCCCACATTATTTAAAGATACCCACGAGTTTTGCAAAGCTTGCGAGCGCTGCCAGAAGTTAGGAGGATTATCCCGTCGAAATATGATGCCCCTCACCCCAATTCAACATCTTGAAGTCTTTGACTGTTGGGGCATCGATTTCATGGGACCATTCCCCTCATCTTTTGGACATGTCTTTATTCTATTGGCCGTAGACTATGTGTCTAAATGGATAGAGGCTATCCCATGTAGAACCAACGATCATCGTACGGTTCTCAAGTTTCTCAAAGAAAATATACTTTCTAGATTTGGGACACCTCGAGCCATTATTAGTGATGGTGGTTCTCACTTTTGCAATAGACCTTTTGAAACTTTGATGAAGAAATATGGTATTAGGCACAAAGTGAGTACCCCATACCACCCACAAACAAGTGGACAAGCTGAAATCTCCAATAGGGAAATTAAGCAGATTTTAGAAAAAACGGTGAGACCGGATCGCAAGGATTGGTCCCTACGATTAGATGATGCACTTTGGGCTCACCGTACTGCCTACAAGACACCCATTGGAATGTCCCCTTATAGACTTGTCTATGGGAAAGCTTGTCACCTGCCTGTGGAGATAGAACACAAAGCCTATTGGGCAATTCGGGCTCTAAATTTTGACATAGACAAGGCTAGCTCGCTTCGCAAACTTCAATTAAATGAGCTTGATGAGATCCGGAACGATGCATATGAGAATTCGAGAATTTACAAGAGCAAGATGAAGGCCTTTCATGACAAACACATCTTAAGGAAATCTTTCCATGAAGGACAGAAAGTGCTCTTGTATAATGCCCGACTTCATCTTTTTCCAGAAAAATTACGATCTCGATGGACCGGCCCATATATTGTTAAAGAAGTTTTTCCTCATGGGGCTGTTGAGATTGAGAATGCAGCAAATGGTGACTGTTTCAAAGTTAATGGACAACGCCTTAAACCATTTGTTGAGAAATTTGATTCAGAGGACATGTCCATCTCCCTGAATGATCCTGTCTATCAGGATTATTGATCTCCTAGTCTGATGGAGGTATAGCATAGGTAGGTTTAGTTTTGTTTTACTGTTTTAGTAGGATTTAGTTGTTGGAATTTCAGACCTCCATGATCGCTCTCTCAGGTACTATTGATTCTCACTCTCTCATATTTTACCATAGTTCTCATGTTCATGCTAACTAACTATCTTTTTACATTGAGGACAATGCAAGATTTGGTTGGGGGGTGAGATGAGATCTCTCATCTAGCATATTGCAACATTTCGAGCTTCATATGCACAAATTTTTTTTTTCGAATTTTCTAACATCTCAAAACTCTTTTAGAAAATTTTGTTTCTATACATTTACGAGGCTATGAGTAGAAGATGAGGAGAAACGAAGTGTGTGATGTTGTAGTCTTGAATTTCTTCCAACATAATGGCTTTATATGTTAATTCCCCTATTGTTGTGATTGATAGAAAATTTGAACACCTTTACACCAAGTTCACATTACACGATTTTCATGAGTGACAGGTTTATGTGATTTGTGGATTAGCTAGACTTTGGTTTAGAGGTGTTGAGCAGCCAAGCCGGGGTATTTTGTCCATCCTTGTCCATGGGAAAATAATGAAAGATATGGATTTCTAAAAATCCTATCTAAGTTAAAAGAAAAAGGAAAGAAAGGATGAAATCGGGAAGGAAAGAAAAATGGTGGAAAATTCCGAAAAGGGCTACCTATTACCAACCGGGGGATGGTCGAACCGTAACCAAAGCCGGAAATGGGACGTAGTGTGAAAGCCGTCGGAAGGACGGTAAGACAAATTCCTGTCATAGGTTTGCTGTTGCTCTATGCACCTTGAAATCCTTGGTCTACTTAATCTATGAAGAAGATGATTCCGGGAACTCATGAGATGATCTTTCACTATGCACACTAGGTGGAATTTGTTCGAGTTCTTCTATTTATCAATCAATCAGCGGGGATTTCATGTAAACACTTTTTATGTTTTGAGAGTCCAAGGTTCAGCTTCTAACACCTAAGTTTTCCAAATTTTACACTTATACATCTTGGAATGGATAGAACATGGTTTCTGGAAGAGGGTTGGATTTGGAGGTTTGAAACTGTTTCACGCATGTTTTGCTCGGGACTAGCAAAAAGCTGGTTGGGGGGTGTGTTGAACCTCCAATTTATACATTGCATTGCCCATTTCACGACAACGTTGCATGATTTTCATGGTTTAAAGGCCCACCTAACATATGTTTTTGTGATTATAGGGATGAGAGTGGATTTCATCAAATTGGAGCCAAAAGAATGTATTTGAAGCTATTGCATGAAGTCTTAGGATGGACCAAAGAAAGAAGAAGAAAGAGAGAGAAAAGAGGATGAAGAAAAGAAGAAAAAGCTGAAGAACAACAAGGCTGACCGGTCGTCCGACCGGTCAGACACATCAGAAAGGAGCAATAGAAGAAGGCCGACCGGTCAAGACCGGTCGGCCATGAAGGCAGAAGACATTGAGGAAGGGCCGACCGGTCATGACCGGTCGGCTATAGGCTCTGGACGAGGAGGAAACAAAGCCCGACCGGTCACGACCGGTCGGGCATGCACGCTGGACGCGGATAGATCTGTCCGACCGGTCATGACCGGTCGGATGCACTTGCTGGATGGTTTAAAAAGTTAGTCCGACCGGTCACGACTGGTCGGCCCTGCGTAAGAAGACTCCTTTCTAAATTGGGACTCCGAAAATTGCTGCGCAATGCGAAGGCTTTCGCAGAATCCGACGCAAGGGGGGCTTGTTGCTATAAAAGGCCACCTAGGGGCTCTTCCTAAGGTATCAGAGAAGAGAAGGAACGTGAGTTTGGAGGCTGAAGGCGACTGTGGAGCGTCTGCAACATCTATCTTCGGGTTTTTCTAGTTTTATGCTTTATTTTTGAGTTTTTAGTTGTAGCATGACTATGCTCGGCTAAAACCTCTTAGCTAAGGCTGAGAGGTGAAGCTTGTAGCCAGTTCTATGTTAATTTCAGTTTGATTCAAGTATTTTTAATTCAAAGTTGGATTTTTCTTATGTTTCAGTCCAATAAGTGGTAATTTGAGATGTCTTATCTGAGTTCATGTGCTCCGGACATGAATTCCTTTTAATTCTCTGAGATTATCACAGGTTGCTTGTTTAGATTCGAATTATAGTAATCCTTGAGCAGGCCATAGTCCATAGGCATGGCTGTTACTCCGCAGGCTATAAATTTGAATTCTACGTTGATTGAATGGACTTGAACTTGGAAGTTCAACTTGAATTGGATGAATGTGTGTGAATGCTTTATTTTCCAACTAGATGAGAGATAGGACTTCAAATCTAGTTGTGTTCTCTACTTGGATTGACTGAATTGACATAGGATTGCTACAAGTGGATCCTTGAAAGCCTTAGTGCATTATATCTCTGATTTTTCATTAAGTTACTGTTTTAATTAAACATCCCATTGAATTTGAATTTACTCTATTAAACTGAGTTGCTGGAGTAATTAGGAAGCTGTTACTTTTTCCCTGTGGATCGACCTCGGTCTTACCGAGATTTATTACTACATCGCAGCCTTACACTTGAGGCGAGCGAACAGCAACCACAAGCCTATGACAGGAATTTGCCTTACCGTCCTTCTGGTGGCTTTCACACTACGTCCCATTTTCGGCTTTGGTTACGGGTAGACCATCCCCCGGTTGGTAATAGGTAGTCCTTTTCAGAATTTTCCACCATTTTTCCATCATTCCCAATTTCATCCTTCCTTTCCTTTTTCTTTTACATTAGATAGGATTTTTAGAAATCCATATCTTTCGTTATTTTCTCATGGACAAGGATGGACAAAGTACCCCGGCTTGGTTTCTCAACACCTTAAATCAAAGTCTAGCTAATCCACAAATCACATAATCCTTTCAACCCATGAAAATTGTGTAATGTGAACTAGGTGTAAAAGTGTTCAAATTTTCTATCACTCACATAAATAGGAGAATTCACATATAAAACCATTATATTAAGAGAAGTTCAAGGCTTGCAACATCACTCACTTTGTATCTCCTTTTCTTATACTCATATCATCTCAAATGCATAGAATTAAAGTTTTCCAAAAGAGTTTTGAATTTTAGAAAAATCGAAAAATTTCTACATCATTGCTCGAAATGTCACAAAAGCTAGGTTGAGGTACATCCCCCACTTCATTCTCATCCAATTCAGTAAAGTTTTGGGCAAATGGAACCAACCAAAGTAATCCTCAAAAGGGCCTCCAATGCAATCTCCTATGGCCCCACCTCAAATGCCTATAGAGGATACATTGAAAGCATTCATGGAAGGTCAAGTTCAAATAAATCAATCAAACCATACGATAATGCTTGAGCTTAAAAATTCGGTGGAGGAAATCAAGGCTCGCTTAAACGCAAGGGAAGGAATTCTTCCGGCCCAACCCCTACCTAATCCGAAATCACAATGCGAAATAAGCGTGCCTCGTTCCTCTAACCAAAACATGGAACATGTTAAGGCCATCACCACTCTTAGAAGTGGTAAAACTATTGAAAAATCCGACCCAGTGAAGGCTTCAACCCCTAATGATCCGGTATCTTCCAAAGAGGATGATGGACCTAGCACCGCCATGAATGAAAAGGAGCCATTAAAAGAGTATAGGCCCGTTGCTCCATTTCCTCAACGCTTGATTTCAACCAAACCTCAAGATAAATATCAGGAATTTTTGGAGCTTTTTAAGAAAGTCAAAATCAACATCCCATTGTTGGATGCCATTAAACAAATACCGTCATATGCTAAATTTTTAAAAGACCTTTGCATGGTAAAAAGGAAAATGCATGTGCAAAAGAAGGCATTTTGATAGAGAATGTAAGTGCCATTATCAATCACGGGATGCCCAAGAAATACAAAGATCCCGGTAATCTGACAATATCATGCGTAATTGGAGACTACCGGGTGAAACATGCTTTACTCGATCTAGGGGCAAGTGTGAACTTGATTCCCTTTTCGGTCTATGAACAATTGAGTTTAGGTGAATTAAAACCCACCAAAACCACGTTACAACTCGCTGACCGATAGATTCGTATTCCGAGAGGGGTGATTGAGGACGTTCTTGTCCAAGTTGACAAGGTCTACTGCCCGGTGGACTTTATTGTCTTGGACACACGACCCATGGTTAATATTGGCCCTCAAATTCCTGTCATACTTGGCCGCCCATTCCTAGCTACATCAAACGCTATCATAAATTATAGGAGTGGGGTCATACAAATGTCTTTTGGCAATATGCCGATTGAGTTAAATGCTTTCAATATTGACAACCAACAAGAGGATGAAGATGAGGAGGTCCACGAAATAAACATGATCAATTCTATTGTGGAAGATGAATCCCTCTCACTTTTTTACTCCGGTCACTTAGACAAAGACGTGGCGTACTCCCTTGATAAGAACGATGATGTGATAGGGGATATGGTCACACCTTTAGAGTCGGTATCAGCATATGACCTTCGCTGAGAGAAGGATGTGGAAACAACACCCTGTTATGCTGAGAAATCAATTCATACTTCCACACCTCTATGGATCATGCATACCGAACTCTACCAACCCTGGGATGATCCATACTTGCAATATCAATGCCCAGGAAAATCTGAATGGAGACATATTTTTTTTTTGACAAATATGATGTTGTCTCCTCTTATACATGTGGTGAAAACATTAAGGAACCCGCAAAAATTTCTTTTTGGGATTTTCAGTGGCTTATCTGGATCACTCACACACATGTATATTGTAAAGCAGGATATTGGATGACTTTATTGCAAAACCTATTAATCCATCTAATGATTCTGCTTGACTTTATGCTATTGGACGAGTTGTTGGGATTAACCTCCTAGTCTGACAGAGGATGATTTTAAATGATATCCCATTAGGATTTGCTTTGATCAGTCGATTTAGTTGTGAAGAAATCCATCTCTAAAAGCTAATCTTGCCATGAAATATATTCCTCAGGTGATATCTCTCTTTCTCACTCCCTTTATTTTGTCATTGCTCTCATTGTTGCATTCAGTGTATATTTTCTTACATTGAGGACAATGTAAAATTTTGGTTGGGGGGTTAGAGATTCTTCAAGTGGATCTACTAGCTTTTATCAAATCCTTTCACTAGACTCGATTATAACCAATGATTAGAACTCTAATTAAATCAAAATCAATTAGCAAACAACTAATTCAGATTATAACAAAAGATAAGAACTTTAATTGAATGAGTTCCCACATGAAGATCGGGCCATTGTACACAAGGCAATCAAAGGGTCTACCATGCCCGGAGTCGATGATAGATCAATGAACTACACAAGCATAAACAATGCTCAGAAGATAAGTTACTAAGTTTAGAATCACTAAGAATCACATGAGCCCGGAGTCATCAAGAGATCAAAGTAAAACTGAACTAGTACTTGATTCAAACTCATATTGAACTAAATTCTTCAATTAAATCGTAAAAAGGAAACCTAGGTAGCATCAATCCATTAAAAACAAATCAAAAGCTTCACCTCTTAGCCCTAGCTAAGAAGTTTTAGTTCATCTCTAACATCCTTGAACTAAAAGCCTTAAAAACATAAAAACTACTAAAACTGGAAGAAAAACTAGGAAAACTTGAAGTAGAATCCGTCTCCTAAGCCTCCTTGATGATCCCCACGTCCTAGCATGCCCTGGTATGAAGAGGAGAAGTCCCTTTTATAGATTGGCACGGAAGATTCCAGATTGCGCAAGGAATTACGCAATTGCGCAGAGAAAATCGGAGCTTTACTCACAAGCTCTGTTACGCTGACGACCGGTCGCATGACCGGTCTGAGCTCCTGAACGACCGGTCTCAACTGGTCCAATGAAGTTTGCAAAGAGCTCTTCTTCTGTTGAGTGGTCAGATCGGTCGGACGACCGGTCCTAGGCTATGGACGACCGGTCGCACGACCGGTCTTAACTGCATTTTTCATCACCTCTTCTCTTTTCTCCTTTGCTTTCTTCTTCATCCCTTTTGCACTTGGTTCCTTGATCTTCAATGTATGTAAAGTGCTTTATTTAGCCTTGAATTAGTGAAATCTCCATCTCGTTCCCACAATCACAAATCATGCATTAGAGTAGCCCTTTAAACATGTAAACCGTGCATAATGAGTGATGAATTGGGGTTAGAATATGCACAATTAAGAGCTCAACAACACTCCCCTTATCATTATATTCTGACCATTTGGAGGCATGTGTGGCCCACTCTCATGAGATAAATGATGGCACAATACGAGAGATGGATGCCATTTTAGATGCGATGCCGGTGCTTGATAACAAAAGATGGAGGGCCCTATTTGAGTCTTTACCCGTAAACGAGAACAAAGCCCTCCCATCCAATATCAAGGCACCAATGCTCGACCTAAAACCATTACCAAGCGAGCTGAAATATGTCTATTTAGGTCGAGATGAGATATATCCGGTGGTGATTTCTTCCCACTTGGATGAGGAACAAGAGAGTAGGCTAATGGCCACTCTATTAGAGCACAAGAGTGCCATTAGGTGGTCGATTATGGATCTCAAAGGCATAGGCCCACTGATTTGTACTCATCACATACACTTGAGGAGAATGCGAAGACATCTAGGCAACCACAAAGACGACTCAATCCAAACATGAAGGAAGTGGTTAAGGCCGAAGTGGTAAAACTATTGAATGTGGGTATTATCTACCCAATATCCGATAGTCAATGGGTGAGTCCAACTCAAGTGGTGCCTAAGAAATCTGGAATAACCATCATAGCCAATGCCAACAATGAACTCGTACCAACCAGAGTCACTACCGGTTGGAGAATGTGCATTGACTACAGGAAGCTAAACACTGTCACGAGGAAAGACCACTTCCCCCTACCGTTTGTTGGCCAAATTTTAGAAAGGTTGGCGGGTCATTCCCATTTTTGCTTCCTTGATGGCCTATTCAGGGTACAACCAAATAGAGATCGCCCTTGAAGACCAAGAAAAGACTACATTCACATGTCTATTCGGCACTTTCGCCTATCGACGGATGCCGTTTGGACTATGTGATGCCCCTGCCACTTTTCAGCGTTGTATGATGAGTATATTTTCTGATATGGTGGGGACAATTCTCGAAGTCTTCATGAATGATTTCTCAGTCTTTGGTTGTAGCTTTGATGAGTGCCTTGTGCACTTGAAATCTGTGCTGAAAAGATGTGAAGAGAAGAACCTTGTGCTGAATTGGGAGAAGTGTCACTTTATGGTTCAAAAGGGAATTGTACTTGGTCACATCGTTTCACAAAATGGAATCGAAGTGGACAAAGCGAAAATTGATCTTATCTCCAACCTTCCACCACCCAAGAGCATACGAAATGTGCGGTCCTTTTTGGGACACGCAGGATTTTATAGAAGGTTCATAAAGGACTTTAGTTCCATCTCTCGTCCTTTATGTAACCTACTTCAAAAGGAAAACTCATTTGAGTGGAATGAAGAATGTCAAAAGGCCTTTACCACACTTAAAGGTATATTGACATGTGCTCCCATAATGCAACCACCCGATTGGAGCCTTCCTTTTGAAATTATGTGCGATGCAAGTGATTATGCTATTGGGGCCGTGCTAGGCCAAAGAAAAGAGAAGAAGCCATGTGTTATCTACTATGTAAGTAGAACCTTAAACTCTACCCAAACAAACTACACTACAACAGAAAAAGAACTTTTAGCCGTAGTTTTTGCCTTGGACAAGTTTAGGTTCTACTTGATTGGATCTAAGATCATCATATTCACTGACCATGCCGCGCTTAAGTACCTTCTCTCTAAGAAGGATGCTAGACCACGGTTGTTAAGATGGATCCTTCTACTCCAAGAATTTGACATAGAGATACGTGATAAGAAAGGAGTGGAAAATGTAGTGGCTGACCACCTCTCTTGACTTGCTCTCATCGATTCCCCTGAAATGACCGCGATCAATGACATGTTCCCTGATGAACAACTTTTTGTAGTCTCCCAATTGCCATGGTATGCGGACATTGCTAACTATCTTGCTTCAGGTACGATTCCTACACATTGGAAAAAGCAAGATAAGGATAAATTCTTCACTGAGGTGCGAAAATTCCTATGGGACGACCCATACTTATTCAAGTATTGTCCTGATCAAATTATAAGGAGATGTGTGCCAGATGATGAACAACAAAGTATCATCTCCTTTTGTCATTCTCAGGCATGTGGTGGCCACTTTTCAGCTAAGAAGACCACAGCAAAAATTCTGCAATGTGGGTTTTATTGGCCTACTATGTTCAAGGACACACATGAGTTTTGCAAAACATGTGAGCCCTGTCAAAAATTGGGAGGAATCTCTTGTCGAAATATGATGCCACTCAATCCCATCTTAATAATCGAAATTTTTGATTGTTGGGGCATCGATTTCATGGGTCCATTCCCATCTTCTTTTGGAAACATATATATCTTGCTTGCCGTTGACTATGTGTCCAAATGGGTCGAGGTGATCCCATGCCGGAATAATGACCATAAAATAGTCATTCGTTTCTTAAAAGACAATATCCTTTCCCGGTTTGGAATGCCTCGAGTCATCATAAGTGATGGAGGGTCTCACTTTTGTAATCGCCCTTTTGAAACTTTAATGAAGAAATATGACGTAACACACAAAGTGAGCACTGCCTATCACCCACAAACTAGTGGACAAGCTGAGATATCCAATAGGGAGATTAAACACATTTTAGAGAAAATGGTGAACCTCGATCGCAAGGATTGGTCGCTTCGACTTACCGATGCGCTTTGGGCCTACCGTACTGCTTTTAAGACCCCTATTGGAATGTCTACCTATAGACTTGTCTATGGGAAGGCTTGTCACTTGCCTGTGGAGTTGGAACATAGGGCATATTAGGCAATTAAGAAGATGAATTTTGATTCTGACAAGGCGAGCTTGTTGCGCAAACTTCAATTGAATGAACTCGCAGAAATCCGGAACGAAGCTTATGAGAATGCGAGAATTTACAAGGACAAGACGAAGATATTCCATGATAAGAACATTCTTCGTAAGACATTAACGATCAATCAAAAAGTACTTTTGTATAATTCTCACCTCCATTTATTTCCAGGCAAATTGAGATCTCGATGGACCGGTCCCTACATTGTGCAAACTGTCTACCCATATGGGACCGTCGAGTTGTTAAATCCAAGGAACGGCAACATTTTTAAGGCGAATGGTCAGCGATTAAAGCCGTTCTTTGAGAAGTTTCCTTCAGAAGGTATGTCCATACCTCTGACTAATCCTGTGTATCAGGATGATTGATCTCCTAGTATGATGGAGGTATAGAGTAGTTAGAATGAGGATTTGGTTGCTTTTGTTTATTTTTTATAGGTTTGTTAGAAGGAGGAAAAATTCCACTTTTCACTCTGTCAGGTACTATCATTCCTCGCTCCCTTTTATTTTAGAATTGCTCTCATGTTTGCTTATTACACATCTTTTACATTGAGGACAATGCAAGATTTGGTTGGGGGGTGTAGGATCACTTGGATGAATCCAGCGTTTTGTAACATCTCGAGCAATTATGTAGAAAATTTTTGATTTCTCTAAATTTCAAACCTCTTTTAGAAAACCTTACGGTTATGCATTCGAGATCATATGAGTATAAGAAGATGAGATACGAAGTGTATGATGTTGTAAGTCTTAAACTTCTTTCAACATAATGGTTTTATATGTGATTTTCCGTATTTTTGTGATTGATAGAAAATTTGAACACTTTACACCTAGTTCACATTACACGATTTTCATGAGTTAAAAGGATTATGCGATTTGTGGATTAGCTAGATTTTGACTTAAGGTGTTGAGAAACCAAGCCGGGGTACTTTGTCCATCCTTGTCCATGGGAAAATAATGAAAGATATGGATTTCTAAAAATCCTATCTAAATTAAAAAGAAAAAGGAAAAGGAAGGATGGAATTGGGAATGATGGAAAAATGGTGGAGAATTCCGATTAGGGCTACCTACTACCAATCGGGGGATGGTCTACCCGTAACCAAAGCCGGAAATGGGATGTAGTGTGAAAGTCGTCGGAAGGACGGTAAGGCAAATTCATGTCATTGGCTTGATGTTGCTCTATATACCTTGAGATCTATAGTCTAGTTAATCTATGAAGAAGATAGTCCTGAAAACTCATGAGATGAATTTTCACTATGCACACTAGGTTGAAATTGTTCAAGTTCTTCTATTTGTCAAACAATCAGTGGGAATTTCATATGGATACTTATTATGTTTTGAGAGTTTACAGTTTCAACCTCTACCACCTAATTTCTCTAACTCTTACACTTGTGTAGTTTGGGATGTATAGAAGAATGGTTTCTAAAGGAGAGTTGGGTTTAGAGAATGAAATTGATTTCACGCATATTTTGCTCGGGACTAGCAAAATGCTGGTTGGGGGGTTTGTTGAGCTCTTAATTGTGCATATTCTAACCTCAATTCATCACTCAGTATGCTTGTTTTCATGGTTTGTAGGCTAAACTAATGCATAGATTTGTGATTGTAGGGATGAGAGAGAGGAATCATCAAATGGAGACTTAAATACACTATTTAGAAGCAAAGAAGATCAAAGGACCAAGTGTCGAAGGATGAAAGAAAGAAGTCAGAGAAAAAAAAGAAAGAAAGCAAAAGAGCACACCCAAGACCGGTCGTCCGATCGGTCGTCCAAGGCTCAAGACCGATTGTCCGACTGGTCAGCACATTCAACTGAGGGACCCTGTGGCCACAGCTCTCTGGACTGTTCACGACTGGTCGTATGACCGGTCATCCACTGCTGCGACCGGTTGTGCGACCGGTCCTTGAATTAATTTCCTGGGGTGAAAAATCCCAAAACTCTCTGGACACTTTTTACGTTTTTGAGATCGGTCGTGCGACTGGTCATCCAGTAGCTCAGACCGGTCGTGCGACCGGTCGTCTGCGTAATGAGGCGTGTTCTACAAGTCCCGAAATTCTCTACACAATGCGTACTCTTACACAATTTCTGGAAGATTCTGATGCAGCGGAGCCTCCCCACTATAAAAGGACACCTAGGGATCGTTCCTAGGGTATCTTAGAAGAGTTCGAGCAAGGTGGGAGGCGGCGGAAGTGGATTTCGGAGTTCCACAACTCATTCTAGTTTGTTTACTGTTTTATGTTTTTCTTAGTTGTTTCATGTTTCCTTGGATCATGAATGACTAAACCTCTTAGCTAGGGCTAAGAGGTGAAGCTTGTAGTGAATCTAAGATGTTTCAATTCGTTTAAAGTTGGTTTTAAGATTGGATTTCATGTTTATGAACAATGGTTTGAAGTTAATACAAGTTCTAAGTAGTTTTTCTTAGTCTTATGATGACTCATGGATGTTTGGGAGAATTACTTGAGTTCTTAATGGTTGTGTGCTAGTCTAGACCTATATGATCCGAGGAATTGGAGTATGCTCTAGTACTATAATCTTCATGTGGGAACTTCCTACCAAAGTTCTACTTTTCTGGATTGCTGTAATATGTATGTGACTGTGTATGTGATTTGAATTAAGTTCAAATCATAATCTAGCTTTGTCTTGTGATAGGACTTAATGATGGTTAAGATTGAGGACTGAGTATATTGGAATTGGGACTGACCTATGCAATTGAGCATGCTCACCCTAGCTTGCATTGAGTGAATCATATACATTGTTCATACACATGGCAGGTTGTTTGGTTTAACAGCTCTATCATCCGACTAGATAGATCTTAATTTCGATTCTAGTTGAGAAAGTGAGAAACCACAGTGGATTGAGCATCAAGGATTGCTACAAGTGGATCCTTGAACCCCTAGTGCCTTTTATTAATTGATTACTTCAGTTTAGTTCAACATTGCTACTTACATCAATCTACTACAAATCTGGTTGTTAGCTTCTCAATAGAAACTATTAGATTTGTTTGTGAATTCCTACATAAGTCCCTGTGGATTGACCTCGGTCTTACCGAGTTTATTACTACATCGCAACCCTACACTTGGGGAAGCGAACAAATATCATGAAGAACATGGGTTTCTATTGTTCAGAACCAGCCCCGAGAAGAAGAATGCTAGCCCCGTTCGAAGAAAACACCAAAGTTTATCAAAATGGGGAAGGGCTAGGGGCAAAGATGAGAACTGATACGTGAACATGGTAACAATCAGTCCCATGGAAGATATGCAGCCGCAAGAGTCAGTCGATATCATCTAACAAAGTGTCGCGCCCGCACAGATAGAGGATGGGGGAAAGCCCATGATAGATGAGCTCGAAGAGATAAATCTGGGAACCCCGGAAGAACGTAGAAATACGTCCGAGCAGGAACATCTCAGAAGAAGAAAGGGAGAAATACGTTTGACTGTTGAAAGAAAGCAAAGATATATTTGCCTGGACATACTCAGAAATGCTAGGGCTCAGTTCGACAATTACGATGCACAAGCTAAGTATCATGAAAGGAAAAAAGGCAGTCAAGCAGCCCCAGCAGCGATTTCATCCATATATTGTGCCCAAGATCGAAGAGGAAGTTAAAAAGTTAATTCAAGCTGGGTTCATCCGAGAAGTTAAATACCCATGATGGATCTCAAATGTCGTGCCGGTCAAGAAGAAGAGTGGGCAGATCTGGGTTTGTGTAGATTTTTGGAACCTCAATGAAGCATGCCCTAAAGACGATTTTCCACTTCCTGTCTTAGAACTGCCGATTGATAGTACAATCGAATACTTAGTGATGTCCTTCATGGATGGTTACTCAGGGTACAATCAGATTCACATAGCCCCAGAAGATGAAGAATCAACAACTTTTCATACGACATTGGGCATATATTGTTATCATGCGATGCCCTTCGGGTTGAAAAATATAGGCGTGACATATCGGCGCGCGATGCAAGTAATCTTCCAGGACATGATGCATAAGCATGTCGAATGTTACGTGGATGATCTAGTGGTGAGGTCGGCCGAACATAAGCAACATAGGGAACATCTGCGGAAAGTGTTTCAAAGATTGCGAAAAAAGAGCCTTTATATGAATTCGTTGAAATGCACGTTTGGGGTTTCCTCTGGCAAGTTCTTGGGGTTTGTCGTCAGGCACCAATGCATAGAGATTGACCCGACAAAGATTAAGGCAATCAGGGAAATGCCACTCCTGAAGAACCTCAAAGAATTGAAGAGCTTCCAAGGTCAGGTTGCCTACTTAAGAAGATTCATCCTAAACTTATCCGGTCGTTGTCAGCCATTCTCGCGCCTCAACAAGAAAGGCATCCAGTTTGAGTGGGATGATTCTTGCTAGAAGGCTTTTGATTCTCTAAAAGATCTACTCGAGAAGTCTCCGGTCCTCACTGCACCTATCAAAGGAGAGCCACTAATCCTCTACATCACTGTCGGTGAAAACTCGCTAGGAGCACTCTTAGCCCAGAAGAACAAGGGAAGGAAAGCGCACTCTATTACTTGAGTCGTACATTGGTAGGGGGCGAGTTCAACTACTTAGAGATAAAAAAAAAATTGCCTGGCTTTGATATTTTTCGTCAAGAAGTTAAGGCATTATTGTCTCTCGCACCCAATAACGTTGATATCAAAAGCAGATCCCATCAAGTTTCTCATGAACAGACCCATGTTGTTTGGACGGCTGGCCAATTGGGCCCTCCTCTTGTCAGAATTTTGTCACATACGTGCTAGCTCGGGCTATCAAGGGGCAGGTAATTGCAGACTTTCTTGCCGCACACTCGGTGCCAAGTAGTGAGGAAATGGAATATGACCTTCCAGATCATCAGGTTATGACAGTTAATGAAGCACGTCATTGGGAGATGTATTTCGACATTGTAGCCAGAGCAACAGGAGTAGGGGCAGGAGTTATAATCATCAGTACGCAAGGAGATTTGCTGCCTTACTCATTCACGATAGTTCCAGCATGCACCAACAATGAAGCGGAATATCAAGCTCTTATTATTGGGTTGCAGTTGGCCATGTAAATGCAAATTAAAGAGATTCGCATCTACGGGGATTTTAGGTTGGTCATCGGACAACTAACTATGGAATAAGAGGTTCACAAGCCTGGGTTATCACCCTACTGCCACCAAGCACAATCACTGTTCGATCGGTTTCGGAATAGTAGTATTTCACACATACTGAGGCAAGAGAATGTACAAGCAGATGCACTCGCCAGTTTAGCCGCTGCTCTAGCTAATCCCGGGGGCAGTTCGCTTCAGGTAACGATCGAAGAAAGGAAAATCCTGCCGACGACCGCACTATATGGTGGGAAATCGAGTGCTAATCTCATTTGTTGCTTCGAGATTACAGAGGGAGATGATTGGAGAAGGTCATTCGTCGACTATTTCAAATATGGGTTTCTGCCAGAAGATCCCAAGATGTGCACACAAGTCAGAAGACACGCTAGTTCATTCATACTAAAGAATGACGTGCTTTACAGACGTTCATACGAAGGAGTATTGCTGCAATGTTTAAACCAAGATGAAGCGTACGCCACATTAAAAGAAGCTCACGACGGAGAATGCGGTGCTCACTAAGGGGGCAAGAATTTACATCACCGTGTCCGACATATGGGCTACTACTGGCTTGCAGTGAAAAAATGTCGCGCCCCAAATCCGGTTGTTGGGATTACCCATTCCCGGACCTCTAGATTCGGTTCACTCCAACTACCTTGCCACGCTCCGGACTCGGCGAATGGGCTCACTAAATTCCAGAACTTCGAATTTGGTTTGTGGCAGAGGGAAAGGAAAAATGTGTATATAATTTTTTTTAATTAAGAAACTAAATATTACTGATTCGTATTTATCATATTGTCCAAAAGAAGACCCAATCCTTCCCAGGGATGGGTAACTACCATACGTCCAAAATATTATATAACATCATTAAATTAAACATTACATTCCCAAATCACTAAGAAAGGAAAGCAGTAAAGTGGGATAGAGTCCTGCGCCTAGTATAGTCGTGATCCACCTGTAGACAAAGAAGTGTAGTATGAGCTTGGAAGCCCATTGAATGCCAATGCATGTTGGAAGGTGAGCACAACTTATCAATGACCTTCCTTAACCAACATGATTGGCAAAACTAGGCATGTTATCAAGAGCATGTTATCATAGGCATGTTATCAAGGCATAAAATTATAGGTAATGCTATCATAGATCAACATGCTGAGGAAGCAAGTCAATAAGATGGATGATTAGATCATAGTACATGAATTCGTGAGCCGATAGGGGCCACGCACTCGGGATTACAACTCATGCTAGTCTCATTCCTAATATGCGAGGTAATTCCAAATGAATAACTCCTTATCCCGAATAGTCCCATTCCTATTCGGGATCGAGACTCACGACTTGGTGCACATGAATTATAGTTACGCACCTATGACCCGAATATGCATGTATGCATGAATACAATACCTGTCCTTTCATCACTTTCCAAACCACTTCCAAATGTCTTCTCTTGTCTCATTCTTCTCATAACTCACAAGAAGAATTTGTCACACCCGGACTTCAGGACTACCCGTGAGCTCCTTACCGGCAGTGTGAGAAACAAACATCTCTAGGGAAGAGTCCTCAGACACATCACTTCCCTTAATCTCGTCCGACCTCGCCAGTGTATCCGACCTCGCAATGAGGGATGCGCTTGTTTTCCCTACCTGACCAGTGGGGCCACTGTCTCTTTCCAATGCCCTCACCCTGTCCCAGCCGCAGTGTGCTAGAGAGTCATGGCATCCCGTATCCATGCTCGTCTCCCACCCGACCACGTCAGAAGACCCATTGGTTCCAACTTAGCAGGCTCAAGTGTTGAACCATCTCGGAGTTCTCACCGTAATGCCATCTTGGGGCACATGAAGGATATAAGTAGTTAATCACAATAGGCCGTATCTCGGCTCTTCTATGTTGCATCAAGGACCATCACGTGGGCCCAACGTATCACGGCTTACTCAAAGAAATGATGAAATGGATGCTCGCAGGATTAATACAGAGATGAGAGAGAACTCATTTATGCACGTATCAGATTAGAAAGTACCATAGTATGATGTATTCATACTAAGCCTACCGGGTTCAGTGGCCATGAGCACACCCTAGGTAGCACTTTTGTTCATGGGCCGGTCTACGGCTCCTTGATTCTAAACGTGGGCCGGAATACATGTCCCACAACCCATGAGCAACGATCATCATTGTGGACTCATCTTGGCCGATTGAGCGGTTTGCGCATGCTTCTTTTATGATTAGTCATAACATACAATCACATATCATGCCAATGGGCCGAATAAGTCAAAGACAATAAACAGCTATGTACCGATTGCATCCATTCCATTGAAGTGGGCTCATCGGTTTACCTTGTGGCCAGGGGAGGGTCCCATTAATGTGATGGCCCACCCTCAAATCCACTCATCTGTGATTATGAGACACGTGCATTATGGATATAAACACATACATCATATTCGCAGTGCATGAATATGAAATACATACATCATGTGGCCCATACAGCGTGGGTATAAAACACATAAATCAGGTGGTCCACTTGGCAACCCATGATGGCCAACTACGACACATAAATTAGGGTGGTTTTGAAACATTTTAATTAGGCTGGATATAAGTTTTCAGCCACAAAGGGTCTTGGATCCATCTGGACCACACATAACAATTTTAGATTTTACCCTTACCGAAGCATCCATTGGTCCAGTATTTCTCAAATTCTATCATCATAGAATCTGAGCATATAGACCGTGCATCTAAATAGATAGCTAATTACGGATATGGCCCACGCAATGTGTGGCCACGACAAGCATCCAGACACATTTTCGTGCATGGCCAAGATCTCGATCATCCGAACTCCTCTTGAGGTGCATTATACACCGTTAGAAAGCTACTTTGATGGGATAAAATTTTAGTGGATTACATTTATATATTGGGCCCACTAAAGAATCCAAAATGGGGTCCATTTTTTGAAAATCGTCACTATCTAAGTGTCGCTGGACAGCATCCTAGTAAATTCGATTTTTCAGCGATTGGACGGTTAGATGACCTCAAAAATTGGTACAACGTTAGTCCCAAGTATGATCCATGTCTCTCCAAATTTTCAGGCCAGATCGATAAACGGTTGATTTTATATTCATTTTACAAATTACTGTCCAGATGTAAAAACGGGATTTTCATCCAAAAAGTGGATGCAACATACATCATGGTGGGCCTCACTGACGTGGACCACCTTGTTGGCCACCATGGTCAGCATGTCACATGTGTGGTCTCACATCAGTAGGGCCTCCTAACTTTCAGCAAAAAGAAGAAATGAAAGGAGAAGAAAAGTGGAAAGGATGGGTGGCCCTAAACAACACATATTCCAGCAAGTTGTGCAGCAGTTCACCACAGTGGACTGTTTGCACTGATCAAGTCCGTGGGGCCCGGCTGAGTTTCTGATCGGCCTAAGATTTTAAGGCGCCATTCTTATGGGCCGGTACAACATATTTGATGGCTTGGATCACTTTCAAACCAAACAAAATCCCCAAGAAAAATAGCTAACCCTTGCTGTCCATACGGACAGCTCACTTGTACATTACCTGTATAAAGTTGGGTCCCACATTTAGTGGCCCACTTGCTGTCCATTTGGACACCCAAGGTTTGGTTCATGTCCAGGGGACTCCCATGATCAGTGGGACCCATCTAAAAATGAAAAAACAAAAGGGAAAAAATTAGGGCAATTGGTACTCACATGTGATGAAGATTGATGGTCTAGATGACTCCCAATCTAAGGGTCCCTTGATGGATGGTGGGGGATGACTCTCCTCCAGCAACTCCTCCCTCTTAAGACCCTCTCTTCTCTCTCAAATTTGCTGGAATTTTCTAAGTACGAGAGAGTAGAGAGAATGGTTGCTATGAGTACATAGATGAGGGTCATGACTTGGCACATAGTTGGACATGCATTGGTTTAAATGGGAGGTGATGCTTAGGTGGAAGATTATGTGGCTTCTAGGGGCCATGCATTGGTTCAAATGGGGTGATGTGGATGGTAAACACACATGCATTGGCCCACATGGACAGGGCTTTGACCAATCTTGCTTGGAATTTCATGATTGCATTTGGGAGAGTGTGATGTAGTGGATTCTCTACATGGCATGATAAGGAAATCTCCTTGGTGGAGAGGTGATGAGGTGGATGGTGATGTGGATGAAATCTTGATATGCATTGGGTGTAGGTGAGGTGGTGGATGGTGATGTGGCATCACCATGATTTGTTGTAAGAAGCATGGAGAATTTTTGTCTCCATGTGGATGATGAATCATTATCTTGGACTCTAGTGCATGGATGCATGTATAACTTTGTCCTTTAGTTGTTAGATGTCCATAAGTGAGTTTGGGCTATGGATGTGGGTTCAAGCCCATTAGGAAAATTCAGGCTCCACTAAGAAAGATTTCGGTCCATTAATGGTTCTGGGCAACAAATCGGCGCACAAGAGGTATCATTGCGATCGGGGCGACGACACGGTTGAAATAGCTGTGGTTTAGAAAGCTACGGCCATCAGTAGTTTGAAAGTGTACTTGGACATAGATTAGCGTTTTCGGTTGCCGATACCACCGGACAACACGCGATCCACTTCGGAAGTAGCATACAAGGGACCGAGGTCCCACACAAAAGATGCAATAGAATATGTTAAGAAATGTCACCAATGTCAAATTTATGCGGATATCATACATTCGTCACCAAAAGAGTTGCACCAATCTGTAATGTCCTGGCCTTTTGCAGCCTGGGGCATGAACGTGATCAGGTCGATTAGTCCACCCTCTTCCCAAGGGCATCATTACATCTTAGCCACAACCAATTACTTCTCCAAATGTGCGGAAGCAGTGGCCCTTAGGAATGTGAAAGCCAGGCATGTCGAAGGTTTCATCCATCACACCATATTATACCGACATAGTATCCCTAAGAGAATCACCACTAACAACGGAACGCCCTTCAGGAATGCCACTATAGACAAATTATGCGCAAAGTTCAAGCTCAAGCATTGCTATTCAACACCTTATTACCCCCTTATGAACGGGCTAGCTGAGGCTTTCAATAAAACCATCGTGAAGATTGTGAAGAAGACAGTAGTGGAGAATAAGAGAGACTAGGATAGACGGTTGCTTGAAGCATTATGGGTGTATCGAACTACACATCGCACTGCAACTCGAGCTACGCCTTACTAGCTGGTGTACGGTACAGAGGTCGTGATTTCTATGGAAGTTCAGGTTGAGTCTTTACGGGTTGCCCTCCGAGACTCCCTAACAACCGAGCACAATGCTAAGATCAGAATGGCTGAGCTTGACGCCTTAGATGAAAAAAGACTCGTTGCTCAACAAAGGCTCAAAATGTATTAGAAGCAAATCTCAGCTGCATATGATAAACGGGTCCGTGGCAGATCGTTCAAGAAGGGTGAATCTGGTACTAATGATGAAACGTCCTACACCGGCTTAGGGCTTGAAAAGCAAATTCAATCCGAAATGGGATCCCTTCTACATCATCGATGAGGTGTATTCCAATGGAGCCTATCGGGTGGTAGATTGTAAAGGAGAAGGCATCAACTCTCTGGTGAACGGTCGGTTTCTAAAGAGATATTATACTTGACATTTGCTTATTATTGTGATTTGTAAATGCCCCATTAGAGGGAGAGTGTAATAAATAAGATACCAAAAGAAATGAGACAATACGACAGTGAATACTAGTAATTCCAAACCATTGATCATCAATTTTGTGTGTGTTTACACAGGTATCAGGAAAGTTGCTAAAATCTGTAACTTGACAAGGATACGACATTGTCTTTCCAAGACTGTCAAAATTCGGGACAAAAACATGAACCCAAAATCAAGATTTGTTCAAATTTGATTTTCATGAGCGTAGGTTTAGTCCTAATTGGGGGACAATTATCTACTTGCGATCCTTTATTTTGCTATATTAGTTCTTCTAGATTATCTTATGTTATTTTATGTTTGTTGGGGTCCCAAAATGTAGGGGCCCTCAAAACAAGCAAAATGGTCACTCACCTCCAAAAGAATTCACAAAATACCCTCCGAACCCATGTAAAATGGAAATTTACAAAAATCCCCTTAGCCAATTTGGGCTGAAATCTCCGGCGGGCCCCGTAAATCATCGTGATCGGAATCATCCGAAATCGAACACATAGCTTCATTATGATTTATGATGAACAATGCATGTGCTTTCATCATTAAGTGGGTCCCACAAACTCATCGAAATTTAAAACCCAATTTGGAGCGTTCAAAAGTCCGTCAACGCACCCATAAATTAAGTCCCACGCGTCCATAAATTTGGGTAACCACGCACCCGAAAAATTAGCAAAAACAAGAATTGGTTCAAAGGTTGCATGGAGTCCCACGCACCCAAAAAATGGGTCCATGCACCCTTAAATTCAACAGATTTCTGGATTTTCATTTAAAGGTGTTTTGTTGCCCCACGCACCCTAAAAATGGACCCACGCACCTAAAAAATCAGATATTTGCAGAACCTGTTTCTGGGTGCGTCGGACCTCCGCACGCCAATTTTAAGGTGTGTGGAGGGTATTTTAGGGGTGCGTGGCACGTGACAGCCCCTCGTTGGTGGAGTTCCAGTGTCTTCGGCTATAAATACCCCGTCCAGCGAGTCATTTTTACGATTTCATAGAAAGAGAGAGCTGCCATCCTCTGGGTATTCGAAATCCCCGCCGGAAACCCACATCAGAATACTTTTCCGATTGCCGGAAACCCTTCCCGATAGTCAAAAACCCTTCCGGGTCGCCGACACTTTCCCCCCACAGGTCTGAATCCTGAAACTATTAAGTGTGGGCACGCATCCATAAAATCGGTCCCACGCACCTAAAAAATCATCCCACGCACCCGAAAAATGGCCCACACGTCCATAAATTCGGTCCCACGCGTCCATTAATTCGTCATGAATCAAACAAGTGCACCGGACTCCCACGCACCCAAAAAATGGCCCATGCATCCATAAATTCGATCCCACATGTCCATAAATTTGATGTAATTCAGATTTGCATATTCAGTCCCACGCACCTGAAAAATGGCCCACGCGACCATAAATACGGGTCCCACGCGTCCATAAATTTGACGAAATTTAGATTTTCATGTTCGGTCCCACACACCCAAAAAATGCCCCCACACATCCATAAATTCATAAAAAAATCAGGCACTTAATTTTAAGGTACGTTGGAGCCCATGCACCCAAAAAATCAGCCAATTACAGAACATGTTTACGGGTGCACCGGACTTAATTTTAAGTGTTTTCAAGATCCACTTGAGCCTATCTTGGGTATTTCGAGCGTTCCGGACACAACGGAATGGTCAAACAAATATTTTGAGATCTCTAGATGAGAAAAATTTCATGTCTTTGAGGTTTGACTCGATTCTACGCGAGGAATGAAATGACTCCTCGGAAAGAAGCCGCCAGCATTCAGAACTATGCAAATATATCATTATTTATATCTAC
Organism: Liriodendron chinense; assembly: GCA_003013855.2. Classification (NCBI taxonomy): domain Eukaryota; kingdom Viridiplantae; phylum Streptophyta; class Magnoliopsida; order Magnoliales; family Magnoliaceae; genus Liriodendron; species Liriodendron chinense. Next base: position 117,329 of record ML058525.1, read on the forward strand.
TGTAAGATATGATCCGATTAGGGTTGAAAGCCAAACAAACGGGATTATGATTATCATGATAAACCAAATCAAAGAGTTTTGATTCTTTATAAATCAATTGTTATGAACTGCCAAAACACAACGGTCAATGCCCTACCCATCCAAACGGCATCCGTCGGTTGGGTTGCTCAGGTACACACAACTGCGGATCGGTCTTCCTGAGGTCGCTTGTCCACACATGACAGCTGCAGGCCCAGAGTCGTACCCTCTCAGTAAAAAATCCTGACAGTCTCTGCCCGGATCTCCGACCAAAACATGGGACATAGACATCTGACTAATACAGAGATGGTTCAGTCTATAACAAAACAAATACAGGTCTCTACGAACACAAACTCTAAGACCATAGTTCCTGCTGACTAGTCTTCTGCCTTTTAATCAAGGGTCATCGATCATTTGATGTAATTAAGGGCTCGTGCCAGATCACGGCCTGGAATGTACAAGATCTCAGGATCTCTGGAATAAAATTCACCCTGCGATATCTCTTCTTGTGTACTTTTGGGAATGTTTGTGATTGTCTATGAATGTTTCCATTGCTCAGAACCCCAGAGCAACAATACATTCAGAAAATGTTCTTGCCATCATTTTCTAGTTCTAACAAACTGGCGACTCTGCCGGGGATCGAACCATACCAGGATCTCTGGTTAGATCTGAGTATAGAAACGCTCTAAGATTAATCATTTTACAAACACGAACATGTACGTAAGATTTTTATCGCAAGTCATAATATTTCGGCGCCCTCAGGCGCCAAACTGGCGACTCTTAACGGGAACGTTCTTCCCTTCATCTATAAGGCAATAGATGGTAAATCAAAGGTTTTTAAACCACGAACTTCCACAACCACACGTATTTCTCTCCTTCTTGCTTATTTCTGTTAGTTTATGCACCGCGATCGATGGGTTCACACTCCCGGCTGCAGTTATGAACTGTTCTAATGATTTTCTGACACCGCAGAATTAGTAAGATATTAACAAAGACAGGAGAGATGGCATAGCTCCTGCGTCTTCCTCACTGCAAGGGGATTTAGCTTCCCCCACTTCGCCGATGAATTCCTAGCGCTGTCAAGGATAACCCATCCAGTCGAGAAGAGGACTAAGATTACAACTCGCAAGGCAGAGAAGGAAATAACAGGGGCATCCATCACAAAGGTGTGGACCCTCGCCGATTTCTCCGCGCTCCCACACGACGTCCTTCTCCCTTCCCCTTTCCTTTCGGGAAAAGAAGGAGATGAGGATGCGTGAGTGCGAAATCGCCGCTTGTGCTACTGGCTTGCCTCGTTCTCGAGGGCTTCGTTTGGTTGTCGTATTGAGCTGGATGTGTTTAAGTGAATTTATATAAGACCAGAGTCGCCACTAGCCAGTTACTTCGAATCTACAGTCGGCTAGACCCCGTAGAAATGTTAGAGAAGGGAATCCGAAGATTCCTTCCTCTAAAATGACTCCTGTTGATCTGCGGTCAGAGATTCAAGGTAAGGGATCACGGTTACAGGGTGGGAAGAGGTTAGGCACCCCACACACTGCCCGTACCGAAGTACGGTCTCTACTTCACAGAATCGATCGAATATTTGAAAGTCTAGTTTAATCCTCGTATATTCTCATGGATGACATGATGCATGAATGCGGGTCTGAACAGTAAGAATTTCTGATGGGCAGGTTCCAACAACGGGCAAGCCCAGAGCATACGCTCGAACTGACAGGTGCTTAATATAAAGACATATGCATGTGTGCTTGAGTAATCAAGGTGTTTTATGGTGAAGCATGAATGCAGGTCTGAACAGTAAGAGTTTCTGATGGGCAGGTTCCAACAACGGGCAAGCCCAGAGCATACGCTCGAACTGACAGGTGCTTTATGCGAGATGCATGCGGTGTGTTTGAATAATCAAAGTGTTTGCAGTGAAGCAGGGGGGTTGGAAGAAAAGTAAATGTTGCACTTATGCTAGATGCAAATGAGATGATGCTGGAAAAGAGTAGCTGAGTGGACGGAGGTGTCGCAAGGGGTTGGCTTCGAGTGGCTGGATCAAGACTTGGATGGCTTGGGAGGCTTGGACCAGTGGTCAGGCTGGGCTGGACCAGGGCTAGACTCTCCTCACTCGGGCTCTCCTTGGTGAAGGAATGGGCTAAAGGATGAAGGAGGGTGACTCAGACGGACGGGCTCTCTCTGGCTGAGTGGTCTGTTGAAATGAGAAGGGGAGGGGGGTATTTATAGCAGCGAGCAGTGGCAGAAGTCGTAATTTTGTCCGGGCGGCCTGCCATGGGCCGCCCGTACGGCCGCTCCTCGGTTTCCAGCGAGTACGGCCGTTCCCTCGGGGCTGCTGTTGGACTCACTGGTCGACTCAGTGAGTTGACTCAGCGGGTCGACTCGGTGATTTGACTCGACGGGTTGACTCGACGGGTTGACTCAGTGTTTTGACTCGACGGGTTGACTCGACGGGTTGACTCAGCGGGTTAACTCAGTGAGTTAACTCAGTGAGTTTGACTTTTTTTGGGTCTTTTTGACTGGACTTTTTTATGGGGGGTTTTTCTGGGTGGTTTTTAGGACTGGGTTGACTGGGTTTAGGCTTGAACTGGGCTATGGAATGGGACTTACAAGGGTGAGTTTGGCTGAGTTTGGACTTGGGATTTGGGGGTATGGTCCTCCGTTCAACCAGCTATCTCTACCAACAGTGTAGCCGAAGGTGGGGTGTCTACAGATGCCCCTCTTTGGCAGAGGTTGCGTGCAACCGAATGCCAAAGCGAGTGGACACCCCACTTCTGACCCGGTCATTCATAGATCATGTTCTGAAATCTTTGCTTGCTTTTGCATCTGTGCCAGTTGATCGTTTGGAGATCGCTCACTTGCACATACCGCGAGAGTTTGGAGAAAACGTTGCGATTGTCCCTGCAGTTTGCTGCAACCTGGGTACCCAATCGCAACCCTTCCATTCCCGACCGGTACTAACATCGGAAAGGTACAGCAGAGCCTCTGCGTCGACAGTCTTACGAGGTTACTGACCCTGTGATTGATTGTATGTTTGATGTTTTCCCAGATCACTCCAGGAGTACTTGTTTCGCTTGACTGTCAAAGTGGTTAGACGCCCTGCGTCCGATAGTCTTACGGGATTCTACTACGCCGACTTGGACTCAGTCAAGGTACTTCAGGCATCCACGCCTAGGTATGTGCGGGTGGGCTTTTCCACCCGATCTGCTGGTTTTAATGCTTGGTTTGCAATTCATTCTTTCCTTGATTGTGGTTTGGAATCTTTGTTGTCCTTTGTATCTGAGTCAGTTGATTGTCTGGAAATTGATAACTCGCACATACCGCGAGAGTTTGGAGAAAACGTTGCGATTGTCCCTGCAGTTTGCTGCAACCTGGGTACCCAATCGCAACCCTTCCATTCCCGATCGGTACTAACATCGGAAAGGTACAGCAGAGCCTCTGCGTCCGTTAGTCTTACGAGGATGCTGATCCTGAGACTGATTGTGTGATGTTTGATGTTTTCCCAGATCACTCCAGGAGTACTTGTTTCGCTTGACTGTCAAAGTGGTTAGACGCCCTGCGTCCGATAGTCTTACGGGATTCTACTACGCCGACTTGGACTCAGTCAAGGTACTTCAGGCATCCACGCCTAGGTATGTGCGGGTGAACTCTTTCCACCCAATCTGCTGATTTGGATACTTGGGTTACAATTCATCGTTTCCACCTGTTTAAATGGTTTCTGTGACCGAGCCTTTTGGCTTTCATCTTTTTTGTATCTTGGCATGTGGCACGACCGCACTGACACTGGAGTTCGGTTAGATCATACTTTGAGTGCATTGGATCCGATGGTCTCCGGGGAAACCGCGAGACATCGGATCTTATTTGATTTTTGCGTCGGCTCCTACCCAGAGATATGGAAGATCTCCTGGTGTGTTGGAGGCAGAACGCTCTACTGAGAAAATATTTTTGGGTTTTGAAAAGATACCCACTCTGGGGAGTGATACTCCGTGGGTTTTTTATTTGCAAATAGAAATATTTTTTTGTCATTTTGAAATGAAAATCTGGTTCGCATGTGCCTCCACTAGGGATGCCTGTGGGGTCTTTAGCTAACCGACTTTTATTTTGAAAGCAGGTAAACATGATGATTGATGCGATGGATGCTGATGCATGGAGATGCATGATGAATGCATGGCTTGGCTCATTCTCTTCTGGTTTGATGATTTTGCTTTTGCTGGAGATGCAGAGAATTTTGAGCTTATTGCTTGCAGGGTTGTACTCCCTTGGGGATTTTTCTTTTTGATACGGAGGTTTGGACAGCGGGCTGGTCAAGATCCCGACCCGTGGTCGATCAGGTCCATCGTCCCAAGATGCTGTTTCTTTGCTAATGAGAATGTACGAGGATATCATTCGACTTCAAGATGTTCTTCTGGGCCTACATGTGATTGAGATGGTGTTTAGTTGCCCGTTTTGGTCAAGATTCCAATTTGCGGGCGATTGGATCCGTCATCCCATACTGTGAAGTGAGCGGAGTTCAAGACTCCTGAATTGTAGTGCTGGGGATGCTAATTTTTGTGATTTTTTTTTTTTTTTTTTATAAATATGTGGTCCGAATCTTTACCTGAGCGATCAGGATAGAGATTGGTTATTGAAAACACAGGAAATATTTTTGTGATTTTTTGAAATATTTTTGATGAAAGCAAGAAAAGTATTTTTGTGATTTTTGCAGATATTTGATTTGATGGAAATATTTTTTTGTGATTTTTGAAGAGGTGATTTTGCAATGTTTTTTGTATTTTGTGATTTTTCTGAAATGCAGGGAAAAGATGTGGAATTTCCATCCACTTCAAGCTTCTACTGCTAGTAAGGCACCCGATCCATTTTACGTCAGCGAGCAAGACGAGTCTCACACAGTTAAGTGCCGTAGTTTTACATCTTCGGATGAGGAGATTTTGAGGGTTTTCAGTCAACACACCCACAAAGTTGCCTGTTCCTCATGTGCAATGCACATAGACCACGTATCGTCCGACGGACTCCTTCGGCCACAAAATGAGCCACATCCTCACATTTCCCTTAGTCAATCCAGTTTGGGGTCTTACGTTGCTCACAATTCCGTGAGGGTGAGCTCCACCTCCCAACAGCCTTAATCCCCTTCATGAGTTCTAGGAACAGGGAACATCCGTCAGATTCAACAGCGACTTCCAAATCAAGGTTGTCTATCACGGTGCGTTCAACACGAACAGGATTGCGGAGTTCTGCCCGCCTCAGCCTTTACCTGTTTAAAAGATTCCAGACACCCGTACGATCAAGTGTCAGCCATGTCTGGAACAGGTTAGGAAAGAAAGCCCCCGAGAAGTTAATCCCAGTGTAGTTTTAGGTCTTCGGACCACTGGGGATAAATTGATGGATCAAAACTGGTGATGAAAACTTTTTTTTGTTTTATATTGTATATATTTTTTTTTTGTTTTGAAAAAGTTCCAGACTTCAACTCGAGTAATCGAGATTGACACTGGTTTTTATGGAAAGCTTTAAAATATTTTTGGTATTTTTGAAATGATCCGGGTTATCGAACCATGATCCCCACGGTCGAGGCCGATGCCGGTTTTTAGTTGAAAGCGAGAAAGGTCCCCCGAGAAATTAATCCCAGTGTAGTTTAAGGTCTTCGGACCATGAAACTGTACAAAAGAGGGGCAAACATGTTTTTTTGTTTTTGGAAAAATGTCCGGTGTCAGCGGATGGACAATCCAGACTGATGCTGGTTTTTATTGAAAATCTCTCGGGATGTCGATCCCGACGTAGTTTAAGGTCTTCGGACCAAAACTTTAAAAGCGGGGCTGGTAATATATTTTTATGATTTTTGAAAATGTCCGGAGTCATTGATCTTGATGTGAGCAAACAAGACCGACGCCGGCTTTTATTGAAAATCTCTCGGGATGTTGATCCCGACGTAGTTTAAGGTCTTCGGACCCAAAACATGTACAAGAGGGGGCAAACATATTTTCTGTTTTTCGAAATGATCCAGATCATCAGATCTTGGCCTGAAAGGCTGGGATCGATGCTGGTTTTTATTGAAAATCTCTCGGGATGTTGATCCCGACGTAGTTTAAGGTCTTCGGACCCAAAACTTTAAAAGAGGAAAGACATTTTTTGTTTTCTTTTTTTTTTTTTTTTAAAAAAAACTCTGGGTCATCGATTCTGATTTTGATGGTCGAGATCGATACCCATTTTTATTAAAAATCCCTCGGGATCTTGATCCCGACGTAGTTTAAGGTCTTCGGACCAGAAACTGTACAAGAGAGGGGCAAACATGTTTTTTTGTGTTTTTCGAAATGATCCAGATCATCAGACCTTGGCCTGAAAGGTCGAGATCGATGCTGGTTTTTATTAAAATCCCTCGGGATGTTGATCCCGACGTAGTTTAAGGTCTTCGGACCAGAAACTGTACAAGTGATGTATATATTTTTTTGGTTTTCTGAAAATGTCCGGAGCCACCAGATCTTGAAGAAGACTGATGCCGGTTTTATTGACAATCCCTCGGGATCTTGATCCCGACGTAGTTTAAGGTCTTCGGACCAAAAACTCATACATGTGAACAGTAATCAAGGGCGGAGATTCTTGGGATTCTTCTTGGAATGGTTTGGATCATCTGGTCATGCCTTTGGATGGTTGAGATCATTGTTTGACCAAGTCAAATTCTTCTTTCTTTTTCTTGAAAATTCCATGGAACTTTTCCACATCATCCACCCAATTTCTCACCCATTTCTCATGAGATGAGATTTTGGTGAGATTTCCTCTTTTTCTCACCATTCTCTTCCATCATTTCATTCTTACATGAAGGTACAAGATTCACTTGCAACCACCCTTCCCAAGGAGGAGTTCTTCCCAAGGAGAGGGAGAGGGAGGTCGTTTCACCTAGGTAGAGGCTAGGACGGCCTCCCATGGGCCGCCCGCCCGGTCTCTGCCTCCTGGTCTCTTCAGGGGGCTGGGTAAAAGGGTGCCCTCCCCTTTTCTATATAACATGGGGCACCCTCCCTCCCTCAAACGTGCAATCTCTCTCTTCTCTCTCTCATACTCTTTCCTTCTTCAAGTTTCCTCTCTCTTCTTTGGTGGTCCTTTGCTCTTTTCAAGTGGTGGGCCTTAAAGAAATCTTGAGACAGCAAGGTGGTCCTTCTTTGGTGAGTAGTAAAGGTATGGACCACTTCCTTTCTCTTTCTTGTCCTTTTCCATCTTCATTGTCTCTTCTCATGATCCTTTTTCTTTTTCATGTAGCTATTCAAAGGGGTGTGAAGGTGGGCCCAAGCATTCTTGATCTTTTCTTAGATCTCAAGTCTTTCAAAGGTGGTGCATGGAGAAGGACATTGCAAGCTCTCCACTTCCTCATTTTTTTTTCTTTTTCACACTCCCTCCATGTGCATGTAAAGAGTAACTTTGCCATGTCATCAAGTGTGCATGGCAAAATACTCTATCTTTTTCATGGGAGTTGGGCCTCTTTTCATGTGTATCAAATGGGCTCAAAGTGAAGTCATGGCCCTTGGTGTATTTGATGGGCCCAATGCTTCATTTTGGGCTCCCTCATGCTTTTTTGTCTTTGTCATTTTTCCTTTGGAGCTTTCTTTCTTTTCCATCTTTTTCAAGGTTTGGGCCCATGGGCATGGTAGGGCCCATCTCAGGTTTTGGGCTCATGGGGCTCATTTTGGGTGACCCCATCTTTCTTTACATGTGTATGGATCAAGGTGGCTGGCCCATTTTTCATTTTGGATCTCAAGTGGGCTAGTTTTCTTAGTTGGGCCTTTATGGACAAGTGGCCCAACTCTTCCATATGATGTACCTCCTTGTACAAAGTATAGTGGGCTCCTTGAAGTTTTTCATGTGGATGGGCTTTTGGGCCTTCGTTGACACTTGGGCATTTCTTTGAACCATGTGTGCCCCACTACACTTTGTCCATGTGGATTTTTTTTTTTAATTTCATGCTTTTTCTTTGATGGATGGAGGACTTGAGCTACTTGACCATCTACAAGTCCCATGAGTGAGTTGTTCCCACAATCTCACTAGGTTCAAATGGTTTTCCTTGTGGTAGGATTGTGGTTCTCAAGAGTTTCCCTTAGATGTTATCAACCTCAAATGGATGATTCTCAAGTGAGCTATCCATACAACCATAGCTCCTTGAACTTTTCTATGGGGGCTTGGTGGATCACCCATCATCATTCAAATATGAGTGATTTCTTCTTCCATTTGTGAGAAGGAATGGTACCCATAAGTTACCCATTTTTGTCCCATGCCTTGGGACATTTTGGATTTTGATCTTCAAGTGGGCTATGTGTACCATTCTTATCCATTTTCATGATGGTTGGGTGACTCATCAAGCCATGCTCTTTTGTGCTCAAATGGTCTCCCTTTTGGTGAAAAAGTTGGTGCACATAAGTTGCCCAAACTTGCCTTTTCATGGGCATTTTCAACTTTGATTCTTCGTGTGGGCTATGTGCATCGACTTTCTACCCTTAGCTTCTTTGATTCATATGTTTATGGGTAGACCTCCTTGTTGCATTTTCGTGGTCAAAATTTTCATCAAGATGAGGCACATAAGGTTGCCCATGGTTAACCCATGAATGGGTCCTCATGTTCTTCAAGTGGGCTATGTGCTCTCTCCAATCCATTGAGATGAGGCATTTGGGTTACTCTTGGAGACCCGTTTCCTTTCTACTCCCCACTTGTCCATGCATATGTGTAAAAAGATGGAGACATCCTAAGTGAGAATCATGACCTTGGCATAAAAGTGAGTCAATCCTTGGCCACATGTGGACTTTGAAGAGGAACTTCTCATGTGCAGTAGGACTCTCATCCTTAGTTGATTTCATGGCACTTGAGTGCATTTGTTGTCCAAAATGTGTCCTTGGATGATGGACTTTTCTTACCTGAGGCATGCCATGCCACCTTCTTTAAGGCAGGCCTTACTTTTTCCAATGGGTCCAACACATATCCTAAGTGACACATGGAGTTGGACTTTAGCTTTTGCATTTGAATGTGAGTCCAATCCCATGGGTTTCTTGGATGAGAATTCGGATGTTAATGGGTAAAGGATAGGGACTTACCTTGCCAAGCTTGTAGGATTCCATGGCGGATGGTACCAGGGGCCACCAAGTAGTTGACGAGGATGATCCTGCTTTCATTGTTCGCCGGGGGGACCACATGTGTTCCCTAGCTATGGAGCATCAACCTCTTCCTGCCATCAAGGGTCGAGGTACCAGGGATCGCTGGGACAATTGGATGAAGGAGCCACAGCCCTTGCTTGAGCGAGTACTAGATGGTACTCCTTTTGCTGGCCTCCTCACCCTACGCTTCCATAACAACGACGCCAACCGCATGATGCTTGCGGCCCTTTGTGAGAGGTGGCGGGATGAGACCCACACCTTCCAGCTTCCTTGTGGAGAATGGGGGATAACCCCTTTGGACATTTACATGCAGATAGGTTTCCCATTTCATGGGGCAATTGTCCCTCAAGTTAGCTCTTTAGCTCCCCTCTCTTCCACTGATTGGCTACGGCTTGTTGGTGACGTCCCTCCTGAGGGTGAATTCCAAGGCCATCAAGTGAAGATGCGATGGTTTTATAACAATTTTGCTTCTGTCGTCCCTACCACCGAGCGAGAGGCCCTCCACAAGGCGCGGGCCATGATCACTTATGCTTTTGGATCCTTTCTTTTTTGCCATGCGAATGAGAGAGTTGATCCTAAATTTCTTCGTTTAGTCGAGGATCTTCATCACCCCTATAACTGGAATGGGGCCATCCTGACCCGTCTCTTTCAAGGTCTGGACAAAACCTGTCGGCATAGCCGGTCCTTCACAGGCTTCTGGCCTGTTGTTGAGGTACCTCTTCTTTCATCCTCTTTGGAGCCGTTTGCCTCCTTTCTCTCTCTGATCATTAAATGTACTTTCATCCAGACTTGCTTTTATGACCATTTTCCGCATCTTGCGCCGAGGATGCGAGATGACATTGAACCCGCTCAGTATCGCCACATGTACTGGCATCAGCAGAATCGTCAGCGGAACTCCCGAGTTCCCGGGGACAATTGGCGTGCTGATATAGACGGGCTGACCGTCGAGGACGTAAGTATCTTGCTTGTCTTTGTCCTTGTACTGTACTTGTAACTGATCGTGGTAACCTCTTCTGCTGCAGTTTGCCCGAATGCCGTACGCTAGTTTCCCTCTCTACTACACACCCCAGCGCGTGGAGGCATATGATGCTTCATGTCTTCGTATTATGCTTTCTGACGCTGAGTCCTTCCAATGGTACTTGGGAGAGAGATTGCTTCGGCAAGTCACTGGGGTGGCTCGGGTCCCCTGTTCTGCACCTCTTCCAGCTGCTCGGATGCCAGCTGATGAGAGAGTTGAGGCTCTGGTGGGCCAGCCTGGCTTCCGTTTCACGATCCCGGATCGTGATTATGACGAGTGGTATCTGCTATTTGGCCAGGGGCCTTTGCTTCCTTCGCTTTATGTTCCAGGTGGCCGTCGCAGGTATGCTGGAGGTTCAGTGACTGCTCCTTTGATGGATCTTTATCGTCGGGAGCGGGACGCGAGGAGGGGCGATGATGATTATGTTGGTGACTTGTAGCTGGCTCTGCTTTATATGGCCTTGTATTTTTGTTTTTGTCCCCTTTTGTATCAAGCACTTTTGGATGAATATACAGGCTTTGATTTCTCCCAAATTCCTTGGTGATGTCTGGATGCTTTGACTCTTGACTCATTCCTTCATGATTTGTGATTTCTCAACTGCATGGACAATGACTTGAACGGTTTAGATTGCTTGTTTAGGCCCTGCGGGGCCCACTTGATGATTGGATCTTGGATTTTAGCCCTTCTTTTGATGATTGGTCTTTTGATCTCGCCACTCCATGACTTGTGTAAGCTTTCCAATGGTTTGGATCATGATGATCTAGCCCTTGAATGGTTCAGATTGATGGATTTGGCCCTGTGGGCCCACTTGAGACCTTAGCTTTACTTTGGGGCACTTCTTTTGATGATTTGTGAGGTTAGGAATGCTTCTCATGGTGTGGATGATGGCTTGAACGTCTCTGATCGCTTGATTTGGCTTTGTGGGCCCACTTGATGATTAGATCTTGGATTTTGGCCCTTCTTGTGATGATCAAACCTTTGATCTTGTTGTTTGATGGCTCATGTAGGTTCTTCAATGGTTTAGATCGTGATGATCTAGTCTTTGAATGGCTTGGATTGCTTGTGGCCCCCACTTGATCACCTTTCCTTCTCTTTGGCTTGATCAGCCCTATTCCGGTCACATTGCTTCATGATTGGACCAGTGGGGCACCTTTTGTATGATCTTGATCATCTTTAGTCGAAATCTGGAGTGGATCGGAGCCTTGGGCGGCCCACGGAGCGCCATCTGCTGACGTGGACTGTCAGCCTCACCTACCAAAAGCCCTGGAGCCAATCCCGCGGAGAGAGGGGAACCGCGTCCGTACGGGCGGCCCAGGGCAGGCCGCCCAGAGCTCGTCTCTTGAGCGGCCTGGGCTGGCTTGTGCTCGGACATTCTCTGCTGTCTGTTGCTGCTGTCCCCACATTCCCTGTACTGGACCGTTCGATTCCAGCCATGAATCTTCTTCTTGTCTCATCTTCCTTTCTCCTTTTGTCTCTTTCTTGGTTTGTCCTTTCTTGGGCAATGGATGGTGGAGATTTGGGGGCTGTGGGGGCTGTCCAAGGTGGGTCCCACACTTCAGATTTTCAATTGAGCTTTGATAATGGGGAGATGTCTTTAATGGATGGGGGAGATGGGGCATTGAATGGAGGCATTGATGAGGGGTTAGGGAATGGAGTTGGTGGAGCTTTGAATAGCTCCATTAATGGTGGGATGGCTGGATTTTCAGATTTGAATGGGACCTTCATCATGGGAGGAATGGATGGTATAGATGGGATGATGGGATGGGACATAGGTGAGGCTATGCATCCCTTGAGTGTGGGCCCCATGGATGATGTGATGGACGGTGATGATGGGACTATGAGGGACATAGATGGGCTGATCTCATGTCTGGATGGTATGGATGGCTCAGATGGTACCTTTGACGGTTTGGATGCTCTGGATGAGGGCCAGGATGTGCGGTATACTTCTTTGGGTGGACTTGATGTGATCATTGATGATGTCCCCTTGATGATGGACGGTGTGGATGCCTCGATGATCCCTTTGATCGGCCAGGATGATGATTGGATTCATGATTTCCTACTGGAGAGGGCCGCAGGTCCGGATCTGGCCGTTGATTCTTCGATCGGGGTAGCCGGGACCCTTTTGGATGGTTCAGATGTATTCTTTGACGGTCAGATTAGCCAGGGTGCCACGATGTGCGGCGTGATCTTCACTGATAGCCCTTTTGATGGGGAGTATCGTCTTTCTCCTGATCGTCGGTCTTTTGCGCACTCTGTTCATGAGGTGGGCGAGTCTTCCCATGCGGCTGAGGTTATGACAGTTTCAGATAGTGATGCGGCTATATCAGACATAGCCGTTACTGAGGGCAGGTCAGGGGCTGTCGAGTCTGTAGAGGTTCCAGCTTTTCCTTCTCCTTCGCCCGTTGACCTTCCGATCCTTGATGAGCCATTATTGACTTCTGGTCCTTTTGTGCTGGAGGGGATACCGGTGAGGACTTGTCAGCTGCTTCCTCGTTCTTCTTGCTCGCCACGACTGCTTGCTTGGCTTGACAGCTTGTCAGCTTATGAGATTCGAGATTTGGAGTCTTATGGCTTTGGTAGTCTGATTCATATGGCTAGAGTTGACATTGACTGGAGGATGCTCGGAGCTGCCTTGATTGACTGGGTCCCTTCGTTGAACTTGTTTGCGTTCAACGATATGGAGATGGGGCCTTCTTTGGAGGAGCTTGCACGCTTGACAGGCTTACCCTTGGATTATACTCAGTACTTCTCGCCGAAGACATCGCCGAAGACTGCTACACCGCAGAACTGGTTTGGGATCCCTTATCTTGTTCGACCTGCAGCTAGTGGCCAGGATGCTGTAGTGTTCTCTTTGGACTTGCTGTATGATCTTTTTTCGGGTCCTCAGAGTACGGCTGGTTCCACCTTTGCTCGGAACGCACTGATGTTTTGCTTGATTGCTGAGGTGCTGTTCTCGGGATGGCGCAGGTCCCAGACTCCTTTGCTTTTTGAGGTGATGAGCCGAGCTGTCCGTCGGCAAGGGATCATTTCTCTCATCTTGGCCGAGCTATTTGATGGGCTGACCGACTGTGCCCTGGGCCGCACTCGTGTCCTTCGCGGCTGTTGTGCTTTCCTTCAGGTATCTTTTCTACACCTTTTTTCTTCTTGCTTTGCTAGGAATTATTTTGCTTTAGCTGAACTTCTTTTGCTTTCTGTGATCAGGTATGGCTATGGGAGCGTCTTTCTCTGACCGTTCCTGTACCTCTTCCTGGCATCCCGGGCTCTGACATTATGCGTTATATCATCGAGTTCCTTCCGCATACGGCTAGGATGAGCGAGCCCTTGTATCGCAGGATGTTCGCTGAACTTCGTGACTGGAACGTTCGTTGGGAGTCATCTTGGCTTTCACTTCCTCCAGTGCTTTGCGATGCACACCGCCATCCTCTGATGTTGGTAGGCTTTCGATCTACTTTTCTTACCATCCCATCCGGTTCCTGCGGCAGTTTGGGTATGAGCAGGATGTTCCTCATTTTGCTTTCACGGGTATCGGGCGTCGAGTACTCCCCTCTAGATCTTCTGACTTCAGGACCCGGATTGATTGTTCCTGGGCGAGTTATTTGACAGCTGATTTGTTGGGATTTGAGCTGCGGACTTTTCCGATGGCGACCGCCCCATATCAGTACTGGGTTGCTGAGCAGTCTTTGTATCGACGTATCCCTTGTTGGCACCAGACTGCTGATGAGGATGAGCAGGATATTCTTGGAGATGCTGGCTCTTCATCTGGTTCATATGAACCTTTTGAGGAGCGCCCGTTTATCGATCCTGGCTTCCTTTTGGCCACTCATGGTCATCTGCTGTCTGAGATCTCTGCACTTCGGTATCATTGTGAGATGATGTCGAGGAGATTGGCTGCCGATCGGAGATTGTCTGATGAGGAGACAGCGATCCGTACCCTTGAGCGCGATGAGGTGCATTACCTGCGTATGGAGGTGAGCAGGTTGAGAGCGAGACTATCTTTTTATGAGTCAGAGGACTCACCTGATGTGGCCGAGGAGGAGGGTAGAGATTGATTGTGTTGGCCACCTGCACACTGATTTTTGCATATATGATTGATGATGATGCATTTTTTGTATTTTTGAAAAAGATGATATGTATGTAAAAGAAATATGATGCATTTAATTAAAAAGAGAAAAACTGTTTGAAAATCTACTGTGCCATGAGTTGTCTTGTGAGTGTGTCTGGATTTTGTGTCAGGATATAGGAATCAGAACTGGGGCTCGGTCAATGATTTGACCGATAGTCTCGAGATTTGACTTGCTTGATCCTTTGGTTCCCTAGAGATGTAGGCAACTGGAAACTCTGCGTTCCTGAGATTGTCAGAGTCTGTAGAGTTCTTCGCTCCTGACTGCGCTTCTTCTTGTTCTTGAACTGTAACCGCTTGAACTGATCTGGACCGTCTGCTTTCTTGGTACCTGCACTTTTATTTTTTCTTTTCTTTTTTTTTTTTTATTTTGAGCCATTTTTGCCTGTAGTGCTCTTTCGAGTTTTCACCACAGCCGGCTTTTTCCCGTCATTTTTGCCCGTGGCGCCCTTTCAGGTTTTCACCACGTCCCGGGTATTTGGTCTTGCCTGCCCCTTGGCAGCTGTGCTGTTTTTACCCTTGGCGCCCTTTCAGGTTTTCACCAAGTCCGCTGTATGCCCACTGTTTTTACTCGGAGCGCCCTTTCGGGTTTTCACTCCGCCCTCTTTGTTTAGGCACACATTTTCTTTTTTCCTTTCTTTTTTTTTCTCTTTTTCTTTCTGGATCTCTGGATAACTGCGGCGGCTAGAGGTCGGGAATCCGTCGTTGCCGGCCGATGGCAGTCTTTCAGCCCTTATCCTGAGTTACGATAATAGAGCTGTCGGTCTTTGCTAAAGACCCCTCTGAGATGGATGGATGGATGACTGTGTTTCTTCTTGGGTTGATTTTTTCTTGGGTGCCTTGCTTTGGCTTCCCTTTTTCTTTCTCTTTTCTTCTTTCTTTTCTTTTTCTTTTTCTTTTGTATTCTTTTCTCTCTCTTTTTTTTTGTCTTCTTTTGAATCCCCTTTTTTTTTGTATTTTTCTCTTTTGAATCCCCTTATTTGAAACACTTGTTGGTGGACGGGAATGATTTCTCAGAGGTCTTAGCTTCGACCTCTTGACTTCAGCTCTATTAAAGTAACTCTTGATAAGGTCAGAATGACTTACCCGTGAAAGATTTTCACGTTGTCGGCGTTGGTTGGCTCAGGAAGATCCACCCCTCTCATGCTGGTGAGTCTGAGGGCGCCTCCAGGAAGTACTTCTCTGATGATCAGTGGCCCGTCCCACGAGGGTTTGAACTTTCCTCTGGGATCTGGAAGGTGCGACGGTAGAATCTTCTTCATGACCATGTCGCCTACCTTGAAGCTCCTTTTTCGGACTCTCTTGTTGTAAGCCCGAGCGATCCTTTTCTGATAGCACTGTGAATGACTTAGTGCACGCATGCGTTTTTCATCTGCTAGCTGCAACTGATCGAATCTGGCCCGTTGCCATTCTCCTTCTTCAATTCCGCTTTCGAGTAACACTCGTAGTGATGGTATTTCCACCTCGACTGGTAGGACTGCTTCCATTCCGTAAGTAAGCTCGAAAGGAGTAACGCCCGTAGCAGACCGTACAGACGTTCGATAGGCCCAAAGTGCATATGGGAGCATATCTGACCAATCTCGATAGGTCACGACCATCTTCTCGAGTATCCTGACGATTGTCTTGTTTGCGGCTTCTACCCCACCATTCATCTGGGGACGGTAGGGGCTTGATCGATGACGTTGGATCTTGAACTTGCTGAGGAAGTCATCCATCTTCTTGTTGACGAACGGGGTTCCATTATCTGTGATGATAGCATTAGGGATTCCATACCGGCATATGATGTTGTTCTTCATGAATTTGATCACTGAGATGCTGCAATCGTGGTGTATGAGGCTGCCTCTACCCACTTGGTGAAGTAGTCGACTGCCACAAGTATGTACTCGTGACCATTTGATGCTTTGGGACTGATCTTGCCGATGATGTCGAGTCCCCACATGGAGAAGGGCCAGGGGGTGGTCAGGTTGTATAACTCTGATGATGGGGCATGGATTTGATTCGCATGCTCTTGACACTTGAAGCATTTTCTGACGTGCTTGCAACAGTCTGTCTCCATGGTGAGCCAGTAGTAGCCGAGTCGTAGAATCTTCTTTGCCATCATGTGCCCATTCATGTGTGGGCCACAGATTCCTTCGTGTATTTCTTTCATGATCTTTGCAGCTTCTGTTTCATCGACGCATCGGAGGAGGATGTGATTATAGGATCGCTTGTAGAGAACTTCGCCACTGATGGTGAACTGGCCGGCCAAACGTTGGATGGTTCGGCGATCTGTTGCTGTTGCTGATTCTGGATACTCCTGGGTTTCGAGATATTGCTTGATGTCGGCATACCAGGGTTTGTCAGGGACAGCTTCGGCTTCTTCTATTTGCAGGCAAAAAGCAGGTTCTTCTTGAATTTCGACTGTGAGCTCCCATTCTGAAGCTCCTTTTGGGATCTCGAGCATTGATGCGAGCGTGGCGAGAGCATCTGCAAACTGGTTCTTGGCTCTGGGCATGTATGAGAAGGTGATTTCCTTGAATTCTTCGATCAGATTGTCAAGATACACATGATATGGTATCAACTTCTCGTCTTTGGTCTTCCATTCGCCATTGGTCTGATTGATGATAAGCTGTGAGTCTCCAAATACTCGTAGCTTCTTGACGCCCAAGATTATGGCTTCCCTTAAGCCAGCGATGCATGCTTCGTACTCTGCCATGTTGTTGGTGCACTCGAATGCGATGCGCCTCGAGATAGGAATAGGGACATCATCTGGAGAGTAGAGGATTGCTCCAATACCACTCCCTTTAGAATTTGCTGCGCCGTCGAAGAATAACGTCCATTCATCTTTTTTCTTCTTTTCTTCCTCTTCAATGAGCAAGAGATCTTCATCAGGGAAGAATGTCTTGAGCGGCTGATAGTCCAGGAGAGAGTGAGCCGCAAGATGATCGGCGAGGGCCTGTCCCTTGATTGCCTTTTGAGTGACATAGGTGATGTCAAACTCAGACAAGAGTAGCTGCCATTTAGCTATCCTTCCAGTGAGTGCCGGTTTCTCGAACAGGTACTTGAGCGGATCCATGTGAGCGAGAAGGAGAATAGGGAATGCAATCATGTATTGACGGAGTCGCTGAGTTGCCCAGACTAGGGCGAGGCAAGTCTTCTCGATCGGGGAATACCTGGTCTCGTAGTCGGTGAACTTTCGACTCAAATAGTATATTGCTTGTTCTTTCTTCCCGGTTTCGTCGTGTTGGCCGAGGACACAGCCAATGGCTTCTGCTGCTACCGAGATGTATAACAATAGTGGTCGTCCAGGAGTGGGAGGCACTAGGACTGGAGGATTCATGAGATATTTCTTGATGCGGTTGAAGGCGACTTGGCAATCGTCATTCCATTCTTTTGGGACGTTCTTCCGAAGGAGCTTGAATATGGGCTCACAGATGGGTGTGAGCTGTGCGATGAAGCGACTGATGTATTGAATTCTGCCGAGGAAGCCACGAATTTCTTTCTCTGTTCTAGGAGGGGGCATCTCGATGATTGCTCTGGTTTTGGTCTCGTCGACCCTGATGCCATCTTCGCTCACCATAAAGCCGAGGAGCTTACCTCCCATTGCACCGAAGACACATTTCTGAGGGTTGAGGCGAAGCTTGTACTTTTCTAATCTGTTGAATAACTTCTTCAGATCTTCAAAGTGTCCTTCAATTGTGCGAGATTTGACGATCATGTCGTCCACATATACTTCGAGCTCTTTGTTCATCATGTCGTGGAATAGTGCTGTCATTGCTCGCTGATATGTTGCTCCTGCGTTCTTCAGACCGAACGGCATTACCCTGTAACAGAAGGTTCCCCAGGGAGTGATGAACGATGTCTTCTCGCGATCTTCGACGGCCATCTTGATCTGATTGTAACCTGAGAACCCGTCCATGAATGAGAAGATCTTGTATCCTGCAGTGTTGTCGACTAGAGTGTCGATATGTGGCAAAGGGAAGTCATCTTTTGGACTGGCTTTGTTGAGATCTCGGAAGTCGATGCACATTCGAACCTTGCCGTCCTTCTTCGGTACTGGTACGATGTTAGCGAGCCATTCAGGGTAGTTGGAGACTACCAAGAATCCCGCGTTGTACTGCTTGATGACTTCATCTCGGACTTTCAGAGCCCATTCTGGCTTCATTCTTCGGAGTTTTTGCTTCACGGGCTTCATATCTGCCTTGGTTGGCAGATGGTGTACAACGAGCTCTTCATCGAGCCCCGGCATGTCTTCATATGAGAACGCGAAGTTGGACAATCTTGGAGCTAGGAACTCTATCATTTTCTGTTTCATCTCAGGTGGCAACGATTTTCCAATGCGTACTTCCCTAGGGATCTCAGGCGTCCCCAAGTTTACTATCTCGAAATCATCGGCTACAACATTGGCTTTAGATTCGAACTTTTTGAGGAGATCCTCAAGTTCGGGAGCAGGATCATCATCTTCCTCATCCCGAGCTTCGTCCAGACCCATGAGCTCAAAGTCTAATTCGATGTCGAAATCATATGATTCGACTTCAAACTCATGCGACTCTTTAGACGAACTTGGCACACTATTGAATGCAGGGAAAGAAATATTTTTTGATTTTTGAGATTTTTCTGAAATTGAGATGCTAGATGTTTTTGGTTTTTGAAAGTTTTTGATTTTTTTGGCTTTTCGAAATTCGCGGGACTTTGAACAAGCGGGCATTGCAGACCATGATTGATCCCAACTTGTTCCAAAGTTCCGGTCGCTGCTTAAACAGGCGTTTTTTTTTTTGGAAGCCAGAGCCCTCAGATGGCTCTTTGGCTGATTCAAAAGTGAGGGGAACAGATGACCATTCAGGACCCCACACTTCCTCCCCTGAAGAGGTGGGGGTTGATGATTTGGGCGAAGAGTCACGATCTGGCCCAATGACCATGACTTCTTGCTGGTCAGGTTCGAGATCTGAGTCGTACTCAGTCCCTCCCGGATCACTTACCTCGCATTGCAGTTCGTCTGGTTCCACAGCTAGACACAAGTTTGGAACCTGGACATCAGACCAATCTAGGGCTGGCCACTTCCCTTTCTTGGTCCAATGGATGGGCTGCTTCTGCCCCTGGCTGATGATTGATGATGTTGACTTTGCAGAGATGGGCAAGTCGTGCCCCTTGCTAATTGGTGATGAGATGGGCGAGTCGTGCCCCTTGCTGATTGAAGTGGGCAGGTTGTGCCCCTGGCTGATTGAAGTGGGCAGGTTGTGCCCCTGGTTGAGAGAAGTGGGCAAGTTGTGCCCCTGGTTGGGAGCAGGTGTCAGAGTAACCTGGTCCTGAAGCTGCTGTATTTGTCTTCCTTCTTCGTCTTCATCATTTCCTCCTTCTTCTGGAGGCTTAGAGGGTTCGAGAATCTGATCCCATCGAATGGGGGGCCACGTGGCCCAAAATAGGCTCATCAAGAGGCCTTTGTGTAGTGCAGTCGGTTGATTCCCTCCTGGATCTTTGCAAGGTTCTCTTGGCTTGACGAATTGGATGGGTGAGCACCGAAATTTCTTCCTTCTCTCGTCCATGAAGGTTGCCCTGTATCCGAGTCCCCATTTGCGCTGGTTATATATCAGTGGTACCTTTCTGGACTTGAAGTGGTTCTTCATTCGGTATTTGAGGCTCAGACGTTCTGTCGGTGAAAAGACACGGTCTACCCTTATGGGTTCTGGATTGGCGATAGAGTTCACAGTCTCGAATTCGAAACTGTGAAACGGGATGTCTTCTTCAGAGTGTTGGATATCGATGACCGGGATGTCTGGTTCAGCGGCAGCAGCATTGGAAGGAATGATGAGCTCCTTCTCTGCATGGATAGAGATCACTTGATTTCCACAGATATACTTCACTCGTTGATGTAAGGTTGATGGCACAGCTCCAACCTTGTGCAGCCACGGCCGTCCGAGCAACATGTTGAAAGAGGCTGATATATCCAGGATTTGGAATGTGATGGTAGAAACTTCTGGACCTATCTGTACCTCTATGTCGACCTCCCCTTCCACTGATCGGCGGGTGTTGTCAAATGCTCTGACGCATATGGTGCTGGGTCGGAATGAAGAAGGACTGATTCCCAGGCGTTCCGCGGTCTTGAGTGGGCAGACATTTAAGCTTGAGCCATTATCGATAAGGACCAGCGGAACACAGAGGTCTTTGTATCGTAAGGCTATGTTGAGGGATCGCCCATGATCTCGTCCCTCTGGTGGCAACTCATTATCGGTGAAGGTGATGGCGCGCGGAGCCAGTAGCTGTCCAATCATCAATGCAATCATCTCTGGTGCCGTATCGGAGGAGACATGAGCATCATTCAAGGTCTTGGCAAACATTTCTCGGTGTATGCGAGATGTGCAGAGTAGCTCCCATACTGAGATTTGTGCAGGGATTGACTTGAGCTGAGTTGCCACATCGTATGCGGCTTCATTTTTGCTGCCGAGGCCTGAGAGGACGCCTTTGGGATCTCCTCTGTTTTGATTATCTCTTCGGATGCAACGCCCGTTGGGATTCATGTTTCCCACTTCCGCACATTCTGGATAGTGCCATGGAACCTCTTTGTAGTTTTCCTCCCTTTTGCCTTCTAGGACCACTGGTTCTTGCAACGGTGCTGGTGTGGGTACCAGATCTTCCTCGTATAGAGCTTTTGCCTTGAGAACTACATTGTTGCCTGTGCTGAAGGGGTAGTATCGAGGCTTGTCTTCATAGACCACATAAGGTCGTGGTCCTGGCTTGACTGTTCCTGGGGCAGGAGGCTCCCATGGAATGAATACTGGTCCTCTTGATATGGCAGGAGGTTTCTCTGTTCGTCCGAGCTGCCGTAGCGTGATTGATATGCCTCCGGGACTTGCCCCTTGCAATATGACAGGCTTGACTGGAAGAGATCCTTCCAAGACAACGGGCTCTTGCTGCTGATGAGTGTAATCCTTCCATTGCGGATTGGATTGTTCTGGAGTTGCCCCTTGCAAGATGACAGGTTCGTATGTGGGCTCAATGTATGATTGTGCTCCTTCCAGGACGACTGGTTCCCAGCTTGAATGGTTGTAAGGTGCCCCTTGAACAACTGGTATATCGTATGGAGGTGCTCCTTCAAGCACTACTGGCTCGGAGATTGAAGGAAGAAAGGGACTTGCCCCTTGCAAGACTGGAGGAGGATTTGTTGGCTCATAGGTGTAGGCATGAATGGACTGAATAGGGGAGAAGAAGCTGATCGATATGGTCCCCTTCTTCTATACTATTGACGGCAGGGCCACGAGACGAACTGGGGTCCGTTGGATGCTGAGGCAGAGGATTCTGAAGGATGTTGGTGGAAGCTGCTGGAGAAGTTCCAGGGACCGAGATGACGATCTTGCGGTCATCAATCAGGTCTTGTATGGCATTTTTCAAAGTATAGCATCGATCAGTGGCGTGGCCACGTCCTTGATGGTAGGCACAGTACTCATTTTCTCGGTAATTTGGAGGCAGAGGATGAGGCGGAGGCCTAGGTGTCATCAGAGTGAGTAACTGCTTTTGTACCAGCGTAGTCATGATTTGACTAAGTGGTTGACTGAGTGGAGTGAACTTCCTGAACTCCCTGTAATTCTGCCTGTTCTGGTATGAGTATTGGCCGTTTCCCCTGAACTGCTGCTGTTGTCGAGGTGGCTGTGGCTGAGGATTCGGTTGTGGCTGATATCGCTGAGGCTGATGCTGAACTTGATTCTGCTGATACTGTTGACGTCCCTGTGGGGGAGCACGTTGATTTCCTTGAGCAGCGGTGTTGATGTTGTTTACCTCTGTTGGGCGGGGAGGAGAACCATTGCGGTTTCCATTCCCGTGCCCGATAGGTCTTCCTTCCACTCTGTTCCTCTTGACTGGAGTGGCTTGATGAGGCCATGGGGAGATCGTTCCGGCCCGGATTCCTGCTTCGACTTGCTCTCCAGCACGGATTAGCTGCGAGAAGTTCGCGTACGGATGCGAGATGAGATACCCGGATATGCCTGGGTATGTTGAATGAACAATCATGGAGATTTGTTCTTCGTCGTCGATGGGTGTCCGTATTCTGGCTGCCATAGCTCGCCAACGTCCCACATAAGCTGATAGTGTTTCATCACTCCTTTGCCTGAGTGCTGCGAGGTCGGCTCTTCTGGGTGCCATGTTGAGATTATATGCGAATCTGTCGACGAAAGCCTGGGAGAGCTGTTCCCATGTTCTGATGCGGTGGCAGTCCAATGAAGTGTACCAATCTAGGGCATCGCCCTTCAGAGATTTTTGGAACAATCGAATGAGGGCCCCTTCGTTTCCTGAGATTGCACTCAGCTCTCCACAGAAGGCCTTGAGATGTGCTGTGGGACAACCGCTGCCGTCGTATCTTTTGAACTTTGGAACCTCAAAGTTTTGAGGTACCTGAGCATCTGGGAAAGGACACAAGTCTCTGAACTTGGTCGAAGGTAAGTCGATTCCTTGCTGTCGCTGAAGCTGATTTTGCAAGATCTGGAACTGCTCCCGCAACTCGTCCAGTCCTGAGTGATCTGTTCGAGCGACTGGTGCCTCCTGGAATAAGGCACGTTCTTCTTCGGCATAGTGGTCGATGTCTTCGACCCTATGGGCTTGCTGAAAAGCAACCGCGGGTTGCTGAAATTGGTTTGATGATTGAACTGGATTCTGATGAACTTGAGCTTGAACTGATGGTAACTGAACTGGAGACTGTACTGAAGGTTGAACTGGAACTTGCTGGAAATTAACTGGATTTTGCTGAATTGAAGATTGCTGGAAATTAACTGGATTTTGCTGAATTGAAGATTGCTGGAAATTAACTGGAATCCCATCGGCGGGGATGTGCTGGAATTGAAAAGTGCTCCTGTTTGCAGGAGGCTGAGATGCTGGGAAGTGACCCCCTTGTTGGGTATTCGCCACTGTCCGCTGATTGATGTGGGCTTGACACTGACCCCCATTGTGGGCATTTGCCAGTGCTGTCCCTGTTGCTGGAAATTGAATTGAAATCCCATCGGCGGGGATGTGCTGGAATTGAAAAGGTATCCCATCGGCGGGGACATGCTGAGATCTACTGAGATTGTTGTTTGCAAGATTGACTGGAAGCTGACTGGATGTTCCGGCAACGGAGGTGCTCTGAGATGGCCTTGTCGTCGCAGGAAGATATTGAGAAGGATGCCCCACAGCGAAGGGCTGAGATGGCTGCTGTTGGTAGTCTTGGGCAGACTCCGATGGTTGTGCTTGATTTGAACTGGAGGCCGGGAGGACCCGGCATGGCTGCTGAGCTTGCTGAACTGGGCCAACCTGATTGTTGGCTGCTGCGGTGGTTTGTGCTTGCATTAATTGCAAGAGCATTTCTTGCATTGCTCTCATTCCTTGTGCCAATTCTTGTATGATTGGCGTATTGTCAACGGGCTGTTGCGCTGGAGGTTACGCTTCGGTCATTTCGAGAGCAGGGAAGTGATGAGTTTCTTCTTCGTGGTCGGACATGGCTTGCTGAGCCCGAGTGCGGATTATGCTGCGGAAGGGAAGTTGTCTCCGCGTACGTTGAGCCCGAGGAGGCGCAATGGTGAGGACTGTACTCTACTCTTTTTGGGTTTTGGGATTTTCTATTTTTTTTTGGTTTTGGAATTTTCTATTTTTTTTGTGTTTGGGTTTGGGTAGAATGCTATGCAGATGAGATTGTATGAGTATTAATGACTTTCAAGTACGGGAAGGATTCTGTTTTCAAGTTGGATCACGACTAGTGGGACTAGCTAATCCCCAGCAGAGTCGCCATTCTGTGGACCCTCGCCGATTTCTCCGCGCTCCCACACGACGTCGTTCTCCCTTTCCCTTTCGGAAGAAGAAGAAGAAGAGGTGTGTGAGTGCGAAATCGCCGTTTGTGCCACTAGCTTGCCTCGTTCTCGAGGGCTTTGTTTGGTTGTCGTGTTGAGCTGAATATGTTTAAATGAGTTTATATAAGACCAGAGTCGCCACTAGCCAATTACTTCGAATCTACAGTCGGCTAGACCCCGTAGAAACGTTAGAGAAGGGGATCTGAAGATCCTTTCTCTAAAATGACTCCTGTTGATCTGCGGTCAGAGATTCAAGGTAAGGGATCACGGTTACAGGGTGGGAAGAGGTTAAGCACCCCACACACTGCCCGTACTGAAGTACGGTCTCTACTTCACAGAATCGATCGAATACTTGAAAGTCTAGTTTAATCCTCGTATATTCTCATGGATGACATGATGCATGAATGCGGGTCTGAACAGTAAGAGTTTCTGATGGGCAGGTTCCAACAACGGGCAAGCCCAGAGCGTACGCTCGAACTGACAGGTGCTTAATATAAGACGTATGCAGTGTGCTTGAATGATCAAGGTGTTTTATGGTGAAGCGTGAATGCAGGTCTGAACAGTAAGAGTTTCTAATCGGCAGGTTCCAACAACGGGCAAGCCCAGAGCATACGCTCGAACTGACAGGTGCTTAATATAAAGACATATGCATGTGTGTTTGAGTAATCAAGGTGCTTGTAGTGAAGCAGGGGGGTTGGAAGAAAAGTAAATGTTGCACTTATGCTAGATGCAAATGAGATGATGCTGGAAAATGAGTAGCTGGGTGGACGGAGGTGTCGCAAGGATTGGCTTCGAGTGGCTGGATCAAGACTTGGATGGCTTGGGAGGCTTCGACCAGTGGTCAGGCTGGGCTGGACCAGGGTTAGACTCTCCTCACTCGGGCTCTCCTTGGTGGAAAAATGGGCTAAAGGGTGAAGAGATGGACTCAGAGCTCTCGGGCTGAAATGGACTCGAATGGCCTCGAATGGATTGTTGAAATGAGAAGGGGAGGGGGGTATTTATAGCAGCGGACAATGGCAGATTGCGTAATTTTGTCCGGGCGGCCTGCCATGGGCCGCCCGTACGGCCGCTCCTCGGTTTCCAGCGAGTACGGCCGTTCCCTCGGGGCTGCTGTTGGACTCGCTGGTCGACTCAGTGAGTTGACTCAGCGGGTCGACTCGGTGGTTTGACTCGACGGGTTGACTCGACGGGTTGACTCGGTGTTTTGACTTGACGGGTTGACTCGACGGGTTGACTCAGCGGGTTAACTCAGCGAGTTGACCCAGTGAGTTTGACTTTTTTTGGGATTTTTTGACTGGCCTTTTTTATGGGGGGTTTTTCAGGGTGGTTTTTAGGACTGGGTTGACTGGGTTCAGGCTTGAACTGGGCTATGGAATGGGGCTTACAAGGGTGAGTTTGGCTGAGTTTGGACTTGGGATTTGGGGGTATGGTCCTCCGTTCAACCAGCTATCTCTACCAACAGTGTAGCCGAAGGTGGGGTGTCTACAGATAGGATGATGAGGTGGGACATGGGTGAAGCTATGCATCCCTTGAGTGTGGGCCCCATGGATGATGTGATGGATGGTGATGATGGGACCATGAGGGACATAGATGGGCTGATCTCATGCTTGGATGGGATAGATGGTTCAGATGGTATTTTTGACGGTTTGGATGCTCTTGATGAGGGCCAGGATGTGCAGTATACTTCTTTGGGTGGACTTGATGTGAACATTGATGATGTCCCCCTGATGATGGACGGTGTGGATGCCTCGATGATCCCTTTGATCGGCCAGGATGATGATTGGATTCATGATTTCTTGTTGGAGGGGGCCGCAGGTCCAGATCTGACCGTTGATTCTTCGATCGGGGCTGCCGGGACCCTTTTTTATGGTTCAGATGTATTCTTTGACGGTCAGATTAGCCAGGATGTCACGATGTGCGGTGTGATCTTCACTGACAGTCCTTTTGATGGGGAGCATTGTCCTTTTCTTGGTCATCGGTCCTTTGCGCACTCCGTTCATGAGGTGGGCGAGTCTTCTCATGCGGCTGAGGTTATGACAGTTTCAGACAGCGATGCGACTATATCAGACATAGCCATCATTGAGGGCAGGTCAGGGGCTGTCGAGTCTGCAGAGGTTCCAGCTTTTCCTTCTCCTTCGCCCGTTGACCTTCCGATCCTTGATGAGTCATCATTGATTTCTGGGCCTTTTGTGCTGGAGGGGGTACCAGTGAGGACTTGTCAGCTGCTTCCTCGTTCTTCCTGCTCCCCACGACTGCTTGCTTGGCTTGACAACTTGTCAGTTTATGAGATTCGAGATTTGGAGTCTTATGGCTTCGGCGGTCTGATCCATATGGCCAGAGTTGATATTGATTGGAGGATGCTTGGAGCTGCCTTGATTGACTGGGTCCCTTCGTTGAACTTGTTCGCGTTCAACGATATGGAGATGGGACCTTCTTTGGAGGACCTTACTCGCTTGACAGGCTTACCCTTGGATTATACTCAGTACTTCTCGCCGAAGACATCGCCGAAGACTGCTACACCGCAGAACTGGTTCGGGATTTCTTATCTTGTTCGTCCTCCAGCTGCCGGCCAGGATGCTGTAGTGTTCTCCTTGGACTTACTGTATGATCTTTTTTCAGGGTCCTTGGGGTGTGGCCGGTTCTACCTTTGCTCGGAACGCACTGATGTTCTGCTTGATAGCTGAGGTGCTGTTCTCAGGATGGCGCAGATCCCAGACTCCTTTGCTTTTTGAGGTGATGAGTCGAGCTATCCGATGGCAGGGGATCATTTCTCTTATCTTGGCCGAGCTGTTTAATGGGCTGACTGACTGCGCCCTGGGCCGCACTCGTGTTCTTCGCGGCTGTTGTGCCTTTCTTCAGGTATCTTTTCTGCACCCTTTTTCTTCTTGCTTTGTTAGGGATTGCTTTGCTTTAGCTGAACTTCTTTTCCTTTTTTTTTATCAGGTCTGGCTATGGGAGCGTCTTTCTTTGACTATTCCTGTATCATTTCCTGACACCCGTCGCCCAGACCTTATGCGGTACATTATGGAGTTTCTTCCGCATACAGCTAGGATGAGCGAGCCCTTGTATCCCAGGATGTTTGCTGAACTTCGTGACTGGAACGTTCGCTGGGAGCCATCTTGGCTTTCACTTTCTCCAGTGCTTTGCGATGCACACCGCCATCCTCTGATGTTAGTAGGCTTTCGATCCTACTTTTCTTACCATCCCATTCAGTTCCTGCGGCAGTTTGGGTATGAGCAGGATGTTCCTCTTTTTGCTTTCACGGGTATCGGGCGTCGAGCACTTCCCTCTAGGTCCTCTGACTTCAGGACCCGGATTGATTGTTCTTGGGCGAGTCACTTGACTGCTGATTTGCTGGGTTTTGAGCTGCGGACTTTTCCGATGGCGACCGCCCCATATCAGTACTGGGTTGCTGAGCAGTCTTTGTACCGACGTATCCCTTGCTGGCACCAGACTGTTGATGAGGATGAGCAGGATATCCTTGGAGATGCTGGCTCTTCATCTGGTTCATATGAACCCTTTGAGGAGCGCCCGTTTATCGATCCTGGCTTCCTTTTGGCCACTCATGGCCATCTGCTGTCTGAGATCTCTGCACTTCGGTATCATTGTGAGATGATGTCGAGGAGATTGGCTGCCGATCAGAGGTTGACTGATGAGGAGACAGCGATCCGTACCCTTGAGCGCGATGAGGCGCATTACCTGCGTTTGGAGGTGAGCAAGTTGAGAGAGAGGCTATCTTTTTATGAGTCAGAGGACTTACATGATGTGGCCGAGGAGGAGGGTGGAGATTGATTGTGTTGGCCACCTGCACATTGATTTTTTGCGTATATGATTGATGATGATGCATTTTTTTTTTGTATTTTTTTGAAAAAGATGATATGACATGTGTAAAAGAAATATGATACTTTTAATGAAAAAGAAAACTGTTTTGGGAATCTATTGTGCCATTAGTTGTCTTGTGAATGTGTCTGGATTTTGTGTCGGGATATAGGAATCAGAACTGGGGCTCGGCCAATGATTTGACCGATGTCTCGAGATTTGACTTGCTTGATCCTTTGGTTCCCTAGAGATGTAGGCAATGGAAACTCTTGCTTCCTGAGATTGTTAGAGTTTGTAAAGTTCTTCGCTCCTGACTGTACTTCCTCTTGTTCTTGCACTTTCACTGCTTGAACCGATCTGGACTGTCTGATTTCTTGGTACCTGCACTTTTATTTTTTCTTTTTTTTCATTTGAGCCATTTTTGCCTGCAGTGCTCTTTCGAGTTTTCACCACAGCCGGCTTTTTCCCGTCATTTTTGCCCGTGGCGCCCTTTCGGGTTTTCACCACGTCCCGGGTATTTGGTCTTGCCTGCCCCTTGGCAACTATGCTGTTTTTACCCTTGGCGCCCTTTCAGGTTTTCACCAAGTCCGTTGTATGCCCACTGTTTTTACTCGGAGCGCCCTTTCGGGTTTTCACTCCGCCCTCTTTGTTTAGGCACACATTTTCTTTTTCTCTCTCTTTTTTTTTCTGCATCCTTGGATAACTGCGGCGGCTAGAGGTCGGGAATCCGTCGTTGCCGGCCGATGGCAGTCTTTCAGCCCTTATCCTGAGTTACGATAATAGAGCTGTCGGTCTTTGCTAAAGACCCCTCTGAGATGAATGGATGGATGACTGTGTTTCTTGGATTGATTTTTTTTTCTTGAGTGCCTTTCTTTGGCTTCCCTTTTTCTTTCTCTTTTTTTCTCTTTTTTTTAAATTCTTTTTCTCTCCCCTTTTTTTTTTCTTTTCCTTTTGAATCCCCCCTTTTTTTTGTATGTTTCTCTTTTTGAATCCCCTTGTTTGAAACACTTGTTGGTGGACGGAAATGATTTCTCAGAGGTCTTAGCTTCAACCTCTTGACTTCAGCTTTATTAAAGTAACTTTTGATAAGGTCAGAATGGCTTACCCGTGAAAGATCTTCACGTTGTCGGCGTTGGTTGGCTCAGGAAGATCCACCCCTCTCATGCTGGTGAGTCGGAGGGCGCCTCCGGGAAGTACTTCTCTGACGATCAGTGGCCCGTCCCACGAGGGTTTGAACTTTCCTCTGGGGTCCGGAAGGTGCGACGGTAGAATCTTCTTCATAACCATGTCGCCTACCTTGAAACTTCTTTTTCGGACTCTCTTGTTGTAAGCCCGAGCGATCCTTTTCTGATAACACTGTGAATGACTTAGTGCACGCATGCGCTTTTCATCTGCTAGCTGCAACTGATCGAATCTGGCCCGTTGCCATTCTCCTTCTTCAATTCCGCTTTCTAATAACACCCGTAGTGATGGTATTTCCACTTCGACTGGTAGAACTGCCTCCATTCCATAGGTAAGCTCGAAAGGAGTAACGCCCGTAGCAGACCGTACAGACGTTCGATAGGCCCAAAGTGCATATGGGAGCATATCTGACCAATCTCGATAGGTCACGACCATCTTCTCGAGTATCCTGACGATTGTCTTGTTTGCGGCTTCTACCCCACCATTCATCTGGGGACGGTAGGGGCTTGATCGATGACGTTGGATCTTGAACTTGCTGAGGAAGTCATCCATCTTCTTGTTGACGAACGGGGTCCCATTATCTGTGATGATAGCATTAGGGATTCCATACCGGCATATGATGTTGTTCTTCATGAATTTGATCACTTGAGATGCTGCAATCGTGGTGTAGGAGGCTGCCTCTACCCACTTGGTGAAGTAGTCGACTGCCACAAGTATGTACTCGTGACCATTTGATGCTTTGGGACTGATCTTGCCGATGATGTCGAGCCCCCACATGGAGAAGGGCCAGGGGGTGGTCAGGTTGTATAATTCTGATGATGGGGCATGGATTTGATTCGCATGCTCCTGACACTTGAAGCATTTTCTGACGTGCTAGCAACAGTCTGTCTCCATGGTGAGCCAATAATAGCCGAGTCGTAGAATCTTCTTTGCCATCATGTGCCCATTCATGTGTGGGCCACAGATTCCTTCGTGTATTTCTTCCATGATCTTTGCAGCCTCTGTTTCGTCGACGCATCGAAGGAGGATGTGATTATAGGATCGCTTGTAGAGAACTTCGCCACTGATGGTGAACTGGCCGGCCGAACGTTGGATGGTTCGGCGATCTGTTGCTGTTGCTGATTCTAGATACTCCTGGGTTTCGAGATATTGCTTGATGTCGGCATACCAGGGTTTGTTAGGGACAGCTTCGGCTTCTTCTATTTGCAGGCAAAAAGCAGGTTCTTCTTGAATTTCGACTGTGAACTCCCATTCTGAAGCTCCTTTTGGGATCTCGAGCATTGATGCGAGCGTGGCGAGAGCATCTGCAAACTGGTTCTTGGCTCTGGGCATGTATGAGAAGGTGATTTCCTTGAATTCTTCGATCAGATTGTCAAGATACACATGATATGGTATCAACTTCTCATCCTTGGTCTTCCATTCACCATTGATCTGATTGATGATAAGCTGTGAGTCTCCAAATACTCGTAGCTTCTTGACGCCCAAGATTATGGCTTCCCTTAAGCCAGCGATGCATGCTTCATATTCTGCCATGTTGTTGGTGCACTCAAATGCGATGTGCCTCGAGATAGGAATAGGGATATCATCTGGAGAGTAGAGGATTGCTCCAATACCGCTCCCTTTAGAATTTGCTGCGCCGTCGAAGAATAACTCCACTCATCTTTTTTCTTCTTTTCTTCCTCTTCAATGAGCAAGAGATCTTCATCAGGGAACGAGCCCCGGCATGTCTTCATATGAGAACGCGAAGTTGGACAATCTTGGAGCTAGGAACTCTATCATTTTCTGTTTCATCTCAGGTGGCAACGATTTTCCAATGCGTACTTCCCTAGGGATCTCAGGTGTCCCCAAGTTTACTATCTCGAAATCATCGGCTACAACATTGGCTTTAGATTCGAACTTTTTGAGGAGATCCTCTAGTTCGGGAGCTGGATCATCATCTTCCTCGTCTCGAGCTTCGTCCAGACCCATGAGTTCGAAGTCTAATTCGATGTCGAAATCATATGATTCGACTTCAAACTCATGCGACTCATTAGACGAACTTGGCACACTATTGAATGCAGGAAAAGAAATATTTTTTGGTTTTTGAGATTTTTCTGAAATGGAAATACTAGATGTTTTTGGCTTTTGAAAGTTTTTGATTTTTTTGGATTTTCGAAATTCACGGGACTTTGAACAAGCGGGCATTGCAGACCATGATTGATCCCAACTTGTTCCTAAAGTTCCGGTCGCTGCTTAAACAGGCAGTTTTTTTTTGGAAGCCAGAGCCCTCAGATGGCTCTTTGGCTGATTCAAAAGTGAGGGGAACAGATGACCATTCAGGACCCCACACTTCCTCCCCTGAAGAGGTGGGGGTTGATGATTTGGGCGAAGAATCATGGTCTGGCCCAATGACCATGACTTCTTGCTGGTCGGGTTCGAGATTTGAGTCGCACTCAGTCCCTCCCGGATCACTTACCTCGCATTGCAGTTCGTCTGGTTTCACAGTGAGACACAAGTTTGGAACCTGGACATCAGACCAATCTAGGGCTGGCCACTTCCCTTTCTTGGTCCAATGGATGGGCTGCTTCTGCCCCTGACTGATGATTGATGATGTTGACTTTGCAGAGATGGGCAAGTCGTGCCCCTTGCTAATTGGTGCTGAGATGGGCGAGTTGTGCCCCTTGCTGATTGAAGTGGGCAGGTTGTGCCCCTGGTTGAGAGAAGTGGGCAAGTTGTGCCTCTGGTTGGGAGCAGGTGTTAGAGTAACCTGGTCCTGAAGCTGCTGTATTTGACTTCCTTTTTCGTCTTCATCCTTTTCTTCTTCTTCTAGAGGCTTAGATGGTTCGAGAATCTGATCCCATCGAATGGGAGGCCATGTGGCCCAAACTAGGCTCATCGGGAGGCCTTTGTGTAGTGCAGTCGGTTGATTCCCTCCTGGATCTTTGTAAGGTTCTCCTGGCTTGACGAATCGGATGGGCGAGCATCGAAATTTCTTCCTCCTTTTGTCCATGAAGGTTGCCCTATATCCGAGTCCCCACTTGCGTTGGTTATATACCAGCGGTACCTTTCTGGATTTGAAGTGATTCTTCATTCGGTATTTGAGGCTCAGACGCTCTGCCGGTGAAAAGACTCGTTCCACCCTTATTGGTTCTGGATTGGCGATAGAGTTCACAGTCTTGAATTCGAAACTGTGAAACGGGATGTCTTCTTCAGAGTGCTGGATATCGATGACCGGGATGTCTGGTTCAGTGGCAGCAGCATTAGAAGAAATGATGAGCTCCTTCTCTGCATGGATTGAGATCACTTGATTTCCACAGATATACTTCAGTCGTTGATGCAGGGTTGATGGCACAGCTCCAACCTTGTGCAGCCACGGTCGTCCGAGCAACATGTTGAAAGAGGCTGATATATCCAGGATTTGGAATGTGATGGTGGAGACTTCCGGACCTATCTGTACTTCTATGTCAACTTCCCCTTCTACTGATCGGCGGGTGTTGTCGAATGCTCTGACATATATGGTGCTGGGTCTAAATGAAGAGGGACTGATTCCCAGACGTTCCGCAGTCTTGAGTGGGCAGACGTTTAAGCTTGAGCCATTATCGATAAGGACCAGCGGAACACAGAGGTCTTTATATCGTAAGGCTATGTTGAGGGATCGCCCATGATCACGTCCCTCTGGTGGTAACTCATTATCTGTGAAGGTGATGGCGCGCGGAGCCAGGAGTTGTCCAATCATCAAAGCTATCATTTCTGGTGCCGTATCAGAGGAGACGTGAGCATCGTTCAAGGTTTTGGCAAACATTTCTCGATGTATGCGAGATGTGCAGAGTAGCTCCCATACTGAGATTTGTGTAGGGATTGACTTGAGCTGAGTCGCCACATCGTATGCGGCTTCATTTTTGTTGCCGAGGCCTGAGAGAGCGCCTTTGGTATCTCCTCTGTTCTGATTATCTCTTCGGATGCAACGCCCATTGGGATTCATGTTCCCCACTTCCACACATTCTGGATAGTGCCATGGAACCTCTTTGTAGTTTTCCTCCCTTTTGCCTTCTAGGACCACCGGCTCTTGCAATGGTGCTGGTGTGGGTACCAGATCTTCCTCGTATGGAGCTTTTGCCTTGAGAACTACATTGTTGCCTGTGTTGAAGGGGTAGTATCGAGGCTTGTCTTCATAGACCACATAAGGTCGTGGTCCTGGCTTGACTGTTCCTGGGGCAGGAGGCTCCCATGGAATGAATACTGGTCCTCTTGATATGGCAGGAGGTTTCTCTGTTCGTCCGAGCTGCCGTAGCGTGATTGACACGCCTCCGGGATTTGCCCCTTGCAATATGACTGGCTCAACTGGAAGAGCTCCTCCCAAGACAACGGGCTCTTGCTGTTGATGAGTATAATCCTTCCATTGCGGATTGGATTGTTCTGGAGTTGCCCCTTGCAAGATGACAGGTTCGTATGTGGGCTCGATGTATGATTGTGCTCCTTCCAGGACGACTGGTTCCCAGCTTGAATGGTTGTACGGTGCCCCTTGAACAACTGGTACATCATATGGAAGTGTTCCTTCGAGTACTACTGGCTCGGAGATTGAAGGAAGAAAGGGACCTGCCCCTTGCAAGATTGGAGGAGGATTTGTCGGCCCATAGATGTAGGCATGAATGGATTGGATGGGGGAGAAGAAGCGATCGAGATGGTCCCCTTCTTCTATACTATTGACTGCAGGGCCACGAGACGAACTGGGGTCCGTTGGATGCTGAGGCAAAGGATTCTGAAGGATGTTGGTGGAAGCTGCTGGAGAAGTTCCAGGGACCGAGATGACGATCTTGCGGTCATCAATCAGGTCTTGTATGGCATTCTTCAAAGTATAGCATCGATCAGTGGCGTGGCCACGTCCTTGATGATAGGCGCAATACTCATTTTCTCGGTAGTTTGGTGGCAAAGGATGAGGAGGAGGCCTAGGTGTCATCAGAGTGAGTAACTACTTTTGTACCAGCGTAGTCATGATTTGACTAAGTGGTTGACTGAGTGGAGTGAACTTCCTGGACTCCCTGTAATTCTGCCTGTTCTGGTATGAGTATTGGCCGTTTCCTCTGAACTGCTGCTGTTGTCGAGGTGTTTGTGGCTGAGGATTCGGTTGTGGCTGATACCGCTGAGGCTGATGCTGAACTTGATTCTGCTGATACTGTTGACGTCCCTGTGGGGGAGCATGTTGATTTCCTTGAGCAGTGGTGTTGATGTTATTTACCTCTGTTGGGCGGGGAGGAGAACCACTGCGGTTTCCATTCCCATGCCCGATAGGTCTTCCTTCCACTCTGTTCCTCTTGACTGGAGTGGTTTGATGAGGCCATGGGGAAATCGTCCCGGCACGGATTCCTGCTTCGACTTGCTCTCCAGCACGGATTAGCTGCGAGAAGTTCGCGTATGGATGCGAGATGAGATACCCGGATATGCCTGGATATGTTGAATGAACAATCATGGAGATTTGTTCTTCATCGTCGATGGGTGTCTGCATTCTGGCTGCCATAGCTCGCCAACGTCCCACATAAGCTGATAGTGTTTCATCACTCCTTTGCCTGAGTGCTGCGAGGTCGGCTCTTCTGGGTGCCATGTTGAGATTGTATGCGAATCTGTGGACGAAAGCCTGAGAAAGCTGTTCCCATGTTCTGATGCGGTGGCAGTCCAATGAAGTGTACCAATCTAGGGCATCGCTCTTCAGAGATTTTTGGAACAAACGAATAAGGGCCCCTTCATTTCCTGCGATTGCACTCAGCTCCCCGCAGAAAGCCTTGAGATGTGCTGTGGGACAACCGCTGCCATCGTATCTCTTGAATTTTGGTACCTCAAAGTTTTGAGGTACTTGAGCATCTGGGAAAGGACACAAGTCTCTAAACTTGGTCGAAGGTAAGTCGATTCCTTGCTGTCGCTGAAGCTGATTTTGCAAGATCTGGAACTGCTCCCGCAACTCGTCCAGTCCTGAGTGATCTGTTCGAGCGACTGGTGCCTCCTGGAGTAAGGCACGTTCTTCTTCGGCATAGTGGTCGATGTCTTCGACCCTATGGGCTTGCTGAAAAGCAACCGCAGGTTGCTGAAATTGATTTGATGACTGAACTGGATTCTGATGAACTTGTGCTTGAAATGATGGTAACTGAACTGGAGACTGTACTGAAGGTTGAACTGGAACTTGCTGGAAATTGACTGGATTTTGCTGAATTGAAGATTGCTGAAAATTAACTGAATTTTGCTGAATTGAAGATTGCTGGAAATTAACTGGAATCCCATCGGCGGGGATGTGCTGGAATTGAAAAGTGCTCCTGTTTGCAGGAGGCTGAGATGCTGGGAAGTGACCCCCTTGTTGGGTATTCGCCACTGTCCGCTGATTGATGTGGGCTTGACACTGACCCCTATTGTGGGCATTCGCCAGTGCTGTCCCTGTTGCTGGAAATTGAATTGAAATCCCATCGACGGGGATGTGCTGGAATTGAAAAGGTGTCCCATCGGCGGGGACATGCTGAGATCTACTGAGATTGTTGTTTGCAAGATTGACTGGAAGCTGACTGGATGTCCCTGCGACTGAAGTGCTCTGAGATGGCCTTGTCGTCGTAGGAAGATATTGAGAAGGATGCCCCATAGCGAAGGGCTGAGATGGCTGCTGTCGGTAGTCTTGGGCAGACTCCGATGGTTGTGCTTGATTTGAACTGGAGGCCGGAGGGATCCGGCATGGTTGTTGAGATTGCTGAACTGGGCCAACCTGATTGTTGGCTGCTGCGGTGGTTTGTGCTTGCATGAATTGCAAGAGCATTTCTTGCATTGCTCTCATTCCTTGTGCCAATTCTTGTATGATTGTCGTATTGTCAACGGGCTGTTGCACTGGAGGTTGCGCTTCGGTCATTTCGAGAGCAGGGAAGTGATGAGTTTCTTCTTCGTGGTCGGACATGTCTTGCTGAGCCCGAGTGCGGATTATGCTGCGGAAGGGAAGTTGTCTCCGCGTACGTTGAGCCCGAGGAGGTGCAATGGTGAGGACTATACTCTTTTTGGGTTTTGGGATTTTCTATTTTTTTTTGTTTTGAAATTTCCTCTTTTTTTTTTTTTTGTTTGGGTTTGGGTAGAATGCTATGCAGATGAGATTGTATGAGGATTAGTGACTTTCAAGTACGGGAAGGATTCTGTTTTTCAAGTCGGATCACGACTAGTGGGACTAGCTCATCCCCAGCGGAGTCGCCATTCTGTGGACCCTCGCCGATTTTTCCGCGCTCCCACACGACATTCTTCTCCCTTCCCCTTTCCTTTCGAAAAAGAAGGAGATGAGGATGCGTGAGTGCGAAATCGCCGTTTGTGCCACTGGCTTGCCTCGTTCTCGAAGGCTTTGTTTGGTTGTCGTGTTAAGCTGGATATGTTTAAATGAGTTTATATAAGACCAGAGTCGCCACTAGTCAGTTACTTCGAATCTACAGTCGGCTAGACCCCGTAGAAACGTTAGAGAAGGGGATCTGAAGATCATTTCCTCTAAAATGACTCCTGTTGATCTGCGGCCAGAGATTCAAGGTAAGGGATCACGGTTACAGGGTGGGAAGAGGTTAAGCACCCCACACACTGCCCGCACCGAAGTACGGTCTCTACTTCACAGAATCGATCAAATACTTGAAAGTCTAGTTTAATCCTCATATATTCTCATGGATGACATGATGCATGAATGCGGGTCTGAACAGTAAGAGTTTCTGGTGGGCAGGTTCCAACAACGGGCAAGCCCAGAGCGTACGCTCGAACTGACAGGTGCTTAATATAAGATGTATGCAGTGTGCTTGAATGATCAAGGTGTTTTATGGTGAAGCATGAATGCAGGTCTGAACAGTAAGAGTTTCTGATGGGCAGGTTCCAACAACGGGCAAGCCCAGAGCATACGCTCGAACTGACAGGTGCTTTATGCGAGATGCATGCGGTGTGTTTGAATAATCAAAGTGTTTGCAGTGAAGCAGGGGGGTTGGAAGAAAAGTAAATGTTGCACTTATGCTAGATGCAAATGAGATGATGCTGGAAAAGTGATAGCTGGATGGACGGAGGTATCGCAAGGATTGGCTTCAAGTGGCTGGATCAAGACTTGGACGGCTTGGGAGACTTGGACCAGTGGTCAGGCTTGGCTAGACCAGGGCTAGACTTTCCTCACTCGGGCTCTCCTTGGTGGAAAAATGGGCTAAGGGGTGGAGAAGGGCACTCGAACGGACAGGCTTTCTTTGGACTCGAAGGGATGTTGTTATGAGAAGAGGCTAGGGGTATTTATAGCGTTGGAGAGTGGCAGCTCTCGTAATTTTGTCCGGGCGGCCTGCTATGGGCCGCCCGTACGGCCGCTCCTCGGTTTCCAGCGAGTACGGTCGCTCCCTCGGGGCTGCTGTTTGACTCGCTGGTCGACTCAGTGAGTTGACTCAGCGGGTCGACTCGGTGGTTTGACTCGACGGGTTGACTCGGTGTTTTGACTCGACGGGTTGACTCGGCGGGTTGACTCAGCGGGTTGACTCAGCGAGTTTGACTTTTTTAGGATTTTTTTGTCTGGCCTTTTTTTCTGGGGGGTTTTTCAGGCTGATGTTTAAAACTGGGTTGACTGGGGTCATGCTTGATCTGGGCTATGGAATGGGGCTTACAAGGGTGAGTTTGGCTGAGTTTGGACTTGGGATTTGGGGGTATGGTCCTCCATTCAACCAGCTATCTCTACCAACAGTGCAGCCGAAGGTGGGGTGTCTACAAAGGGAAAACACAGAGTCATCTGGATCCAAAACTTCCTGGCCTCTAAGAAGCTTTCAATGGTAGGCATTCAATCCCCACGGTTTCTACAGGTGCAGTCCACTTGATCTTTATATGCGCTAATTTTTAGGCTCATGCCATGAAAACAAGTTAGAAAAATGGATGGATGTAAATAAAGCATATATATCATATGATAGGGCCACAAAACACCATCCATTAGATACCTCTATATGTCATCTTATGCTACTTTAAGGGTTTACTTTTTATGACAAAATACAAGCACTGATATGGAAATGGTCCAAAAGCAGGCACTTATTTGTTGATGGCCCAGAAGGCAGCAGCCAAATGATAATAACTCTATTTTTAAACACCTAATTAACAGCCATCAATGGATGGTTAAGATTGCTTGATCATCATTATCTTATAGTAAGACTCTATCTACAATCCACCCTACAATTTGGATGGTCTGGTGACCTGAACACCAGCTTGGTGGCTGGTGTCAAGGCTGTGGGTTACCATGGTGTATGTGTTTTATCCAAGCCGTCCATCCATTTTTTTTATCCAATTTTAAGGCACAAGAAAAAAAAAAAAAAAAAAAGAGGCAGATACAAGTCTCAGGGGGACCACACCACAGACAACAGTGAGGAGAATGATGTCCACCATTGAAACCTGACCATAATGATGTTTATTCGTCATCCAACATATTCATAAGATTAAAAAGATATGGATGAATGGAAAACACAAATATCAGCTTGATCCGAAACTTCTGTTGCCCCCAAAAAGTTTCCTACGGTAACTGTTCAATCCCCACTGTTTCTTGCGGTGTGGTCCACTTGAACATTATATATTTATAATTTTTTATATAGCTCATTAAAATGGGCTAAATAAATGGATGGACGGCGTGGATAAAGCACATACATCATGGTGGGACCCACAGAGCCTTGACACCAGCTTTCTGGCTGGTGTTCGGGTCACCAGCCAAACCGCGTCCGGAGAAAGCCCTTGAAATATCAAAAGCCTGGGATTTTAGGAGGGTTTTAGGTGGAGGGCCATGGAGAGGAGAGCAGAAGAATCAATTGCAGGCTACGCTAATGTGATAGAAGCCCTAAGAGAAATCATCATCCGTCCTCTCATCTACTCTCGCCAATCTAAATCTCTCGGCCTCAAAGTACTCTCTCTCTCTCTCTCTCTCTCTCTCTCTCTCTCTCTCTCTCTCTCTCTCTCCATTTTGAGATGTCCTGTTAAGAATTCCCGCCCCCGCCCGACCTTGTTTGGATGGTGGGAGATATGAGCGCACTGCTCCCACAGTTTTTTATTCCTCTTTTGAAAGTTTCAGTTCTTTCTCAAGGGGGAATTACAATGGTGCGGCTACACTTTCTATTCTGACAAATGGGCCCATGGTTTCGTGATCTGTTGCCTCCTGTGGTGGATGGACCATGTCCCAAAAATCTACTTGACATGACAATTGTAGATCTTCCTATTTGGGAGATATTCGGGGCACAGTCCATTCGTGGTAAGGACCAGCAGGACAGTGGTCTGGATCCCCGAGCATGGGTCTCACTTGTTAGAATTGGCATTCCGTGCAAAGCCTCGGATTGTGAATTCTATAAATTCTCCTCAAATTATAATATTCTAGAAACTGAGATTATCAAGATTGATTTTGGGAGTTGCTGTTTACGCCTGCCCATATTGGTTTACATGGCCCCAGTTTCCATTTTGGGAATTGAAGTAGTACAATGTGGGTGTAGATGTCATATCAATTTCCTAGATTTTGGTGGGGGTGATGAAAATTGGATATTCCTTATGGGTGTTGAATTTCTTGTTCTTTCAGTGGCCCTGTGGATTGCTGCTCTATGGTCCTCCAGGCACCGGAAAGGTAACGATATGCTCATTCTCCTAATACTATGATTGTCATGCTCGTCATCGAGTTCCATGAAGAACTGATCAGTTGTCGTGATCATGACTGTCAATTTGGTGGCAGTTGGTTTATGACACCCATCTGATCATTTGCCCGTGAATGGACAGTTAATATGAGCCAGAAATAAAAGCTTGCGTGGTCGGACGGTTAGGATTGCCATCTATGTTGGTTTTGGCTGTGACCCATCATCCATTTGCTGGCCCTCTAAATCAACTGACGCAGGGAAGGACGTGATGAGGATGATCACCGTCTTCCTTGAATGATAAATACCTTGAATCCCCAACGCCCTCTTGAATCCACAAGAGAAAGTCTTGAATCCAGGAGAGAAATAAAGGAATTTGAAGAATTTTATTGATAGAATAATAAAAAATAATGAGTTTGCATGCTTAAATAACCCTAAACAAACCCTAAGACACGATTAGAAAAGACCTAAACGAATAAGGAAACAAAACCAAAAAACGTGCAACTTTCCGTCATCCGTTGAGCGAAGCATCTGTCTATCGACCCTAGTGGTCGATCGATCCATCGATCAATCTGGTTGATTGATTAAAAAGGGAAAAAATTGTCCAGCAACAAATCTGGAATTTTCGGATTAATTTTAATCGATCGAGCTATGCTGAGTTTTGTCGATTTTTCTTGGGCTCCTTCCTTCGGTCCATTTGAGCCGTGAATGACTCTGCGACCCATTCTACATCAATCCCATCCACTTGAAAAAAATTCATCCCCGAGTTATTCTCCAACTTTGGTTCAAGATACTCGTACAGGTCCATTACATCGAATGTGCGTGAGATCTCCATGTCTTCGGAAAGATCAACGACATGTGTTGTCATTGATCTTACGGAGTATTGGTACCAGGAAAATCTTCTTATTCTTCAACTTGTTGTATGTCCCAGTTGGAAATCTCTCCTTGCGTAAATGAACCATGACATTGTCGCCCTCGCTGAACACCTTCGGGCGTCGATGTTTGTCCGCCATCTCCTTGTATTTATCGTTGGATGCGTGCAACTTGGCTTGAACATCAGTGTGTGTACTTATGATTCGGTCTGCCATATGTTCTGTAGCAACGCCCACACTTGTAAGCTTGGGCAATCGAACCAAATCAAGAGTATGCTTGGGTACTCGACCGTACACAACGTCAAACGGGGACTTGCCGGTGGAACGGTTTTGCATATTGTTGAATGTGAATTCCGCCTGAGCCAAGGCAAAATCCCATTGCTTGGGCTTATCACCCGAGATGCACTATATGAGGTTCCCGAGCGTACGATTCACCACCTCGGTTTGCCCATCTGTTTGCGGGTGATATGCATTGCTGAACTGTAGCTTGGTGTCAAATTGGCTCCACAAACTCCTCCAAAACTGACTGAGGAACTTGGTGTCACGATATGAGGTGATAGATTTTGGGACTCCATGTAGTCGTACAACTTCTTGGAAGAATAAATTTGTGACATGTGTAGCGTTGAGAGGCTTCTTGCATGGTATGAAACGAGCCATCTTGGAGAATCTGTCGACCACAACAAACACCGAGTCCATTACACATTGGGTCCGCAGAAGACCTAGCACAAAGTCCATGGACAAATCCTCCCAAGGGCTGTCAGGTACCGACAATGTAGTGTAGAGGTTTGTGTTCTTTGACTACCCCTTGGATGCCTAACACGTGTGGCATCGCTGCACCGCCTTTCCAACATCCTGCTTCAGCTGTGGCCAATAGTAACGCTCCTCCAAGAGAGCTATTGTCTTGTCTTGCCCTAGGTGACTGCTGAGGCCACCTCCATGTAGCTCTTGGATGACATGCTCTCGCAACGAACTCCGTGGAATGCACAACTAGTTTCCCTTGAAGATGAAACCGTCCTTAATATGTAGGTCGCTGGGCTGACCCTCCTGGCATCTAATCCAAGCATCCCTGAAGTCGTCCTCATCAACATATAGCTCTTTGAGGCATTCGAACCCGACAACCTCATTGCTCATAATGATCAACAAGGTTGCATGTCGGTTAAGTGCATCAGCCACCTTGTTCTGCTACTCGACTTTATGCTTCAGCACAATTGTGAATTCCTGCAAGAAAGAAATCCACCAGCATGCATATGGTTTAACACATTAGCCTGACTGTTAATAAACTTGAGAGCTTGATGGTATGTATAAAGTATAAATTTCTGCTGAATCAAATAATGCCTCCAATGCTACAATGCCGGAACCACTGCATACAATTCTAGCTTGTACGTCGACTATTTTTTACGAGCATCACCGAGTTTCTCGCTGTAGAAGGTTACCGACCTGCCTT
The DNA here is from genome assembly GCA_003013855.2 of Liriodendron chinense. Lineage (NCBI taxonomy): Eukaryota > Viridiplantae > Streptophyta > Magnoliopsida > Magnoliales > Magnoliaceae > Liriodendron > Liriodendron chinense. The sequence continues at coordinate 159,289 of ML058525.1, forward strand.
CTTGAGACAATACACCCTGAATGCCAACATATGAAACATCACATTCAACTTTAAACAATTTATCAAAACTGGAGAGTACAAGAACCGGAGTAGTGGATAATCTCTGCTTAATTTCAGCAAAACTTTTGTTGGCCTCGCCAGTCCACTGAAACTGCCCCTTCTTCATGTAGTCGGTGATCGATGCCACAATGGAATTGAAGTTCCTCACGAACCGACGATAGAATGTCGCCAATTCGTGAAAACTTTGCACTTCATGGATAATACAAGGGCATTTTGACACTGGGCTCGAGTGGGCAACCTTTGTGAAGTGGGGGCACACTCGAGGTGGGTGGTCCGGTGAGGCGGGTGACTTGTGTGAGGCGAGACCCATGTGAAGTGGGGCCTGACTTGGGCTATGAGATAAATGGATTAATTCGTCACGCTCTATTAGTTCGAGCTTTTAGAGCAAGTGGTTAGTTGTCTTTGCAAAATATCGTACTCTTTCGGACTTATCCTATAATGAGGGCGATTGGGTAAGCTAACCCCTAGGACAATGTCGATGTGGTTTTATATATCCTACATGGGAGGTAACCCATAGGGAAGTTCTTCGGGCCAGATTGCCTTAAATTCCTGCAACAATGGTTTCAGTTTCTCGAGAATATTTGAGGGCTCTACCTCTTTACCCTTCACCACCAACACATAGATTTCTCCTGTCTCCTTGGACTTTTCCACAGAGTCCCGTATGGCTAGGAGAGAACACCCTTCCACTTTAGAAGCTTTGGTTTGTTCATCCGGGCCCATAGGGGCCAGTATGATTTTTCAGCCATCCTTGATGAAAATGTATACATTATCTCGTCCCCAATGATTGGTATCATGATCTGATTGCCATGGCCGACCGAGTAACATATGAAAATCCTCCATGTTGGCTATGTCACATACTACTTGGTCCTTATAATGTTTACCAATTGAGAAAGAGATAGTGCATTGTTCACTTACCTTCGTCTCGTTGACCTTTTTAATCCTACCGATTGTGTATGGAGAGGGATGTTTTTTCGTTTTCAGCGGCAACTTCTCCACCATGACTTTGGAGATGATTTCTCGCTGCTTCCACTGTTTATAATCATGTCACAGACCTTCCAATTCACTGTACACCTTGTTTGAAAGATGTTATGTTGTTGTGGGTGCACCTCCTTCTTTGGCGTATACAATAAACTTCTCACGACTAGAGATTCGTTGTAATCTTTCGAAACCCAATTTACTTCGCCCACTCCATCATCCGCTGCATGCTCAACTTCATTAATCTCTGGATCTTCCTCTGCATCTTCGACGCCCCCATCATTAATGGCTAGGTTAGCCACTTACCGCTGAGGACACGTGTTTGATAGGTGACCCGGTTGGCCACATCGGTAGAAATGGTTTGGCCTTGGCCGACCGTAGGGGTTCGGGATCCTTCTCAGACCGAGAGTAGTGGTCGCTGCTCTTTGGGGCTTCACTTGGCCACTCCTCGAATCTCGATTTGCGAATGTAGGAGGTTGATGATGCCCCCTACAGGCTATTTCCCCTTGGCGAGTGATGTACCCTATGAAGGACACAAAGTGGTTACCCTATTCGAAGGATAGGTCCGAGTATTGAATCGTTCAAGTTGTGTCTCTGCTCGGGATGCTAGCTTGATCGCTTCATTCATCGTCTGGACAGGCTACATCTAAACCCGATCCTGGATCGTCACACGCAAACCAATGATGAATTGGGCGACTTGCAGCAATTTATTCCTGACTCTTAACTAAATCGTTTCGTGGCACCAAACGGTAGAATTCCTCTGCGTAATCTCTCACCGATCGGCTGCCCTACCGACAATTTTGGTATTGTTGGAACAATACCCGATCATAATCGTTGGGGAGGAATTGCGTGTGGATCAGCTGCTTTATCCGCTGTCGAGTGCGGATTGGCATTTTCATCTGTCTCGTTCGCACGAGCTGAAGTTGTTCCCACCAAGCCGAAGCTCTACCCCTCAACTTGTAAGCCACAAATTTAACTTTCTTCTCTTTAGGGATCTCCATGTAATAGAAAAAGTGCTTGAATTCAAGTAGCCAATCAAGGAAGTCCTCGATGTGGAGTTGGTAGTTGAAGTTAGGAAGATCGACCTTCATCCTGAAATCTCAATCTGTCCGATCCGCCTGATCGCTACCTCATCCGGGATGTTGGAGGATCATGTCATCGATCTCCTCGTCGCTGGATCCACTATCATCGGGTGTAATTCTGCGATTCACCGCCGGCATCGCATCGCGAACAACACGATTGCGAATTCTAACACCCACCAGAGGTGTATCATCGCCATGAACACGGAGTTGCTCTAAAGCCTCCATCATGCAGTCGAGAGTAGTTTGCAACCGTTGCATGACTTGCTGATTCTCCTGCTGCGTCGCTTCAAAAGCCGCCACCGTTAATGGATAATTCCCTAGAGCACCGTCCATGGGGTTGTTGTCCAAACCTTCGTTAGAAGCCATCGATCTGAGGAGATACCTCTCTCTGATACCAACTGACACAGGGAAGGATGTGATGAGGATGATCACCGTCTTCCTCGAATGATAAATACCTTGAATCCACAAGGCCCTCTTGAACCCACAAGAGGAAGTCTCGAATCCACGAGAGAAATAAAGGAATTCGAAGAATCTTATTGATAGAAAAATAAAAAAAAATAACAAGTTTGCATGCTTAAATAACCCTAAACAAACCCTAAGACACAATTAGAAAAATACCTAAACGAATAAGGAAACAAAACAAAAAAACGCACAACTTCCCGAGTGGTTGGGTGATCAATCGAAAAGGGCAAAAATTGTGCAGCAACGAATCTAGAATTTCTGGATTAATTTCGATCAACTGACCTGATCGATTGGTCGATCAATTGGTCGGTCAATTGGTCTCGATCGATCGAGTTATGCTCAGTTTTGTCGATTTTTCTTGGGCTCCTTCCTTTGGTCCATCTGTGCCATGAACGACTCTGCGACCCGTTCTACATGATCAACTTCCCCAATCACTAGTACAAGTGTGTGTGTGTGTGTGTGGGGTGGGGGGGGATGCTGGGAGTGGGATCGCACTTCATGGAACTCTGGTTATGTGCGCATCGGAATAGCATTTTCCCTTTGAACTCTCCATGAATTCCTGTCTCGAGATTTGAAACATTTTTGTCGTTCTTTGTATTCTCTGCGTCTCTATTGTCTTTTTATTTGTGCTTAAGCCCTGTATTGGCTAAGATACTTTATTCTATCACTGAATCACATCAATATTTACATTTCTACCATATATAATGCCAGTTGTGGTGGGCGTTTTTACCTCCGCGGTTAGTTATTGAGAGATTTAAAAAATAAAAGAATATTTGATGTGTCTTGCCCTTCAACTCGGGATTTTTCCATCATTTCCTTTTTAATAGGAGTAGTACGTACATTTTCTCTTCTCTTCGCGTGCAGTCTGCACACGATGCAAATCCCTAGGAAGCCCATCCCAAGTTGCGGGGTGTGGGGCCCATCGTGATGTTTGCTTAACATCCACACTGTCCATAAGTTTTGGGCACATATTAAGATGCAAGCCTCCCCCCCCCGCCCCAACACACACACACACAAAAAAAAGACTCTAAATCTCAAGTGGGCCACAATATTGGAAAAAGTGGGGAATGGGAGGCCCATCATTGAAGCGCCGTTATCTCTTTCTCTATCTGCTTGTAGTCCATACCTTCTCTCTCTGCACGTAGCTGCTGCCTGCCAGGCCCTTAGTATTATTAATGTGGGCTTAGTCCCACTCAATAGTACTAGATCAGGCAGACCAAGTTGTGTGTGTATAGAAATTATTGTGTCTGATTTTTCGCACAGTTGCAGTTTAGTCAGTGTTTGGATGTGCCGATATTTTCTGGACAGGAAAATGGCCACAACTGAAACGGCATTATGTTTAGGTCTGACCCGCATGTGGTGGCTATGGCCTATGGGAGAGGTGGCATTTGATGTGAAAGTGAAAGTTGGCACACTCCACAAGGCACTGCATATATGTCCCAAATGTCAGTGCCAACGCGGTGGTATTTGATTTGTGTCACTCATCAGTCATCATTACATTGATGAAACTGAGCCTTACAAAAACTCAAATTCAGTAATTAGCACCTTTTTTTTTATTTATAATTTTGAGAAATGATATTTATCTTTAGTAAATAGTTGAGTTTGTTCAGTTCTTTGAGTACTTTCCATATTTAACTCAAGTGAGTTGACTGAGTTGGAGACAACAATGTTTTCCGATTTCAGTCGAGTTTCTAATGTGGCGTGTTGGTTTGGAATTCACATGTCTGCTTGAGACTATTATGTCCAAATCTAAATGCTGATTCTATTTCAGACAAGCTTGGTCCATGCTGTTGTTCGAGAGTGCAATGCACATTTGATTTCAATCAGGTACCAAAAAATTCCACAGAAGTTGATGATTATGGTTACTTTCACTGTCAAGGTGTTTATGTAAATTTGCATACTTTTCCTTTAAGGCATGTTTGGATACGTGGATAATGAAATGATTACCCAGTGATAATTCCCATGGTCACTGTAGAAAATAAGATTAATTGGGTGCATATTTGGTTGGCAAATGGAATCCTCAAAATTCATTAGACAACAGTCATCATGTTTCTTGTGTCAGTGAATTCTGACCGTGAATAAGACTAATGACTATTGCGTGGAATCTACAAATCCAAACAGCACGGTTGTCTTGTCAATGGAAAGCAATTTCCATTTCCGCATAGATTCCATATATCTAAACACATCATTAAGTATTTGTAGCGGAGTTTGTTCTGATTTGTGGATACATGCCACAGCCCACATTCAATTCTTAGTCCACTTGCTGGAGGAAGCGAAAGGTTATTGAGGGAGGCTTTTTCGGAAGCACTGGAACATGCATCGTCGGGCAAGCCATCTGTCATTTTTATTGATGAAATCGATGTCCTTTGTCCGCCTCGTGATTCCAAGTATGGACAGCATTCATAAATTTTCATTTTACCACATAGTTCTCTAATATTTTGGGAAGCCAAACTGTTTACATCCACCCATTTTGAATTGCAATACATCCATTTCCCATATTCAGTACCAAAATTGTACTAGCTTTAGTTCTAAAAGTTTGGAAAGTGGCTGTTTGTGAATCAAAAGGGATGGTTATATCTATTCCCTTTTATTTATGAGGCATGCTCCTGTGGTGTTGGTACCTCCGTAAGCTTACGGTGGTACTGGGCAGATGTGGGGTCTAAAGATGCATCCACAGAATCCAACCCATCCATAAGATGCATCACCTCGGAAAACATCCATGGCCTAGAAATCCAACTGATCCAAAACTGATATGGGCAATAGCACAGGGAACATATTGGTAGGTAATGCCCACTCTTGATTAGCATGGGTCACCCACCATGTTGTGTATGTATAATCGAGGCTGTTCAGATCCTTCATCCAGTCTAGATGAAGGGTCATGCCAACAACATTCGGACTGTTTTGTGACTCAGGTGGGCCCTGTGAAGTTCAAGAGTGGGCCTTCCTTCAAAACTCGTCACCTTTTCTGTGGCTCACACTAGTTTTGTATCAGGCTGCTTTTTTAGGTGGTAGGGAATTTCTGAGGTGACGCATTTGCTAGATGAGTTGGATGGTGAAAATACATCATGTGGGCCCCACATCTGCCCGCAATCACCCCGCTATCACCGTAAGCTTTCGGTGGAGTTATGATAGTCCAATACCACTGGAGCACACCCTTTTATTTATGCTCATGGTATTATTGTTTCTACATGGGGTGGTTTTCTAATCTTTTAATGTTTTTATAAATGTTGTTTCTACATGTGGTGGTTTTCTAATCTGTTAATGCTTTTATATTCAGGAGAGAGCAAGAATCTCGAATAGTTTCTCAGCTACTTACTTTGGTTGGTGGCAGCAAGGCTTCTTCTAAGCCCCATCCCCATATCGCTGTCGTGGCATCAACTAACAGGTTAGTTAATTACTTAAAATTTTACAGAGCAGGTCATTCAAAAAGAAAAGAAAAGAAAACAGTCGTTTTTTTAAATTCATTTGACAGTCGCTTCCATTTTTTTTTGTAAGAAAAAGGGAAGCGACTGTTCTCTCTCCCTGCACTCGAATCTGCTCACATTTTGTGCAGCCGTGTTCTTTATAGTGTGCCAGCATTTATTTTCTTTCTATGGTCATGTTTATTGTGTTATGTGTACTGTATCTTATGCTTGATTTGAGAAGAAACTGTCTGGTTTTCATGTTGTTAATAGGAATCATTAACAATTTTTTTTTTTTTTTTTTTTTTTTTTTTTTATCGTTGATAAGTTTTCATTTCTCAGGGAGGATTCTATAATTAGGTTGGTCGTGCTGGATTTAGAATGTAATAGAGAAGCTGAACGTCTAAATAGCATGGTTTAGAATGCAATATCTTTTTTATTGTATTTATGTTGATGGGCCCTAATCCACCAAATCACGCTTGATTTGTGTTCAATTAGGGCCTATTCTGTTGACTTTCAGCAGGTCATGCTGGCAGACAACATTCTTATCAAATAATGATCTGCGATACAACCATTGAATACATGTTAAAAACATAAAAGATTAGATTCTGCTGTTTTACATTTTTTCCTATTTTCTCAATAATTTTTCAAGATTTTCTTGTGGAAAAATAAAATTTTGACTGATACGGGCCTGTATCATCTAATATGGGTCCGATGCGTCCTGTATTGTATCCTTTTTGGGTCCGAACTGATACACCTACATCACTTTTATTAAAAAAAAACCATGGTTGTTAGCCTGCATGAACTGAGTTTGGGTATCTTGTATTCTGTCATAAATCAAGATTTTTTTTTTGTTTCTCAGGCTGTATTGGATATTCAATTGAGTTGGCCGCGCCACTTTATTCATACTGAGGGACTAGCATTGTTTCAAGTCCAACTTGAAATACATGGAATTGCAAGTGAGGGTCTTTTGTCATCATGAATTAAAATGACCTTCTACTTGGTTATTCCTTTGTGATAATTGCAGTCAGTTCAATTGAGCATTCATTTACACCATTAGTTTGAGTGCTGGGGGGGGAGGGGGATCTGTTCCTTTTAATAGTTAGATGGGTGTTGCGATTGATCCTGTGATGTGAATGCTGGTCCTATTGCTGCTGTTCCACTGTGCATATGGGCTTAGGAACATCGGGCGCGGATTATGTGAGGCAAGAGTGACAACTTAGTGGGTGAGGCCCTGTACCATGGGGCCCACATCGATGGATGTGTTGTATATCCATGCCGTCCATAATTTTTTCAGCTTATTCTAGGGCATGATCCAAAAAATGAGGCAGATCCAAATCTCAGGTGGACCACGCCACAGGAAAACAGTGGTGATTGAATGCCCACCATTAAAAACTTCCTAGGGCCCACTGTAATGTTTATTTGCCATCCAACCTGTTGATAAGGTCACACAGATCTGGATGAAGGGAAAACACAAATAGCAGCTTGATCCAAAACTTTATTATCCCCAAGAAATTTTTGATGTTGGGAATTCAATATCTACTGTGTGGTCTACCTGAGATTTGGATCTGCCTCATTTTTGGGATCATGCCTTAAAATGAGATGGAAAAAATGGATTGACTGCATGGATATAGATATACAACTCATACATTGAGGTGGGCCCCACAGTCAGGGCCTGACCCACTAAGGAGTTACCCCTGCCTCACCTAATCCGCGCCCAGGAACATCTTCTATGAAGACCTGGACATGCAACACTTAAAACAAGAATCTAGGGTATTTGGTAGGAACTTTGGCAAAGGACTTGTAAGGGCTTTGTTATTCATCGCTGTTGTAGAACATGGCTTGTAATATCTAATTTCATGAACTATTTAGTGTGTAAATACTGTAGAGGAATAGATTCTAGGCTTGCTTTCAAATTGATTATGATTAATGTCCAATATCAATCTAGACTACACATTTCATGGCACACTTCATCGACTGCTCGTAATTTCTAACAATCATTTTGATCAATCCTACTAAAGTACTATTTGATCAATGGTCATCAAAATGGATGGCTTAATTCATTTATAACAAAAATGATCTAATCATGGATCATTGCGCCCTAATTCCTTGTGGCTCTCATGAAATGCTTTGATCTATTGGTCCTAGCTCTAATTAATGGCCAACAAAATGGATGGTCCATATCTTTTATGGAAAAATGTTCCGATCATGGATGCTGATTGCCCATCAGGTGGCCGCACCTCAAACTCCCATGCCTCCAAATAATCATTTCAATGTGAGGATCCTAGCTATGTGATCAATGGCCAACAAATGAACAAATTAAAAAAAGCCCAATCATGGATTTGTGCCGGCCATATTTTGGGCCCCAAGTGTTGTTTTAGTTCTTCTCTACAATCAATTCGATATGATTATCCTATCATTTATCAATTTAATCAATGACTAGCAAACAATCTATATGGTTGATGACAAGAACTTGTTTGACCATGGATCTCGCTGTCCATCTTGTGGGCCCCACTTGTGCTTACCGATTCTTCTCAAGAATCACTTTCACATGATGATCCTAGCCATCTAATCAATGGCCAATAAAGTGGACATTCCAGATTATTTATGATCTTGTTTGATCATGGATCTAGACCATTCATCATGTGGGCCCCGCCTTTAATTTCCTTGTACCTGTCATGAATCAATTTGATTTGATGATCAATGGCCAACAAAATTGGTGGTCCAGTTCATTTATGATGAAATGCCATTGGATCATGGATCTAGACCATTGACCTTATAGGCCCCACCTTAGATAGCCTCGTTTCTCCCAAGAATCACTTTGATACAATGATCTTAGTCATCTTATCTATGGCCAACAAATTGGTGGCCAGGTAGTAGCATTTGAGGGGTGTGATCTTCAATTCCAAATCCACCTTCTATTGTGGTTGGAGTGGGAGAGATCAGGGAAAGATTTGATGAATGTGGCAACATGATGATTTTATTCGTAGATACAAGATTTCTAAGCAGTGTAGGGGTCATGGATTCATGAGATTCGAAGCTGGCAGAGCCATCAATTCCCTCAATAATGCAAAGTTCTCAAAGTTTAGAAGAAGCAAAAAGGGAGTCCTGCATGGAGGGTGTTGGGACTTAGTTTGAGATGGTTCTTAAGATGCCTTCATCTTTAGAATTGTTGGAGCAGACCTACCCCTCTGTGATCGACAGGGCTTGCAGTCAGCAGAGGGTCAAACATGAGATTTTCGAGGCAAGTGACATCCCCACGACCTCTAGAACAACAGAGGATTTCAAAGTTGCCTTGTCGGGTCTTTGACTCCTAACCTCTATGAACCTGTAGAGATGTGGCAAGGGGTTGTGGTCCAAATGTTCATCTTCATGCCCGAAAAGAATAATAACTTGCTCAAAGTGGTGTTAATTGGGGTTACAAAATTGGAGGTGGACTATAATAATTGATTTTCACAGGTGGTGCAACTAAATCAGGAAAGGCAACCCATGGTCAAAGCGTTAAAAACAGTAACTAGAACCTCTTCAGATTCCAGTTGGAGGAGGAAGCTTTGAGAAAATCCAAAGATTTCTAGTGGGAGAAAAACCTGTCTGCCTAGCTTCTGTGGTCGGAAGAGATCATCTTAGAGGGTGTGGTGGTGTGGTTAAAAGTATTTAGTATCCTTCTCCATGCATGGTTCATGGAGACCTTTGTGGAGCTAGGGAATGTTTCGGAAAAGTTTTAGAAATTGATCCCCCTTCAATCATGGGTGATCGGTTGCAGACTTGCAGTATGCCAAGATTAGGATTTGCTATGGTAATTTTGGTTCTATTTTGATATCAAGAAGCTTTAGTTGGGAGACAAGGTCTTCCCCATCTGTGTCAAGGAGGAGAAAGATCTAATTAGAACTCCTGGGATCAATTGTATATGTGGGGATGTGAGCCTGGTCTAGAGGAATGCATGACGAAGGTTGATGACGACTCGTGGCTAGAGGCAAGCCGCGCCAAAGAGGGGGGGGGGGGGGGGGGGGGGGGGGGGGGGTGGGGGGGCTTTCAGCTTGGATGCGATAGAGAGGCTTTCAGGCTTTGCCAAGTTGTAATGACCGCTCTATTAGCTGCCGCATTGGAGGGGTCAACATGGTGGATGGGCTACATCTCAACAGGAGTGGGTGTGAGGAAGACTCGCAGTTCCCCAATTTTCACATTTAAGTGGATCTGTGATGTCTGCTAATGTAAAGGCTGGGGGTGTCAGGCGGAGCTAAGTTCTTTCTACTGGTTGCTACTGCTTTTGTAGGCGACATTGCATCTGCGGGAGAAGACACAGAGCCTAGTGTACAGATCTCACATCTTCTATGGGCATTCTAAGTGGTTGAATTTGGGTTCCATATCATAATAATTTCAACTTCATCTGAGCCTGTGATGTGGAGAGTTTAATTGAGTGTTGCTCAGGTGATGACAACTCACCTTCACGTGACAATATGTAACACGACGTCAGTAGGACGCCCTTCCACGCGCAGCACGGGGAGAAGATTAAGGGCTCAAAGGTGGTGGGTCATCTAGTCTAACCCTGAGCATCCATCCCCATTTGAAAAAAAGAAAAGGCCGAGGACCTGAACCCCTTGGCATCAAAGGCGCGCACATATTTTTTTTTGGAGAGTCTTGAAGGGAACGTGACTTTGCTGGGCAGGAAGTCATCGGTTACAGGGGGGAACATAGTCCACGATCCCCAAAGTTAACATTAGGAGACCTTATAGGAGAACCGGCGAATCAAGGGGAGCAGTGTGCCTTGCCCCAGCTCAATGGGGAGGTCAGGGATCTGTCATCATGTAGAGGGGGACGAGTAGTTTCCAGCAATGAGGACTAGGTTGACAGAAGATAATGAGACAAGTGATGTCAAATCAACAGATGAAGACGGTCCAAATTCGGAGGCCAGTCGAGATCACCTCCCACAGTTTAGTCCCATGAGACAATGCATGTAAATCTGCTAACCTAAGCTTAGGTTCAGAGAAGAAGATGCTATAAAGATGGAGTGAAGAACCCCCCCCCCCCCCCCGAAAAAAAAGAAGAAGCTCTGGTGTCCAAGCACTTTAGTGGTTCCAACTTGCAGCTTTGATCGCGAGTCACTTGAATGCTATGTGGAGTTTGGGCGTTGTGTTTTGTGTACATAGGGATGAATGAATAGCACGTGTACTTGTGTAAAACTTTCCCCTGTCATACCTTTGGGTTGTCTGTCTATGAGTTTATTCACTTTTCTTTGGGGTATATAGGATTGGGGTCTTACCTTGGACCACTATATCTCTGTATAGGCGACGTCCAGTGTGATTGTGCTATTTTCATAGTGTGATATTGCTGTTTTTGGTCTCTCTTTTTTCAAAGATTGCTGTGTTTTGTCATATTTTTGCTATGCATTGAATTGTCTCCCAACAACTACTAGTGTGAACATATCTGTTATTGTCCCACTTAGTTGCCAAAGACTAGAGATTCTTGTTGGATTTGCTAACATGCATGCTAAATGGTCAAATGAAAATAAACTTGCGTGAGTGCCCACGAGTGTTGTTCTTGTGCATGTACCTAGTCCACTTCCAAGATGGGCATGTGACTCAAAATGAAGTACCTTTTCCACCAACCTATCGCCATTCATGACCTCAAGCCAAATAGCTAGTAGCTACTAATCATATTACATGAAACTTTCTAATAGTTTTAACCTATCTACGCTGTATGTTTTGAATGGTGACGAAACTTTTATTAAAACCAAACAAAAAGATAATAGAGAAGGGGATGTCGAGGGGCCAACACCCTATGTCCCCTCAGGCCCTCACCCCAATGATTACAAGCTCACAACACCTTATCCCAATCACCCATGAGATCTTCCTCTACAATCCTCAAAAAACTTATGCCCCATTGCCCATGAAATAACTCTGCCTTTGGGGGCTGTTTGGGAATAAAATTGATTTCCATAGATATGGTGTTTTCCACTGTTTGTATTATAAAAAGTTGTGGTGATTATTACACTTTTCCTCATAAAATGAGTGAATTGATTTATCCCCAAAATGCTAATCCATGGGCATTTCCATGATAATGAGAGACATCTCTTGCTGTTGACAATTTACCTTTCAACATTTCCATGGAAATCAACCATGCAAAACAAACAATGTATATTGGATTCATGTTTGGAGTTTTCCCTAACCATGGGATTTCACATAGCTTTTCACATCCACATTTTCGTTCTTACTTTCCAAAGAGGCCCTTAGAGTTAAGAAATATAACTGTATAGGAGGCTGACCTATTGTTGAAACAGTGGTTATTCTGTGCTTTTGAGGCTGTCCATATCACTGTGAACAATGAAAACAGCCGCAAGACCGTTCCCAACAGCTCCCCTGCTTCCAGGCTAATAAAAGATCAGCAATTGAATTAGGTAAAACCCAACACAGACCAAAAAGGGCCAAAAACTTCCTCCACAACTCAAAGGCTACCTGACACTGTATGAAAAGGTGGTCAGCAGATTCCACGTCATTCACCTATTGAAGCTCTCATCAGCATTCCTACAATGATGGGTGGATTATCCGTGGTGGAACAGAATTGGGATAAGGCTAAGATGATGATGATTTGGAACCTTTGGACTTCCTTTTTCCTCATTTAGAAGACATTATACATGATCACATTCATAACTGTAAATAAGAATCTTGAAATGGTTGGTGGTTCGTGACTTTTGGATCGTGATGGCAAGCAAATAAGCCAATTGTCAGTGTATTACCGATAGTCTTAATTCATTATTGAACTGCAACTAGTGTTTGGATTGCACCAATCAGCACAAACTCAGCCATTGTTTGATCTATGGTGAGATAACATACAATGTCAATAATCACGAAGTGTCCAAAAGTGTTTTTTTCTTTTTGAAGATTGAAAAGAAAAAAATATTAAAAGGGAGCCCGAGCGACCCCCCAAAAACGACAACTACAAAAAGAAAAAAGAAATAAGGAAAAGTGAACCAACCTACCAGCTATACAACAAAAGTTTTTGAAAGGGGAGCAAATCGAAGAATGAGCTGGATCGGTAGATGTAGTAAGACAAGCCTTTTCTTTTAGACTACCATCATACTAGCCTATTTAGCCTTGCACCCTAAGGTTGAGAAATCACTTTCTGACAAAGAGAATCACGCTTTTTTCTTATTATGAAGTTCTCTATTCATTAAAAGATCATAAAATGTATATATTGTCCTCCGAAGCAAACTCTTAACCTACAATAAATCAAAACGGTTACAGAAAACTAATCATCATCCAAACCTTATCCAAGTTAATTGGGGTCCACTACATGAATCCTGTTCAGTCATTCCATTCTATCAAGGGCCATAACATCAGTTAGACCATAGGTCACAACCCTAAAATTGTTTAAAGTAATCCTAAATGCACAGAAAACCCTTGGTTTCCACTTTTATTACTAACCTAAACCTATCAAGAGTGACCTAATGATAAAGCTTTCCAAAAATGTTCGTACATACTAGCCCATAGCTCCATCCGCTTCTTTCATGCATGAAAGCGTAGTGAGGCATTTGGATGATGCCATGGACTCATGATTGTCCATATCAAATTTTCAAGGTAGTGTTAACATTATTTTTCTCATGGATGGTTACCATCTCCAGTATTCCATTTTGTGGATTTTTACAGAATATTCTTTTCTAATTCATACTGAGAATTTTAATCAAAACTGAAAATTGATTTTTGTTTTGCATATCAAGAGTGAATGCTATTGATCCGGCGTTACGAAGATCAGGACGTTTTGATGAAATTGAAGTTACAACACCTACTGAAGAGGAACGCTTTCAAATCCTCAAGGTAGGATCTACTTTTTTTTTTTTTTTCCTAACATTATTTATGCAAGATTGTCTAGTTACACGCTGCTGACAGAATCCTGTATCATTTTTTTTATTATATTAATTTGTGTGAGGAAAAGGAAATTTTGTGGGATAGCTAAAATGACCAGCTGTGCTTTGTGGGGCAGAATGTTGGGCAGTTAAGGAACAAGATGTTCATAGGATGTGTAGCTGAAACAAGGATGCTGAGATGGATGAGTGGCAAGACAAGGAAGGATATAATTAGAAACGAATGCGTTTGGGGGAATGTGGGAGTACACCAATAGGTAATAAAATGAGGGAAAGTAGATTTAGGTGGTTTGTCTTGTGCAATGGAGACCAAGAATGGTGCCAGTTAGGAGTGAGTTGGTACAAGTTAAAGGCCCTAAAAGGGCCAGGCTAAAGCCCAAAAGGACGTGGATAGAGGCAGGTAAGAAAAGATTTGATGACCAATGGTTTAATTGAAGGTATTGCCCTTGATAGAGTGAAATGGTGAAACACAGATTCATGTAGCCAGCCCCAATTTATTGGGAGAAGGCTTAGATGATGATGATATAATTTGTGTGGGGACTGTTTAATGATAATTTCTTCCTTTTTTTATACTCAGCCCAAGATAATGTTTAGTATCTCAGGTTTGAGTTTCTACAAATGGAACCCACTTGGTGGTACGAACCATTGATCTGATTGGTCATGTCTATGAAATCTTCTCAATAGGGTGATTCTAACCCCTTGATTGGTGTAGTTAAGAAAATATACTCGTCGTCTGCCATCAACGAAGAAAGGCCAAAGACTGGGTGGCTAGGTTCTTCTAAACCAGGAGATTTTTTTTAGGGCATAATCTGTCCAAGGTGGTCGTGTCAAATGAACAACATGGATCACCAAAAGTGGGCTCCACTTTTAGGAACTTGGGCCTGAGGGATCATATGATTCCCATTGTCTGATGAGGAATGCGAGCATGCATTGTGTGCTGCATAAGAATTCAATGTAGTACCCTCATGGTGCACATGGCAAACGTGTGGTGACCTGCAAAAGGAATGGTTAGAGCAGCAGGCCACAAACCAATAAAATTCATGATACATGGATGATCATATTGTCCAATGACTGCAATTTTTTACCTATTTTGTCCCACAGTAGCTCACCATATCAATAGTATCGACAATTCACGTGTTACATGCACCTCGAGGGAACCATAGAGAACTTTTATACAGCTCACACTGCGTATTGGCATTCCTCTTGTTTAATTGCATGATGCTCTTAAGACTTCCACCTTTTTTTTTTTGAGAGGTGACAAATTTATTGCAAAGACCACTAAAAAAGTGGAAAAGAATACAAAGCCACACTAAAAAGACAAAAAAGAAAAGAAAAGGAAGAATCAGCCATGACTGCGGATACACGAGGGGCCCAATCCCTCACTAACCAGGAGACCACCTTAATCACCCCCTCCACAATGGAGCTCTTGTTTCTAAAACACTGCTCATTTCTTTCTTTCCAAATAGTCCATAAAATAGCTATTATGAGGAGCCTCCATACAGCTCTAGAAGTCTTCTTGCTATCCCCTCCATGCTATGCGCAAAGAAGGGTGTCAACAAACTCCGGCATAACCTAGGCCATATGAGCCTCTGCAATGAAGAACTCCCATTCTCCGGGTGAAGGTGCAGTGAATAAATAGTTGGTTGATAGATTTTTTTTTTTTTTGAAAGGTAACGATTTTATTGAGAAGCCGCCAAGAGCGGAAAAGAATACAACAAAACAGAAAGGGAAATAGACAAATTACAATCCCAGGAGAGCTATAAGAACACAAGCATCCAACTCCTTGATGCCCTCCGCCCATTCAAAAACCCAATTAATAACTTTTTGAACTGTGCCCTCAGTTGATAGATTCTGTGTCCTTCATGCACATGAGACAATTGTTTAGGAGGATGAGAGATCTTAGCTGAAGGTGGTCTACGGTTAGGACTTTCTTACGACCAACGAGCCACACGAAGGCCGCAACAAGAGGAGTCCCATAACTCCAAAAAGGGAAAGGGAAAGAAGATTGAGAAGCTCTTCTCAATCCCAAAAGGAATCTGTAGAAAGAAGCAACCGAGAAATTTCCGGATTGGTGTCCCTTCCAGATCATGGAGTTCTCCATCTGCAGAGCTGGCACGACAAGCTTAAGGTGTTTTATCAGCTGATATGCAACGCGTCATATATATTTTGGAGCTGGTTGATATGTGCTCTGGTATCAAGATTTTAAACCGTGGTCATTAAAAATGGTAGTTAGCCAATGCAATGTTCATATTTTCATTGTCGTACTGAGAGCTGATGTGGTGATCGTATTCATGAGCTTTGCTAAGCCCACACAGGTGTACAAGTCAGCTAATATACATGCCCCACATATGCCAGAGTGGCAGACAGGTACAAGTCAGCTAATGCACATGCTACCACATATGCCAGCGTGGCAGACGGGTGAAATATCCAAGCCATCCATCAGGTAGACCTCCTCATATTGATTCTACTTCCCAAACATAAAGGTGGTCCATTCAGTGGATGTGCCATGATTTTGCCAAAACTGTATATTTCTTTAGTTAATTGTGCCCATGTGACTGGTGGACCAAACTCATTCTTGGTATGGGGAATCTACACAGTGATACCCTTCTGACGGATGGCTTGGATATTGCACTTGTCTGCCATGCTGGCAAGCTTGGCATATGTGGTGGTGTGTGCATTAGTTCACTTGTACATGCTTTTGGCTTAGCAATCTCCATATTCATAATCTCATATAGGCTGGTTCATTACCTTACCAAAACTGGAGTATACTTTGTGTTGTAGACTTGATTCCAACCACGAACTTTCAAAATATAAAAAATTCCAAGTTCCAACCACAACATATTACGTGGTTTGCACTTTGCACCGTACTATGTGTAACAACCTTAAATCTACCAAATAGAAGTAACAAACTCCTTCATAACCCAAGCCTCAGCTGGCTCGGTACTGTAGTCATATCAGTTGGTGGTCCATTACATTATTATATTATCTTGAAACTACTACAAACACATTGAATTTGTTTTTTGTTTTTTGTTTTTCTTTTTCCTCATAAAAAAAACCATAATTTTACTCCCAAACATACAGCATCTAGGACGATATGCACCGTAACACCATATCATATTATCTTCAAGCTGGTTGATTTGTGCTCTGGCATTGAGATATTAAACTGTGGCTGGTATGAATTGTACTAGGACAATGCTTGGCTGTCATTGCTGGGACTAAGACAGTTGTCTGCAGTTTTCATATTATTTAGAACTAACCATCACAGAAACTTGCCTATTCAACGAGTTGATTCCATAGTAGGCAACTTGAAATTGTGACTTGAAACCCATAATGCATAATGATTTGCATGTTTTTTTTTTTTTTTTTCCTTTGTTGCTTGTAGTAGTTTTTCTGGGTTTCTTTAATAATATTCTTACCTTTAAAAAAAAATAAGTCAATGTACTTCTCAACTTGAAAATCTTGGTTACGCGGGCCATTGATTTCCTTTAGTAGTGATAGGTTCCAAATCAACTTCTCAATATTAATTGTAGTCATTGTGTTCTGATTGGCTGTAAAACATTTTGTACAGCAAAGAAGATCCTTATCAAATGTCAATCTTCACAAAAGTTATATGACTATTCCCAGTATTTGTTTTATGTGCTGGTGTGAGATGGAATCAGCACACTACTTGTTACTGATAGAATAATAGTGGACCACTTGTTTATCCAGTGTGAAGTAGTATGAGTGATTTGTTCTTGTTTGATTTGTTTAAAACTGAGTGGGTTCTTGTTACCTGGATGGTCAACAGGCCACTTAAAGCCATCAAATGCATGTGCACTTCTAACTTGCTTCCCGCTTTCATAGAAGGTGATTCTAGCAAAGCTGTCTCTTGGGCTGGGAAAGGCTCTTATACATGGAGGCTAGCTGCCATGGTGGAAGAAGTGAGAGTGTGCCATATGAGGAAAAGCCAGTCATTTTTTCCAACATTCCTCGAGATGCTAACCCTGTGGCGGATGAGCTTCCCAAGAGCGGAGCCTTGAGGAATGGTAGTATCTGATAAGAGTGTCAAGTCAAGCTAAGTTGGACTGTTTCTGTTGTTTCGTATTTCCAGTCGCTGTAGTGCTGTAGTTTCAAGGTTTCACGTATCACCTGGTACATACTGGTATCATCCATGAACCATACGGCCGTATCAGCCTGGTACAGGCTTATACAGGGCAATGTGGGGAGTATCAAAGTTTGAGCTTGTTACTTGTTAGAAATGGGGCTTACTTATCCAAGATAGAAACAAGTGTAGGAAGAAGATTGATGCTTGAAAACTGTTTCCTGACTTCCTCCTAGTTGGAAAATGAATCTGGGCGCAAACTCATGGGAAACACAGGTGATTATAGGATTGCGGGACCTCGGAGACAACAAAGGCTCCAAATTTGTGTTCTCTAGTCTAGTATAAGGATGGTCAACTCCAACCGTGAGGACTGAGGAGCTAGTTTATTCTTAGACTCCAATGATGAATTCATTTTAGATGGGATAAAGGATGAGGTGCAGTTGTTACCAATTTCTTTTAGGCAAGTGTAGGATGCCAATGTCTTACCAGATGTTATGGCTAAGGGAGGTATTAACAGGTAGTCTGTTTGGGGGCTCCATTACTTATTTCCTTGGATGGATAACTTTGTGTTTTTCCTTTATTTTAATATTTTTTCATTGTTGCCAATAGAAAATGGCACAATGATTTTCACGTGAAGTTACTTCTGAATTAATTTGTTAATTTTGCATGTAATGTGGATGCACTTGTTGACTTTAAAAAGGTTGCTTGTTAAGACCATTCATTTTCTTTAGCAGTGATAGGTCTCAGTTACAGGATTAGACTCTTTTGTGCATTGCCACACCATGTAAAATGGGAGTGTCACATCCAACGTACATTTGGTCAGCCAATCCAAATCTTGCGCCTGTTGGATGGTTCATGGACCAAAAAATCACATTGATATAAATCTCTTGGCCAATCCAATTGGTGGCTGTTGAGTGGGCAATTTAAAAAGAAAATGGTCAACAATCCACATTGAATGGGTGAAATTAAAAGGCTAAATTTGTCCAATCACCTGATTTGTTGGGCTATGCTCCATCCACAATTGAGTAGAGCTTACATTTCAAATGGTCTTGGACTTTGGTGCAACTACATGTTTGCTACGTACACCAATGAGGCATTACCATTTGACACAATGTGGCAAATGCATACCAGGGTGTAGCCACTTCTTACAGACACTGGTGACAATATTAATATTGAGCTAATTTTTTTTCTGGCTTTATATGGTCATCCGGAAGATCCTACATGCATGGTGAGTTTGTACTCCTTTGTTTATTTTTGGTTCAGCTCTATTCAAAGGAGTTCGTTTTGGATCACAATGTCAACCTAAAAGCTATAGCTGCATCCTGCAATGGATTTGTTGGGGCTGATTTAGAAGCTCTATGTCGGGAAGCATCCCTATCTGCCCAGCGCAGGTTGTCATCTACAACTGAAAATGGTGGTATACCTGTAATAATGGATGACTGGAGGCATGCGAGATCCAAGGTTGGTCCAAGCATCACGAGGGGGATTACTGTTGAAGTCCCAAAGGTATCATGGGAAGATATTGGAGGACTGAAAGATCTAAAGGTCTGATATACTTTTGTGATTTTTCGAATACTGAAATTCTCACTAGCCCCTTGTTTGCTAAAAATGCATCGATTCCCTAAACAGAATAAGCTCCAACAAGCCGTTGAATGGCCCATTAAGCATGCTGAATCATTTGCAAGACTTGGAATATCGCCAATACGTGGGGTCCTTTTGCATGGACCACCAGGGTGCTCGAAGACTACCCTTGCCAAAGCTGCAGCACATGCTGCCGGTGCTGCTTTTTTCTCCTTGAGGTTATCTTGATTTCCCTTGCGAATATGGATATTTTTATGCCACTCACAAATCTAATAAAAACTGCATGTTCTACCAGATTGTTCTTCAAAATGCAAACAGAGCATGATTAGCTTACCAAGGGATCTCAAAATATGCTTGCATTTTATTTTTATTTTTATTGCCAATGGATCTGAAAATGTTCTTGCAAATGCTCATGCAGAGGAACAGAGAGATAATCATTATGATCAATCAACAGTTTTGTTGTGGAACAGTCTTGGGGATACTCTGTTGAGGTTTGATGCCATAAGGATAACAATCCAAAATTTCGAATAGAAATTGGAGCAATCAGGCAGTATAATTTGATTGAGCCCTTACTAGGTTAGAGCTCATGGGTGTACAAGATGCTACATTGCTCACACATTCCACACTAGACTAGATGATTTGAGCTCCTTTATATGGATAACAGTTACAACTCACTTTCTCACAAGTATTCAATTTGGGACTAAACTCACAAAGCAATAAACTCAACATGGCGGGTTAGAAGATCTTAAACTACAATAAAGATTGACCCTTCAATGTCCATTGAATTTTTCCTTGAAATACAACCAAACTCCACGACCATTGAGCCACCAAACTGTCATTCACATGCAAAATCCTCGTAAAGAAACAAGTACAATGCTACACAATAGATGAGTGACTACATCCAACGACAGGGATTACACCCACAACATTATGTGAAAACACAAGTGCAATATTGTACAACAGGTGAGTGAACTACACTAACAAAAGATAACGAAGGCTTAATAAAGGAAGTATTAATCGAAAAGAAAAGCTTTAGTGCCGGTTGAAATCCTCTATGTCAGGTTAGGCGAACATTACGTTGAATAATTTGTATGTGTCGAGAAAAAATATGATTTAAGGCTTGATCAACTGCTCCATCTTAAACACCGAGTTCCTGGACCACATCCAGGTTGACCATCGCAATTCCCAAAAGAATCCATTATGCTGAGCACACCGCCTGCCAAGGTTTCATAAAGAAGTGAGTCACAACAGAAAACGGGTGGAGATTGTGTTAAAATGGTTGTGGACAGCAGTTCCTACTTGAATAACAATCCATCACAAAGATAGGCTTCTTCAACAACGTCCATGACCTTCTTTTTTTTTTTTTTTTTTTGAGAAGTAATGATACTTTATTTAGAAAACTCGCACAAGGCAAGAAAAGAATTCAACACCCACACCGCAAAACAGAAGAAAACTAAGATTAGGCCAAAAGGCCTAAACAACAGTAGCCCATTCCTCTAAAGGAGGTATTAACTCTAACAATACAGCCCTCCACCCTAGCTGGTGT
This sequence comes from Liriodendron chinense, assembly GCA_003013855.2. Taxonomy (NCBI): domain Eukaryota; kingdom Viridiplantae; phylum Streptophyta; class Magnoliopsida; order Magnoliales; family Magnoliaceae; genus Liriodendron; species Liriodendron chinense. The sequence continues at coordinate 180,335 of ML058525.1, forward strand.
TGGAACATGGATTTATCTGTAAATATGCAAAGTAGGGTCTTATTTATAATTTTGTTCTTAGTAGGATGTGTTTTTGTAAATAGGGGAAACCCTACATATATAAACTTAATAAGAAAAGAGAAGTAAACACGTTTTCAACGACTCTCTCTTTTTCTCCATTCTTCTCTTATCTCCCTCTTTCCCTTCTACAAATCTACACTTCTACTTGGTATCAGAGCCATATCAGTCCTTCTACAAGAGATTGAAGAGCTCTACACAAGGGGAATCGAAGCTACAAAGAGTTCTGTTGCAAGGGGTTGCTGATGTCAGGCGTACGTGCGCTGACGTCAACCGTACAGCCCTATATGGACTAGTTTGGGTAGAAATCTCCTTCCCCAGGTGCGGTTTTGCATGGAGAGAATTATGAACATTTTTTCATAATTTTTCGAGATCATTTACTATTTTTTTAAGGATTTTACTATTTTTTTGGGAAAACGGCCCCAAATCGTCGATTTCCCAGATTTCTTCTAAATTGGTGGTGTTTAATCTTTGGGATCCACTCATTATGAATCTATAGATGATAATCTATCAAGGAGGACTGCTATTATGCAGATCCAAGATGTTTTAACGTGTTGTTTGGGCAAAAGGTGGGCCGGCTGCGCCTTTTTTGCTGTTTTTGGAGGTCTAGCACATACACGGAGTTTGAGTATATAACCTTGCTGCTGTTATTTCTTCATTCATTTCAGCGTGTGATACACACAAACACACATATTCTCTTCATATCCATGGACCTCAAGCCATCCGGACAGCTCTGAGGGGCCCCTTTCAATTACCTCCATAAAATTTAATGGGAACAACTTTCTTTTGTGGTCCCGAGCTGTCCGCATGTATGTCATTGGCAAAGAGAAACTTGGATTTCTTACCGGCATATCCAAGAAGCCGTCTTTTGGTGATTCATCAAAGGTTGATGCATGGGACTCTTCAAATGCTATTGTTATGTGTTCGATCCTCGATTCTATGGAATCGGGAATTGCCTCTTCCTATTTCTTTTATGATTCTGTTGCCAACCTGTGGAAGTCCCTAAATGAGACATGTGGGACCATTTCCAACAAGCCCGGCATCTATTAGTTGACCACTGAACTTTATTCGCTTGATCAAAAAAATTTGTCAGTTACCGAGTATTTTGGTGCTCTAAAGAGTCGGTGGGAAGAATTGAGTCATCTGCAACCCTTAAGTAATCTTCTAGATAACCATAGTGTAGAGATTGTAAGGATACAGGAAGAAGAATCAAAGTCATAAATTCTTGGCAGGATTGAACAGTGAGTATGAGGTCCTCCGTACTCAACTTGTTACTACTAGTCCATTTCCTTCTCTTCAGGCAGCGTATTCCATTGTTCATACTGAGGAAGCCCGTAAGCAAGTGATGTTAGCACCTTCTGCTATTCAGGAAAGGACTGCATTCACCTCCACCATTGTTCCATCTGGTGACTGAGGTGGTGGTTTGGATTCTCAAGGAGGTACTATCAGAGGACGTGGCCGTGGTCAGTAGCAGGCTTATGTGCACCTTCTGCAATCAGTCCGGGCATACCCGAGATCGGTGCTTTAAATTACATGGACATCCTACTGTTCATGTTGCTACTTCTAATGAGATTGAGACTATATCTGATTTTTTCAGTGGTCGATCTTCTGACATGTCACCTGTTGCCAATCAGTCAGACACTGTTACCGTGACCAGAGCAGATGTTATGGAGCTTTGGCGCCTTTGGATGCTTGAGAGTCATTCATTACTCCTGCCTCTCCTGCTTCGCAGCCATCTTCCTCTTTATTTGTTGCGACCGCAGGTACTGCACTTCATGCCTCTTCCACTCCTGCAACCTGGATTATTGATTCAGGCGCATTGGATCATATGACTGGTGAGCACACTTACTTGATCCCATTTAGTTCTTCTACTTGTAGCCGTCTAGTGCGTCTAGCTGATGGAACATCTACTCTTGTAGAATTCATAAGTTCTGTGTCTTTTTCTCCTAATCTTACTCTGTCCAATTTTCTCTATGTTCCTAAATTCCGTGCAAATTTGATTTCTGTACATAGCCTTACCAAAGCTCTCAATTGCTGTGTGATTTTCTTTCCTTCTCATTGCATCTTTTAGGACTTGCGTACGAAGGTGTGGACTATGAGTGTGGCAGTCTTTACTTTCTACATAGGGGGGAGCTATCTGCTAGGAGTGATGCTGCATTGAGTTCTTTTACTTCTATTTCTCAGTGTTTTAAGTCTAGTCAGGAGTCGGCTGCCTTATGGCATGCACGTTATGGTCATATCTCATTTAAAACATTGCAATTTTTTCTTTCTGAGTTTCATAAGTTGAATAATGTTTCTTTTCAATATGAAACATGTCAGTTTAGCAAGCATGTACGAACATCATTTCCAGCACTATCTCACCGTGCTAATAAAATGTTTGCCTTAATACATTCTGATATTTGAGGTCCTAGCCCAGTAAATTCGATTGATGGTTTTTCATACTTTGTGACTTTCATTAATGATTTCTCGCGTGTGACTTGGGTTTATTTAATGAAAAGGCGTTATGAATTGCCCTACTTGTTTAAGACATTTCTTCAACTAATTAAAACTCAGTATGGTTGTGATATTTAGTCCATTCGGTCTAATAATGGGGGCGAGTATATATCCCAAAATTTCACATCTTACCTTCAAGAAAATGACATTTTACATCAATTTTCATGTGCTTACACTACACAACAAAATGGAGTGGCTGAGCGGAAGAATCGCCATCTTTTGGAAGTTATTCGCTCTCTTCTTATAGGAATGAAAGTTCCCAAATCATACTGGTCTGCTGCCTTGTTGACCTCTTGCTACTTAATTAATCATCTGCACTCTCGTGTCTTAAACGGCAAGACTCCTTTTCAAGCCTGGTTGCACCTTGTTTAGCATTCCTCTCAAGGTCTTTGGATGTATTTGTTTTGTTCACTCTTTGGGTCCATCCCGAGACAAGTTTTCAAATCGGTCCATCAAGTGCATCTTTCTTGGGTACTCTCTTAAGCACAAACGCTATAAGTGTTATGATCCATGCAATAAGAAGTACTACATCTTCATGGATGTCACATTTTTTGAAGATCGTCCTTTTTTCTCTACCTTGTCTGATTCTTCATATTTAGCTCCTTTACCTATGCCTTGTAATTAGCGATCAGTCTATTCCTTCTCCTGCGGCACCTAAGCAGATTCTAACCTATGTTCGTAGGAAGTGAAGACAACCAGCAATGCTCCCAGTAGCTTCTCTTCCTACCTCAGGTAATTCTATCACCACTATTCATCCATCTTCTCCTATTGCTTCTCGAACTCGTAGCCATCATCTAACCTTGCATCATATTTTCAACTTTGTTTCTTATGATTCTGTATCTCCTACATATCATGCTTTTCTTGCCTCCATCTCTTCTTCTTCTATTCCCAAAACAGTTGTTGAGGCTCTTGTAGTTCCTACTTGGAAGCAAGCGATGGAGATAGAGATGGCTGCACTTGATAAGAATGACACATGGGATCTTGTTCCTTTACCTATAGGGAAGCATACTGTGGGGCGCAAGTGGGTGTTTTCTCTTAAATATCGAGCTGATGGATCTGTTGAACGTTACAAGGCATGGCTTGTCGCTAAAGGTTACACACAAAATTATGGAGTTAATTATCATGAGGCTCTCTCTTATGTGGCCAAACTAAACTCTGTTCGCTTGATCATCTCCTTAGCTGCCAATCTTTCTTGGCCATTATATCAACTCAATGTTAAGAATGCCTTCCTCCATGGCAACCTCATTGAAGAAGTCTATATGGATTTCCCTTAAGGATTTCAGCTTAAGGGGGAGACTAGGAAAGTTTGTAAGCTGAAAAAGGCTCTTTATGGCCTTAGACAATCTCCAAGAGCGTGGTTTGCTCGGTTCAGTTCTGCAGTTCTCTCCTTTGGCTTTAGGCGATGCCAGTCAGATCATACTGTGTTTGTTCACACTTGACGTGAGGGTTGAACCGTTGTACTTGTCTATGTGGATGATATAATCGTCACTGGAGATGATTTGAACTTTATAGAGCATGTAACAGATGCCGAGCAAGGAATTTAAAATTAAGGACCTTGATCCTCTTCGATACTTCTCAGGGATTGAAGTTACCCGGTCATCCAAGGGTATCTTCATATCTTAGAGAAAGTACACTCTAGACTTGCTCAATGAGCCTGGTCAGCTTGGTACCCGTCTTGCCTCATCACCTATGGATCCAAAATATTCTTTACATGAATCTAAGGGAGATAGTCTGACAGACCCTGGCATGTATCAAAGATTGGTTGGGAAGATAATTTATCTAACTATTACAAGGCCAGACATCACTCAGGCTGTGAGTGTTGTTAGCCAGTTCATGCATTCACCAAAATCGTCACATCTTGATGCTGTGTACCGTATACTGAGATACTTGAAATCATGTCCAGGACGAGGTATTCTCTATGCTAATTCCAGGACGAGGTATTCTCTATGCTAATCATGGACACGTTCAGGTTGTTGGATACTCTAATGCTGACTGGGCAGGATGTCCAACTGACAGGAAATCAACTTCTAGTTATTGCACCTTTGTTGGGGGTAATTTGTGACTTGGAGAAGTAAAAAACAGTCAGTGGTGTTCAGATCTAGCGCAGAGGCAGAATATCGATCTATAGCTCAGGGGACTTACGAGGTTCTATGGTTGGGATCCATTATGGTAGAGCTTGGTTTCCCCATCAACTCTGCTATTCCTCTTTACTGTGATAATCAAGCTGCTATTCATATTGCATCTGACTCAGTCTTCCATGAAAGAACAAAGCATATTGAAGTAGATCTCCATTTCATTCGAGAAAAGATTTCATCCGGAACGCTGTGTACTCCATTTGTTAAGTCAACTGAGCAGTCAGCTGACATTTTCACCAAGGCACTCAGTCCTCCTATATTACAAGAAATTTCGAGCAAGTTGGGTATGACAGATATTCATACACCAACTTGAGGGGGAGTGTTGGAACATGGACTTATCTGTAAATATGCAAAGTAGGGTCTTATTTATAATTTTGTTCTTAGTAGGATGTGTTTTTGTAAATAAGGGAAACGCTACATATATAAACTTAATAAGAAAAGAGAAGTAAACACGTTTTCAACAACTCCCTCTCTTTTTCTCCATTCTTCTTTTATCTCTCTCTTTCCCTTCTACAAATCTACACTTACACAGCTGGAATGCCTCTAAAGCAGCTCCCATTCCTTATCCCCCATATGAACCAAAACACGGCTAGAATGAGCAGCCTCCAAAACTTCTTATCCCCTTTCCCAGTCCTGCTACCGTGCCAAATCCACAGAAGCTGATCCATCGAAGCCGGCATCACCCAGTCCACATGGAATTTAGAAAGGAAATGATTCCAAACTTCACTGACAAAAGCGCAGTGTATAAACAAATGATCCATCGACATCCATGACCATGTTTACAACGAATGCAGGTATCTTGCTGGCTGTGGTGACTTGGGGGCTGATTGGGATGAGAATTGAATTAAATGAGAGTGGAGGCTTTGGCAAAGGCGAAATCAAGGATGCCGAAGAAGCGGTTGTGGAAATATCTTTGGTGGCCCAGTAGATTGATCAGTAGGATGGGGATGAAGAAGAAGAAAACAATAAAAATCAGTGGATCTATACCACTTACCATGTTAACAAAACTAAAAATGAGAAAATATAATGCCTTCATTAAGAGAAGGCCAAGGTATTCTTACTATACTGGAGCTCCTAGGTGCACAAGGTATTGGATTGCTTACACACTCCACACTAGACTAGATGACTTAGGCCCATTTGTATAGATAGAAGTTACAACCCACCTTCCCTCATGTATTTGATGCAGGACTATAACTCACAAGACACTAAACAGAAGACAGCACAATAAAAGGTTGAGTTTGTATTAGCAACAAAAACATAAGAAGTGAAGAGGTTGACCACGGAGGATGGGAAGAGCAAGTGCGTCAGGGTCAAGAGCTCATGGCTTCGACCATGAGGATGTTAATAGTAAAGCTGATGAGAGGGTCATTTTTTTTAGAAGTTTCAAAAGAGTTGCTGGATGCTCAAGTCGTAGCTCCGTTGGTTGTTGACCGCCAGATGAACAACGACGAAGAAGGGGAGTTAATTCCAATCTCTGAAAATGAGGTAAATGATGGAATTTTTTTCTCGACAATTACATAATAGAAAAGTGTTCATGGCACAGGGGATGAAGCATATCAGGGTGGTCACAGTGGAGATTGTGTGTCTGGTGGTGGTTACTTTTGGCGACAGGCCAAAGGATTGGAAATTGGAAGTGGTTGTGAGGGGCAGACAACTAAATCATCAAGATTTGCAGGAACAGAACCACAACAGTACTAGAGAGCTGCCACCATTAGAATTTGGAAGTGGTTGTGAGGTGGGGGAGTTTACAAGCAATGCAGTAAGGGGGAATGAGGGATCAGTAGGTCTTCGGATGAAGATAATCAGTCGCAATGTGAGGGGTTTGGGGTGTTTGCAAAAAAGAGCTCAGGTCAAGGACGTGCAAGAGACAAAGTTCAAATGGCAGGGTTTCAAGAAACCAAATTGCAAGTTAGAGGTCAAGGTACAATGAACTTGTGGCGGGGGCAACCAAAGGAATGGGAAGCGTTAGATGCGAATGGGTCAGAAGGAGGTATTCTGGTTATTTGGAATTCTATGGTAGCAAGGAAGATTGTTAGAAGGGACAATTTTCTTTATCTTTGCTGCTCAAGGAAGTCAACATTTCAGTGGGTTTTTTAGGTAGTCTATGGACCAACTAGGCCAAGTTTAAAGCAAGAGTTTTGGGCTAAGTTGGATATGTGTTGGAGTAGGTGATCTATGCCGTGGTGTGTGGGAGGGGATTTCAAGGTGGTCAGATTTTTGTATGAGAAATCGAATGGGGGAAGGATACCCCGGATTTTGAGAAGTTTTTCGGATTGGATAATTAAAAATGACATGATTGATTTACCAATGGGCGAAGTAAAGTTTACATGATCTAATGGGCATACTAAGGTGATTAAGTTTAGATCATTTTCTTCTCTCACTGGAATGGGTAGAAAAATTTCCATTAGTGCATCGAAGAGGCTTACTAAGACCAATATCCGATCATTGCCCGATTATGCTAGACTCTAAGGAGGAGAATTGGGGCCCTTGGCCTTTTAGATTTGAGCTTGCCTGGTTAGAAATAGAGGGCTTTTCAGAAAAGTTGGTTGAGTGGTGGTCTTCCTTGTCAATTTAAGGGGGTGTAGATTTTGTGTTATTTCAGAAATTAAAAATGTTGGAGGAAAAATAAATGTGTGGAAAAAAGACTTCGGGGGGCCGAGTAGAGGAGACGCCAAAGTTATCACATGATATTCAACTTCTAGACATCAAAGAAGAGGCAGGAGAGTTATCGGAATATGAAAGAGCTTCGTGGGAAGTCTATAATGCAAAGTATAATGCTAGACTAAGAGAGGATGAAATCAAATAGAGACAGCGATCAAGGGCTCTTTGGTTAAAGGAAAGAGACAAATACGATTTGTTTTTTTTCATGTTATGGAGAGTGCTTAAGCGAGAGTTAACAAAATTAAGTCATTAATGATGGAGGGGAAAAGTGTAAATGGAAAAGCAAAGGTGTGTGATTCTGTAGTTAAATTCTATAGGGGTCTTTTGATGAGAGAAGAGTGGAAGCAGCCTACACTTGATAATCTTTTATGCGATTCTATCTCATTAGAAGCGCCAGAGTCTGTTGTATAAAGCTATTTCAGAGAAAGAGATCGAGAAAGCAGTTTCAGAATTGGAAAGTGACAAAGCCCCTGGGCCAGACAGTTTTCCATAAATTTTTTTTATCAAAAGTTCTGGGTATTAGTAAAGCAGGATGTGTTTGCTTTTATTAAAGGATTCTATGAGACAGGTTATGTAGCATCGGCGTTAGGGGCTACATTCATCGCATTGATTTCGAAATAAGGTGTTGAGAGCCTTAAAGACTTTAGACCCATCAGTCTCTTGGGAGGCCCATATAAGATTTTGGTAAAAGTGTTAGCATCTAGATTTCGCGCGGTTATCGGAGAAGTTATCTCCTTATCACATGGGGCCTTTATGGAAGGTAGACAGATTGTGGACATAGCACTGGTGGCTCATGAATGTATCAATTCTTGTAATAGGAGAGGATTGAAAGGGGTAATATGCAGGTTGGACACTAAAAAAGCTTATATCATGTAGATTGGGATTTTATGGATTACATATTGGGATGGATAGATTGGTTAAAGATAAAGCTCCTGGTCTCGATGGCTTCCCTATTGCATTCTTCCAGGTCTTTTGGAATGTGGTGAAGTATGACGTTATAAATTTTGTCGAGGAGTTCTTCGAAGAAAGTTGCTTATCACCAGAATTGGGTGGTTTTATTACTTTAATTCCCAAGATTGAAAGGGCAGAAGGGCTAACAGATTTTAGACCTATTAGTTTGATAGGGAGCTTGTATAAAATTTTGGCTAAGATCCTTGCGTCTAGATTTCAAGTGGTGCTCGGAAATATCATTTCCCCTTATCAAGGGGCATTTGTTGGCGGTCGGAAAATTTTAGACAACGCTCTTATAGCTCATGAGTGCTTCAATTCTCGGTATAAGGAAAAGAAACCTGGAATTATATGCAAACTTGGTGTTGAGAAGGTATACAACCACGTCAAATGGGAATTCCTCGATTATATGCCGAAAAGATTGGGTTGCAAGAATAAGTGGAGCGATTGGATTCAGACTTGCATCAAGTCTTCATTCTTTTTTTGTGATTGTTAATGGCTCACCGAAAGGTTTCTTTAAACCATCCAAGGGACTAAGGCAAGGGTACCCTCTCTCTATATCTTTTCCCTGGAATTATATGCAAACTTGGTGTTGAGAAGGCATACAACCACGTCAAATGGGAATTCCTCGATTATATGCCGAAAAGATTGGGTTGCAAGAATAAGTGGAGCGATTGGATTCAGACTTGCATCAAGTCTTCATTCTTTTTTTGTGATTGTTAATGGCTCACCGAAAGGTTTCTTTAAACCATCCAAGGGACTAAGGCAAGGGTACCCTCTCTCTATATCTTTTCCTTGTGATTGAGGAAGCTTTCAACAATTTGTTATCTAAGGGCCAAGAGTCTGGGTTGACCGAGGGTTTCAGTGTGTCTCAAATGGGGATCCCATATCTCACCTTCAATTTGCCAATGACGCGATTGTCTTTTGCTAGGTTGACCCAATTGTGGTTGATGATTTGTAGAAAGTGGTTATGTGCTTTGAAGTAGTCTTCAGGTTGAAGATTAATGTGAGGAAAGCGAAATCTTGGGAATCCATCTCTCCAAAGAAGTAGTTTTATATTTAGCTTCTATTTTGGATGCAAAGAGGGTTCCTTTCCTTCCACTTACTTGGGGCTTCCTTTATGCATAGGTAAGCCGGCTAAGCACCTTTGGGATTAGGTGGTTGAGATAATTGAAGGAAAACTATCTAGGTGGAAGAGCCGCTATCTCTCTCTAGGTGGTCGTCTCACTCTCATTGAAGTAGCCTTCTCCAATATGCCCTTATACTTTGTGTCCTTATTTTAAGTGCCCCCATGTGATATGCAAAAGGTTAGACAAATTGAGAAGGGATTTTCTTTGGAAGGGAGCTGACAACGGACACAACTTTCACTTGTTGAAGTGGGAAGAGTTTGCAAGCCTTTAAGGTGGGGCGGGTGTGCGAGTCTTGGCCGATATGCATTAAAGAGGTTTACCAAGACCAATATCGCTCTTCGGTTTAATCAATGCCCTGTCGTATCTTACTGGCATTTACTACCCTTTTTTGGTCCTATGGAGCTCCCCCTGGGATAGCAGCTTTTGTGTTGTTGTTGGACTGGAAGAAGGTTCTAGCCATTGACAATTTGCAAACGAGATCCCTTGTGCTGCCTAATGTGTATGCCAGATGCTGAATCGATAGATCATCTATTTTTGCATTGCTCTTTTGCTTCAAGAGTGCGGGACTACTTTCTAGGTTACTTGAAGACAATGTGGGTGATGTCGGAGTTAGTTGATAGTCTCCTTTGGACTTGGCATTTGGGGGTGGGGGCAAGTTCAAGAAAGCTAAGGGGGCGTTTGGCATCTCTACTCTAATTCAATAAGAGTTTTTTGAATAAGAGCTACTTTAATAAGCTCTTTTTTTTCTAGCTCTTGTTTTAAATAAGCCCGTTTGGTAAAATTTTTAAAAAAAAAAAGCTCTTATTTAAAATAAGCATGTTTGGTAAAACTTTCAAATAAGAGCTTTTTTAAGGGCAGTTGATGTCTTTTTTAAATATTACAGTAACTTAAATATAAGAGCAATCCAAATGGTTGCTTGGGTGGACCAGTCCATCTTGTGGGGCCCAACATCAATGCTAATTGTCCTTTATGTGAAGCCCCTCAATGTCCACTACCCATCACCATCACGTGGACTCCACAATTGATGTATCCATAGTATGGGCCCTACCTTTGAAGTGTATTGTCTATCATGTGGGGCCCAATTTTGATATACCATTCATCATGTGAGGTGCACCTTCTAAATGGTTCATCCATCACACGGCCCACTTTGGATATGGGTAGGGCTGAAAGTCGGGCGGGTCGGGTCGGGTTGGTGCTCAACCCTAACCCAACCCAAGGTTCCTATACCCTAACCCTAACCCAACCCAACCCAACCCAACCTCGGGTTGGGAATTCTCAATCCAAGCCCAACCCAAGCGGGCTCGGTCGGGTTGATCGGGTTGGTCGGGTTGATAAATGCTAATATCTTCGTTATTACATTAGCCTATTATGTTTCAATACACGTCTTATTTTTCATACCTATGACTTTATTAATTATGTATGTAGTTATTTATTATGAAAACTTCACTTTTTTCCAAACAAATTAGCTAGGATAACTACTCCTTTAATACTAAAAGTATATCAAATTTCAAACGTTATAAGTTTACTTACCAAAGTAATATAAACCAATAAGTTTACTTAAGTATAATAAAATTATAAGTAACTTATATATAGATCGGGTTCGGGTTGGGTCGGGCGACCCAAGACCTCAACCCAAGCCCGACCCAAGCTTTATCGGGTTGGTGTTTGCATAGCCCAAGCTCGAGATCGGGTTCGATATTTCTTGCCCATGCCCAACCCAATGTCGGGTCGGTCACGGGTCGGTCGGGTTGAACCCACCCAACTTTCAGCCCTAGATATGGGTCATCCATCATGAGAGACCTTGGATGTGGAACCTCCATTAGGTGGGGTCCACTTGATGTCAATTGTCCATTATGAGGGGCCACACTTTTATGTGAGCCATCCATCATGTGAAGCCCACTCTGACCATTACGTGGGCCCACCTTGATGTGGACCATTCTTTGTGTGGGGCCCCACCTTCATTATGGGCCATTCATCATGTGAGCCCATCTTTGATATCAACTGACCATCATGTGGACCCACCTTTAATGACCATCATACATCATGTGGATCCCACCTTTGACGTGGACTGCCATTTAAATGGGACCTACTTGATGTGCATGTTCCATCATGTTGGGCCACACTTTGATGTGGGCCATCTATCATGTGGGGCCTACCTTTGATGTGAACCTTTCATTAAATGGGCCCACCTTGATGTGGGGCCCCACTTCAATATGAAGGCCCCATCTTTGATGTCCACCATCCATCATGTGGGTCCTACCTTTGTCGTGGACCACTATCATATGGGGCCCACATCACGTAGGTAGTCCATCATGTGGGACCCATTTGATGTCCACCATCCATCATGTAGGTCCCACCTTGGCTATGGACTGTCCATCATGAGGGGTCCAACCTTTAATATGGGTCATTCATCATGTAGGCCCACCTTTAATATCAACCTTCCATCATGTGGTCCCACATTCAATATCCACCATCCATCACTTGGATCCTACCTTTGATGTGGACCATCCATCATGTGGGTCCCACCTTTGTTGTGGACCATCTATCATGTGGGGCCCACTTGATGTGGATAGTGCATCATGTGGGACCCACCTTTGATGTCCACCATCCATCATGTAGGTCCCACCTTTGCTATGGACCATCCATCATGTGGGGCCCAACCTTCAATATGGGTCATTCATCATGTGGTCCCACATTTAATGTCAATCTTCCATCATGTGATCCCACATTCAATGTCCACCATCCATCATGTGGGTCCCACCTTTGCTATGAATCGTCCATCGTATGGGGCCCACTTGATGTGGATAGTCCATCCATCATGCGGGTCACATTTTAATGTGGGTCATCCATCATGTGGGACCCACCTTTAGTGTCCACCGTCAATCATGTGGGGCCCAACCTTCAATATGGGTTGTTCATCATGTGGGCCTACCTTTGATGTCAACCTTCCATCATGTGATCCCACCTTCAATGTCCCCCATCCATCATGTAGGTCCCACCTTTGTTGTGTGCATTCATCATGTGGGGCCCACCTTTGATGTGACCATGCATTATGTGCGCCCACCTTAGAAATATTCTAAAGAAGAGAAGAGGGCAAGATGGGAATTACTTAAAAAGTTTAAGGACAAACTTGTCCAAAAATTAATTAAAAATGTCTACCCGCTTAAGCTAAATAAGCTCTTAAAGAAAAAGTGACCTCCCTATCACTAATTATTTAAGAGCTTTTTTGCTAGTTTCTAAAAAAATAAGCTCTAAAATGAAAGCTTTACCAAACGGTCTATTTTCATAATAAGAGCGTATTTTTTTAGAATAAGCAAATAAGCTCTTATTAATAGATTTGCCAAACGCCCCCTAAGTGGAGGCTGATCTTAATGGCTGTTCTTTGGTATATTCGGGGAGTCTTAAACAGGGTTTGTTCGGCTGTTCTTTGGTATATTCGGGGAGTCTTAAACAGGGTTTGTTTTCGTAATGAGACTCATGGGGTGGAGGATGTCACTAGAAAGGTTAAGTTCCTAGTTTTGGGGTGGGCTGTGTATGTCAATGTAGCTTTGGCTGCTAATTTATCTTTATTCTTCTTGATTTGGTGCTTTGTATTTTTTTCTCGCTTTCTGAGCTTCTAATAAATTTGCTGTTCTCTCTCAAAAAATGTTTACATGCAATGAAGAAAACTGACGAACAACATTTGTTAACAGCAAAAAACTCCAGTGCTGTGTGTTCAAATCCTCGTACATAAAGCTATACCTGCTTCTTTCCTATTTTTTATCAAATATTCGCAAATGGAAACTCTTTCCACCCCCAGCACACGCGAGCGCACACACAAAAAAAAAGAAAAAAAAGAAGAAGAAGAAGAAGACTAGCTGTAGTAGATTAGCCCTCCTATTCAACATAATTAATACTCTCCTTTTTATTTTCAAAACAATAACTATGATAGTCGTATTTGGAGACCTAGCTGAGGACCTAGTCAGGTGCTCTAATAGGCCTGGATACCCTGGTTATCAAAAAAAAAAAAAAACTATTTGAGTCCTATTAAGACTTGCTAAAATTCCTGTCAAATTATCAGTGTTTTAAATAGCTACGCTATGTAGCGTGTAGCTTACGCTACGTAGCGTAGCTTAGCCTTAACGCTATGTAGCTCATGAAAATAGCTTAAGTCACGTGTAGCCTACGCTACATGATAATTTGCATACGCTACATGCTACATAAAGTAGGCTATATGCTACGTGCCTCACATTAAAAGTTATTTTTCATTACAACATTAAAATCAAATAATATTTTCGATGATTTGTTACATTTTTTTATTTTCAATATTTAATGCTTTCAGCAAAAATAATATAAGTAATAGTATTAAATTAGTTTTGTTGCTCTTTCTTTTTCCTTTATACTTAATGATTACCCTTTTCTATTACTTTAAGTCGTGTTTGGTTGCACCAAATATCATGAAAATTTGTTAAATTTCATTATTAATCAGTCTAATTTGGTGAATAGCATGGAATTACTGCAACCAAGAGCAACCTTAATTAAAAATCTAGAAGTAACGTGTAGCTTACGCTACACGCTATGTAGCTTACGCCTCACGCTTCAGAGGGGTGAACGCTACGCTACACGCTATTCGCTATTTAAAACACTGCAAATTAACATACATTTCCATATCTAAATAGTTCATAAATGTTTCAACCCAAAGGGACCCATGGCCATGTTGCTGATGCCAGCATGATGTCATTAAGACAAGATGTTGGTGGTGTTGGATCTTGATTGATTCAAGCTCTTTCACTGAGTCGTTCTTCTTTGATTTGTTGGATTTCGCATGTGTAACCCCTGCAGTTCCACTTCAACTGCATCACAAATATGGTTTTGGGTTCGTTGATGTTGCTTCCTTATACCTCAAAATAATTAGAAGTTGTGCGACAAATTTCCCCCTCTTACTATTTTCCCCACCAATGAACTCATGGATCTAAAGTTGCATAACTTAGTTTTTCTTGATGATCATTTACAGTGAAAATCTTTCTAAAACAGAGAAGATTAGGGGAACCCAAAGCGTAGTTCGCATATGCCATTTGTGTTGCCATGGGTGCAGAAATTGTTAAAATCTCCTTTGTGTATGCCATTTGTGTTGCCATGGGTGCAAAAATTGTTTTAATCTCCTTAGTATTGCATATTTAATTCTTAGGTGCCATATAGAATTTGGGTGGGTGGTTTCTGTTTGGAAACAACAAATTCTGTCCCTGCAGTTCTTGCATGCTTTGCCTTCATGTAAATTTCTGACTCACAAATTCTCCCATATTTAAAGCTTGGAGTGTGGTTTATTCGACTTCCTTTTTTTTTTATTTTACATATGTGGATATCTATGTTTCAGTGGCGCGGACATGTATTCTATGTATGTTGGAGAAGGAGAAGCTTTGTTACGCAGTATATTTCGAAGGGCACGACTTGCTGCACCAAGCATTATATTCTTTGATGAGGCCGATGTAGTTGGTGCCAAACGGTAAACATCGACATCCTATTTATTTCATAAGATCTGCTCCATTTTTAAAGCTGGGAAAGAAGTAATTTTGGAATTACTAGCATGCTAGATTTATTTAAAAAATCATAAAAGAAGAACAAGATATGCATCTTGAATTCATCCTGGATCCCTACTTCCTGGAGGGTTTTTTTTTGTTTTTTTTTTAATTCTCTCCTAGAAAATCTTTTTGGTTAGTTTGCTTATATGAAAGAGGGGAAACACTTGGGACGATCTAATTTTTCCAAATTCTTTATGACGCACCATCTTCATGCAATGACACGAGTGCAAGATCTGGACTGACTGCTCCAGAAGTCATACAGGCGTAGTGATTCTCATAATTGATTGGAGAACTTTCAGGTATTACAAATCAAAATGGAGAATAAAAATGTCCAACAAATGGTCTTTTTGTCTGAAAGATGACTAGATTTTACTAAACCAAAAGAAAACCTGCACCTAAAGCATCCATTTCCCCCCCCTGAAAAAAAGAAGAAAAAGCAAGGAATCAGCTACCATTTTTGTCTTGTTACTGAAAGTCCTATTATCCCTCTCATTTCGTATTTGACCAGAGGGCCTTCAGGCAAAGCTAGATGTCAAAGAGATCTTCTCCTTTTTTTCTTATGCCCCAAAAAAAAAAACAAGAAGCCTGGAAAGTCCTCGCATCACTAAAACAATTCCAAATAAGGTGAAGAGTTTGCTTGCAACTACCTCACATAATCACAATGCAAGAACAAATAATCCACAATCTATTGATTTTGGAGGCAAACAATGCACACATTTATGGTGGGCATATTCCTCGTCAAATGATTGATAGTGAGGATTTTATCCTTCCCAACAAGCCAACTGAAAGCAACCACCTTATGGGGGCTGGGGTTTTGCAAAGTTTGAGCGATTGGGGCACTTGCACCTTGGATGCACCCTTTGCAATCTTGGAATACAAGGACTTCTATATGAACACCCCGATCTTTTCAAATCCTCACAAGAGTCACATTCCCATAGACATGTGAGCCATCTATCTAACCTCTCCATGAAGCTAAGAAATTCCTTCATTTCCTCATTATGAAGGTCAATTGTGGCATCCATACCACCAGCTTCCCCCACAAATTCATAACATTGGGACATCATCAATTCTTTATCCAACACCATCTAAAATGAGTGAGGTTAAGCTTGTTCAAGAGCATTTTCTTCACAAAACCCCCAGAATCTCGTTCGAGTTCCATTCCTGGCTTATTTGCTTTGGAGAAGGCTTCTTCGGCCCTTCCCACTACTACAACAAACCTGATGCTCTGTACTAGGGCAGGCCTTTGGTGTACCTCCACCACTGCAGACTGCATGCTTGCTCTGCCTTGAAAGACTCCCATTTTCAATCCAAAATCTCGATAAGCATTTGTCAATTAATTTTGCATTCATTCTTATTAGGGATTTTATTTAGAGACCCTTGTATTGCTTTCCATATCTACCAAGTGTAACTTGTGCTTATCTTCCCTATGCCACAAAAGAATTCCCCTTATATCCCTCAGACTTTATGACCAAACCAACTGTTGATATTAACCTGTTTCCAAATACGGCACTCAGACGTGTGATTCAAGCATAAAGATCTCCTCTTTCTATCGTGCCTGTAATGTTCAGAAAGCCATCATGTCTACTAAGTACTTGTTTTGCAAAGGAATTTCTTTTTCCCTTGGAAAGGGGATTCGTATGTGCTTCTGGGTAGATATTTGGTGTGGGGGTAGGCCCTTGCAAGACCTCTTTCCAAGATTGGCTTCTCTTGCTCCGAATCGGCTCATGACCGTCGATCGTTGTTTCTCTTTAGTAGGAGGGACTGTTGTTTGGTCTCCTCCGTACCAGCATAATCTATCGGATGACGAATTTGAAGAGTTCCTTTCCTTGCTTATCCTCTTGAAGTCCTACGTGTCGTCATCTCGTGATGAAGAGTCGATGGTTTGGAGAGCTCATAGTTCCGGTTCTTTCTCAGTGCGTTCATTCTACAACTTGATCACTAAGCAATCATCACCTTCTTCCTTTCCTCTCCACTGGTGGTCTTATGGAGCCCCTCCAAGACTTGCGGCTTTTGTTTGGCTTATGGGAAGAAAAATGGTGCTAACTATAGATAACTTGCAGAGGAGATCTCTTATCCGTCCAAACATTTTTTATGTGCATGAGGGATGCGGAATCGATATATCACCTTTCCATTCACTTCCATTTTGCTACAAAAGTTTGGGAGCATTTTCTCAATTTATTTTATATCTCCCGGGTGATGCCCACGTTAATTGATCACCTTATGTGGGTTCGGCATGGAGGTGCAGTGGGTAAAGATTGAAAAGCGGTATGGCAACCTGTTGCAATGGGAATATTTTGACACATATGGAGGGCTCGAAACAATCGATGTTTTCAAAACAAGGAACCCTGTTGAGGAGGTCATTCATTTGGTCAAAGTTGATGTTTTGGAGTGGGCCGTCTATGTAAAATCAGCTTTGTCTGCTAATATTTCCGAGTGGTTCTTCTCCAAGTTTCCTTGTGTATTATTTTTCGTCTTTTGATGGCGTTTCAATAAAATTTCAGTTTCTTCTATAAAAAAAGCCCTTCAATCCATAATTTGAAAACTCATTCAGTGGACTTGAAACTTGACTCCATTGGATTTCAAGCCAACTCAACAAGTAACGTGTGTGTTTTTTTTTTTTCTTTTCTTTCGTTTTTTCTTTCTTTCTTTCTTTTTGTATTTTTTGAGAAACGATAATTTTTTAAAGAGCCAAAAGGCAAACACGACAACAGAAAAAACAAAAGAAGAGAACCACAGGATGGTTAAAAACCTCAATCTTGGATTAACAATAGAACCTTCCTAAAAAATACTGCTATTCCTGAGACACCTATTATTCATTTCCAGCCAGGTAGACCAGAGCATTGCAAGCAAGGCAAGCTGCCACTTCGACTTGCCTTTTGAATGTGGTCCCCCTACATTCCACAAAAGGAATAGCTCCTCCATCGTCTTTGGCATGACCCACGGTACATTAAAGGCCAGGAGAACACCATCCCAAACCCCCTTCAAAACAAAGCAATGGATGAAGATATGCTCCACTGTTTGCTTGTTATTTAAGGAGAGAAGGCAAACGTTGGGTTGCCCTTTGCTCCATTAATAATATTCAATCTTCAAAAAAAGAAAAAGAAAAAAAGAAGGAAAATGTTGGGTAGCACGATCGCTCTTTCATGCAAATTATCCACCATAAGAATGTTGTTCATGCCTACGATCCGCACAAATGCCGCCGCCTTTAGAGGGGCTCAGCCCAAATGACCACCTTGAACTTCAGGCGCGGGGGTAGAGAGCACATGAAGAAAGGATCAAATTGAGAATCTACCCAATCCATCCCTCTGCCAGATTATCGCATCTTTAACACCCATGATGGGGCAAAGGCAACTGAGCCGAGAAAGAAGCCTTAGCAGATCCTCCGTCTCAGCGTCCGACAGGTTGCGCAGGCAAGGAGGAAGCCACACACCGCCTTGATTCAGACCCGAAAGCATCTTCTAACTGATATATTCTGAAATGGGCAAAGGTGCGCAGGATGGGGGAATCAACAAGTAACGTGTTTCTCTCGAGTTTTCACTAGGACTCAGGAGACTTAATGTGTCAAGTCAAAAACCTGATAGAGTTGAGTAACTCAACCAGTTTTTTAAAGGACATTGAAAGGGCATTCCTATCATTCTTTACTGAAAGCCCTATTCTAACCACACCTGAACCCGGACAATCTTAACTTTAGGTTGTCTTTTAACTCTTCTTCTCTTTTTTCTCTTCTTGTACTTTTTTTCTCCTGCTCTTGTGCCTCTCTGTTTTTCTCCCCTTCTCATCTATTTCTGTTCCTTTTTTTATTTGTTTTTTTTCCCCTCTCTTTCTCCTTCTTCCTCTTCTTCAAAATGTAAATGAGAAAGACATCCCCGCCGCATGCTTGCTAACATGGAATATGTGCAGGATCCATTCATATGGTGTGCACCACGAAACAGGGCTTGACCTGAAAATCTGGGTGATTCCAGTTTTCCCAATTTTTATAGTTTCAAATTCATGATAGCATTCCTCAAAAATAAAAATAAAAATGATAGTATTATATTTTTGTTATTTTATTTGCATTTTATATTTAAAATAACTTTTAACTCAAGCCAAGCTTCCGGCCTGATTCTCCACCTCAACTCGTCCCTGCATACATCTGACTCAAGTATTCTTCATGTATTCAACTATGCTTCGGTAAGCAGCTGGGATCATCCAACCATCTAGGATTATCCAACCTCTGTGAGTTTTGGTTACACCGGGATTCAGTGTACACAAATGTCCGGCCATCACTGGATGAAGGGCAGGAGTCCCATCACGCATTACAAAATCAGATTTTTAAATCTCATTATGAATTGCAGTGTTGGATTCCTGCTCTCCGTGTCTTTGTGACAGGAGTTGGTATCTGCCATCTCCTCAATCTACAATGTACCCACAACGTGGGGTTACTTTGTTATTATAAAAAAAAAAAACCTCACTTTGAAGTGCATTTTTTTTTTTTTTTTTAATTCTCTCTTGACATATGCTGATGGTGAGATATTGATGTTCACCAACTTCTTGGTGCACACTGCACGGTTGAGTCAGATCCCTTTTCCTTTTCACCAAGTTCATCTTCAAGAGTATTTTCTCAGGAGTGGAGGAGGTGAGAATCCACGTGGTAGCTCTGTAGTTGGAGAGAGACTTCTATCCACTTTACTGACTGAAATGGATGGACTAGAACAGGCTAAGGTGAGGCATAACTCTCTTAACATCGACTGCTCTTTTAAAGACCATTTGCAAGGGAAAGGGAAGGGGACTATGTAAACTTCTTCTGATATTTCATTTTGTAATATTTCCATTAATTTACAGGGTGTTCTTGTTCTAGCTGCTACAAATCGACCTCATGCAATTGATGCTGCACTTATGCGTCCAGGGCGCTTTGATTTGGTAAGAATTATGTATTCATGGCCTGATGTTTTCAATCTGACCTCTTTAGATTTTTCCCGGTTAACATTCAATCCAAAAACTGCAGTCCTAAATACTAACGTTTAGCCCTGAAGGCCTAATGATAATGGTACATCAAAACCGTACTGCATGCTCATAGAGCAATGTGAAAAGCACATGACTTCTTTTCCCTAAGCAACGGAATTATTTTAGTGAGATGGTACAAAATTCACTATGCTAGTGGACAGGGAGAACTGTATGAGAGACTATTGGATTTCATACTGAGGGGGGGGATCCACCTAACTTATATTGGTCCTCAAACACAAACCAGAAATGTATCGAGTGAGGACACTTGAGGATCTTACATCATTTACAATGATCATGATGTTGGACAAAGTCAAGGTCATTTCCATGGACGGCTAGGACAGAAAAAAAATGGGGCTAAAGAGTTTGATCTAGGGTCCAGCGCGTACTGTAGCTTCTGACAGCCATAACTTTGCGACCAGTTATCCGTTTCGTGCGTATAACATGCCATTGAAAAACTATCGATGAGCTCTGCATCCTAGCCAACGTTTTTGTAAGATGAGGTTGGACATCATGATCATCCTCATGCTGCTTTTATCATAGGTCATAGGTTGGTTCAGGCTGGGGTGCTGTAATGAAGTAGCTTCGACCATTTCCTTCACTTGACTGATTTGTCTCTCTAGGGACGGTTTTGCTGTTTTTAGGGTATTTTGGGTTTGGCGAATCCTAAAATCAAGTCTTAGTTTGAGTCTTCTAGGAGAATTTGGGCAGGATTAGACGTCTTTTACTGTTTTAGGAATGTTTACTATTTCGGTCAGTTACAAATTTACTACTCTGTAAGGCATATCAATTACTTTGAAAAGAAAGAGACTTTATTCATTACTCTCTCTCTCTCTCTCTCTCTCTCTCAATAAATAAATCAAGAAAGAAAGAAAGGTTGTATTGGCATAGCTCACAGTCAGAGATTTGAATCTTCATGTTGGATGTTCCAAGAGGCTGATAATTTTTAGGTTGCTTTTGGATCCTCTTTGTTCATATTTTTCTAGTCTTCTATGGATCTTGTATGTGTCCTGCTATTTTCCCATGTTGACTTGTGTGTAATTAGCACTTCTATTTATAGAAGGGCGCACTCCAGTGGTACTGGGCAGATGTGGGGCCCAGTGATGTTTTCAAGGAATCCATCCCATACACAAGATGAGTCACCTCAGAAACCCTAATATCCAAAATGTAGCTCAATCTAAATCTAAGGTGGGCCACATTAAAGGAAACGAGCTGTAAGGGACTGCCCACCCTTGAATTTCCTCATGGCCCACGGAAGTTGTTAGACAAGGCTGAATTTTGGCCAGACCCTTCATCTGGACTGGATGGTCTGAATGGCCTTGATTATATATAAACAACAAAATGGGCGCCCAAGCCAATCAGCAGTGGACATTCCCTCTCAATATGCTCCCTGTTCTGTAGCCCATCAGAGTTTTGGATAGGGCTGATTTTTAGGATTTGGGTGTATTATGAGACGACACATTTTATGGACAGGTTGGAATTCTCTAACCCATCACTGGGCTCCACATCTTCCCAGTACCACCGAAGTGTGCCCCTTTAGGGGCCGTTTGGATGGGAGTAAATGGAGGTAAATGGTATTTGGGGTGTGTTTGGATGGAAGTAAATGCACGTAAATGAAATGAAATGGTAGTAAATGTGCATGTAAATGAAATCCTCTCTAGGAGAGAAGATTTGGAAGTAAATGGGGTGATTTTGAGCTCCCTTGGAGACTTGCATGTGTAAACAAAGGTGCCACTATGCACATGTCCGCCATACATGTGTCACGCTAATGAAACTCTCCAATAATCCAAATATCGGCTACATCACTAAAACCACACCAAAAGAATGATCCAAACCATCCAAAGGATGGCCATCTAAATGGATAGTTAAAAAACGTTTGCAAGTTGCTTGTTTGTGATCCTACACTTGTAGCCTACCCAAGGCTCAAAATTTCCTCATTTTTTTGCTGAAGTATATAGTACAATCATTCTATTAAATATCGCATACATACACTGTTGGGATATTAAAGCTGATTTGGGATATCACATATATTCCCGTGAATATATTGAAAAATTCAATTGCATTCCAATTCCTCCCATTTACTCCCATCCAAACACAACATTTTGATTTCAAATGCATTTCATTTACTTCCAATTCATTTACCTCCAAATTCATTTCCCATTTACTTACATTTACAAGCTCCCAAATGAGCCCTTATATGGAATTATAAAACCAAGCATAACTAAACATTTAAGCCATAATGACATGAATCTTCCAGTCGGGTGACTGACCCACATCAGAATCTTGTGACCTTCTCATATTTTCGGTCATAGTTTTTACTGTCCCTCAGACCTTTTTTTATTCTTTTTCTTTTTTACACATGCACTCACACCCCTCACAGACCCACACACTCACACCGCCTATGGCTTTTTTATACCACACTGGGTACTCGAACCCATGACCCTGTGTTGAAACTCTTGTGAGTCTACCACTAACGCATGAGTAAGGACCTAACTGTCTGTCCCTCAGACCTATGTTCTAATTTAACCATTCTTTTGCTGTCATTTGCAATGATCTTTCCTTCTTTCTATGATAAATCATGGTTTGAATCTTCATATAGGATGTTTCAATACATAATTTTGAACGTCTTATTAGGGGTGGCAAGGCCAGCTTTGGACCGGGCTTAGAACTATTAGCTTGGGCTGCGAGCTGGGCTTGGGCCTGGCAGGTATGGCCTAATCAATATCTGGGCTGGGCTAGGATAGGTCATTTTAGCCTAATCCGCCCTGGCCTGGCCCGTCTGAACTGTGTATATGTGTTCTATCCTACAAATATCCATTCCAGTCATTTATCTGGCAAACACATGCACCCTGCACATAGACTGTTTATGGATTTCTATATCTTTATGCATGTCCGACCCACCTAATAGATGGTTGGTTTAGAAACATTCATAGCATTATGATCAATTTCCAGGCCCGGCTGGGCCAGGCCCAAACTCAACCGATTGTTTTCGGGCTATGCTTGCACCTGCTATGCCTGGCCCATGCGGGGCTCAGAGTGGCCTAATAATGTTGGGCTGGGCTGGGCTGGGAGCTTGGCCCAGCCCATTTCCACCACTATTTCTCATCCATATGTTTCAAATGTTTTATTTTATGTAGTTTACCTGTAATTTACTATATCGTCTTTATTTTCTATGTTTGGATGCATTTAGTCTTAAATGCAATAGACCATCTAGATTGAGTACTTTGAAAAAATTGCCGAGTCTGACACAATTTAATCAAAACCCAAGTGCTTGGAAAACTTGAAGAAACCAAAATTTAGAGCTTTGATTGATTACCTGACCAAAGTTCCATGAATTTGGACTGATTCACTTGGGATTTTGAATTGTAATAGAATGATTTTGTTTTCTATTTTTGGTAGAGAAAAAGACATGCGCCATAGATCTTATGGCATTTCATTCAATTAGGAAAATCCATTCTAGATGAAAAATGGGAAGGATATTCTCACAAAGAGGATAGAGAATCCTCTTTGCACTTTGCAGCAGTCTTACCCATGGCACACGTGTGTGAGATCTAACTGTTCATCAGGCAGGCTCCACCATGAACATACCCGGCTTTAAGAATCAGGCAATTGTGATGCATATCCTGACCAAAAATCAAGTGATCTGCTTGTCAGTTGGACGCATATGAGGAATCGCTGTTGGTCAACTTACCATGAAGTCCGTTTCTAACATAAATGAGTGGCCTACCCATCAATGAACAGGATGAGATGTAGATAGATTGCATGCTGTGGCACCCACCATGCAATCTGCATGGTTCATTTACTTTGAAGTCCATTTCTAACATAAATGTGTGGCACAAACCACCACCGACATCAGTGGTGTGTTGACGTGGCAAAGTTTTGTGGGTCCCACCATGATGTATGTGTTATATCTACACCGTCCATCCATTTTGTGGGAACATTTTAGGGCATAAGCCCAAAAATGAAGCAGATCCAAGGCTCAAGTGGACCACACCACAGAGAGCTATGGGGATTGAATGCCTACCATTGAAAACTTCTTGGGGGCCAAAGAAGTTTTGGATCAAGCTGATATTTGTGTTTTCCCTTCATCTAGGTCTATGACCTTATGAACAGGTTGGATAGAAAATAAACATCACGGTGGGTCCTAGGAAGGTTTCAACGTTGGGTGTCATTGTCCCTGCTGCTTTTTGTGGTGTGGTCCGCTTGAGCCTTGGATCTGCCTCATTTTTGGGCTTATGCCCTAAAATGATCTCGCAAAATGGATGGACAGTGGATATAACACATACATAATGGTGGGGCCCACCAGACTTTGCCGCATCAACACACCACCGAGGTCACCACACAATCCATGTCCAGAATGATTTTGGGCCTGGGCATGTGTTCACAGTTGGGCCCTCTGATGAGCTGCCCAACCTCACATTCCCGTGACATGCTCTCACACATGCTGCAAAGTGGATTCTCAACCTCTTTCAGCACATCTCCTCAGTAGGGCTCATTCAAATTGAAGCTCCACCCATGACTATTGCTTCAGATTACATTTGGGTGCAACACATATCATGAAATTTGGTGCAGTTTTAGTAAAGACCATCAATTTTTCATGATATTTGGTGCAACCAAATGCACCCCTATGAACTTCAATTGCTAACTCTGTAGTTTAGTGAATTTGTTAATTTTTCAGGTGCTTTGTGTCCCACCTCCTGATTTAGAAGGCCGGGAGGAGATATTGCGTGTGCACACACGTCGTATGAAGCTTGGTGAAGACGTCAATCTCAGACGGTTGGCAGAAGAAACGGACCTCTTCACTGGGGCTGAGCTGGCAGGACTTTGTAATGAAGCTGGCATGTTGGCTCTTAGAGAAGACATCTCTGCCACTGCCGTGTTCAATCGTCATTTCTGGACTGCAAAGAATTCACTAAGCCCTGCATTGACGAAGTTACAAATTGATCAATACGCCTCGTTTATGAACAAGCCGTCATCAAAACCCTCAGATGCAGATCTGCTCAAATTCATCAAAACCATCAATTCGATGCAGATCCACCCAATTTGATGAAATGCCCATCTAGGTAATCTACCTTATTCAATTTTGAGCTGAGAGGGAGGGAGGGAGGGCATGCGCTTTTTCTTGCATGTATGTGAATAGATAGGGATCTATTTCGCAGCCAGATCCTCTCCCATGTATATGGAGTGCACAGCCAAACATAGCGTAAATTAAGATCATATCCAGTGCATGTTTCTACTTCTTTTGAGGTTCTTGATCTCGGTCATTTTTTTACACTTCTTTTTCCTAAACGGATGTATATGGATGCATTGAACCCATTTGGATGCATTTTTCATCTGAAATTAAGTTTTAGGCATGTTTAGATGACACATTAAGTTTTAAGCACAGTCAGAACTGTCATTCTGTGCAAACCATGTTTAGATGACACATTCAGTTGCAGTGCTGCCCAAATGGGACTTTCTTCTTCTTTGAATGTGGGATTGAGGTGGATTGAAAGAATAGGTTGACAGTTCTGACTGTGCTTATTGCTTCTTGTTTTGTAGTTGATTTTGTAAAGACCTCTCCTCTAGTTTGGAATATTGCAAGTACCTACATTGTGTTTATAGATTCCTTACAGAATCACCTGCACTATCTATTATCTTTGATTAGTTGATGGTTTTTACCCTTATCTCCTATGCAACTAGTTCCAGACATGTGGGTCTAACACATTGCACATAAGTCATCCAACCCTTTCAGCATGGGCACTGCACCATGAAAATGGACACCAAAAATGAGACTGATCCAACAATTAGGTGGCCCACCAAGTGAATTTGGAGTTTTTTGGGTGGTTCTCCATTGTTTTCTATGGTTTGGCTTACCTAATGACTCGATTAGCCTGATTTTTTGGACGTCCAACTATTTATGGAGGGATCCTAATAGGCAGATTGAATTCCATTTAGACATAATGGTGGGTCCAACACAAGCAAAATGAAATCCTCGTGAGGGTACATATTCCTCTAGCATCTCTAAAAGAGGGGAGGTGCTTGCAATTATCTAAGCACAGGGGAGTTGTTTACAATTATCATAAACCAGATGGGAGGTGTTTAACATTATCACTTCTTTCTTTTCTTCCTTTTTTCTTTTTTCTTTTTAGAAATTAATCAATAACACCTTGTTGAGGTTTTGATTTGTGGCTTTTTTTTTCTCTTTTTTTTTTATTTTTAACATTGGAGGAACCAATTAGTCACAAGTAGCACATGATTCAAAATCTCGATTCGACGCAAAGATTCAGCCAACTCAGACTCTTAATAATTATAAATTAAATATTTGTTAGGACTATCAACATATATTTAAAATAGAAACCATATAGGATCCTATATAAAGGGGATAATGGCCTGATACTCCCTCAATTATGTACTTCTTGGACTTGACCTCCTTCCCAATTTTTTGTCCTTCCAACCTATTCCCCAAGTTTATCAAGGGTGTGTTTGTTTGGAGGGCAATGGTGGTAATGTGTGGTAAAAGCAGAATGATAGTTTTTGCCATCTCTTTAGAAGAGATGTAAATCCACTTAGAAAATTATGCAAATTTCAAGCTCTTTTGGGAACAAAACTTTGTAGGCCAGACCATAATGTATGTGTTATATCTACATTGTTTGAGGCAAATCCAAAGATCAAGTGGACCACACAATAGAAAACAGTTGGTTCAATTGTGGACGTAATCATTCCCATTGTGGGGCACTTGAGATTTGGATCTGCCTCATTTTTGGGCTCATGCTCTAAAATGATATGGCAAAATGATTGGACGACATGGATGAAATACAGAGATCATGGTAGGGCCCATAAAGTTTTGCCACGTAGCACAGTACCCAATGGGAGATTTGTTTAACAGTATATTTTCAGAAAAACTATAAAGGTAAATAATTGTTACTTATTTACAGTTGACTACATTCAATTATGACCAAACAAACCCTCCCTAAGTAAATGGCAAATGTCAAGTTGAATATGATGGATAGGAATCAAGTAAAAGCCATTAGTTATAATCAAAGGGTTGAAATGCTCAATCTGAGAGTTCCTTTGGACATCCCCATCCAAGGCATTGAAAAGAATCTAAATTCAAAGAATAAGTTCCCAAACTTCAAGTTGTATTCTAGCAACAGTGGATGAGTGTTGAGCATTCCCTTTGCACACACAGACACGTACCAGTGTGGAACACGTATGCAAGATCTGAATTGTTCATCTTGTTGGAAACAGTGATTAGATCTTCTAACTCAAAGATCAGATAGCTTTACGTCTTG
The DNA here is from genome assembly GCA_003013855.2 of Liriodendron chinense. Lineage (NCBI taxonomy): Eukaryota > Viridiplantae > Streptophyta > Magnoliopsida > Magnoliales > Magnoliaceae > Liriodendron > Liriodendron chinense. The sequence goes on from ML058525.1 coordinate 207,571, forward strand.
GGTGGGCCCTTGTATAGAAATTAAACTTATGGTCAATAGAGCTGCACATAAGCCGAGCTTTACAAAGCTTGAGCTTGGCTTGATCAGTGGCCCACTGAGCTTGAGCTTGGTTTGGCTTGAGCATCGAGCTCAAAACAGCCGCTCGAGCTTGGCTTGCTGGTTGAGCCGATCGAGCTTTGTTCGAGCCAAGCCGATCGAGCTCATCGAGCCAAGCCAAGCTGAGAGGAAGGGAGGGGGAGGGAGAGGGAGGGGTAGGGGGCGGGGCGGGCTGGGGTCGGGTAGGGTTTTGAGAGAGAGTGAGAGTGGAATGACAAATGAGCGGGCAGTGGAGTTGAGTTAGGGTTTAGACTTTTAAGTTTTTATTTCATATATATACACACACACACACACACACACACACACGAGCTCAAGCCGATCGAGCTTTATTCAAGCTACAAGCTTTGAGCCAAGCTCACTCGTGCTTGAGCTTGGCTTGTTTTCAAACAAGCTTTCTAAATTGAGCTTGAGCTTAGTCAAACTGGCCTACGAGCCGAGCCAAGCCAAGCCAAGCTGAGCGAGCTTTTCGAGCTAGCTTGGCTCGTGTGTAGCTCTACTGGTTAACAAATATTTTAGGCGTTCGTTTGCTTTGGTGTGTTGTGAACGACCTGAGGTATGGAATGTTCTAATGTTTATGCCAAAGATCCAAGTATAGTTGTATACGGGTCAAATCGAATCGCGCTTGGCCCAGCTCAACTCAGCTCGACTAGGAAAGTGGTTGGGCTCGAGCTCGGCCCGGCTTGGTCATCGATCCTAATTGGATAGCTCGGCTTGATTTGGACAAGCTTTCGAGCTAAATTCAAGCCAATTCGAGCCGATCCGAGCGCAAGCTTTCGACCCTAAATTCGATCTTTCGAGGTGGGCGCGCGCTGGCCACTAGAGAGAGAGAGAGAGAGAGATAGAGGGCGATGTTTTGTCGGATGGTCAACGAGGAAGGGCGTGGGGGCGCTAGGTGGGCTGCGAGCAAAAGGGGGGCGCTCATTAACTGGATGTAGAGATTAGGGCAACAAAAGGGGCGCTCGTTTTGATTATATATATAATATTAATATATTATATATTTAAAAAATTATTTATTCTAAACCAAATCATGCCGATTCGAGCCTGGTTTGAGCCAAACTAAGCCTAATTTCGAACCAAGCCGAATCGATCTCGGGCAAGCTCCAGCTTGGCTCAAATTTTAAATGAGCCCCAAAAATAGGCTCAGCTTAGCTTGTTCCACCCTACGAATCGAGCGAAACCAAGCTTTCTCGAGTCGAGCAAGCTTTTCAAGCTGGCTCGATTCCCGTATAGCTCTAGATCTAATGTGTATACCACCAAATGGAAATTGAACTATGATGAAAAGTGAGGACAATCATGACAATCAACTGGCAGGAAAATTGCCCTGACTCCTTCACTAGCTGGGCCACCCCATCAAAGTCAATGTTCGACCAACAATCTGACCCAGGGTATAAGTGTGGCCCATCAATGAGTGGATCAATCTAATTTCGTGCCAAGTCCCACTCCATTCGCCGTGGTCATTGACCAGTTCATCTATCGGGACCTACCTTAGATTTTGATGACACATATGCTGAAAACCAAACTGGTAAAATGATGCTATCCACGGATTGAAATTTTGCCCTAACTAATCAGTGGCTATGATCACCTCACCAATATGATTTCATGGGTCTATCCCATCCATGCTGGTTTCAATAAGGGGTCGCTTAGATGACCGTAAATGGTTTGAGTAGTAAATGATTGACAACCTGTTTCTATTTGGCTGTAAGTTGTAAATAATTTACAAGTAAATGATTTTTGTGTTTGGATAGCCCATAAATTATTTAGTCCTTTAAATGGAGACTCAATATATGAAAATAAAGTCATTAGGTTGTAAATGAAGAGCCTGTAAATGAAATCACACCATTTTGCCTGTAAATCAAGTAGGGATGAAGTTGTAAATAATTTACCGACATTTTTAGCATCCAATCACAGACTATAAATCATTTACCTCTAAATCATGTAGAATTAGCTTCACTTATAGACACCCAAATGACCCATAAATGAAAGGTCTAGATTCATTACATGGGTGCAGCCTAAGATGAGTTTGACATCTAAACAACAATTTAAGGAAAAATAGAAAATTAAATATCAAATAAAACAAGTTTTTAGAATTATATTCCTATTGATAAAATGAGTTTTCAGAAATTATATTCGTACGACTGCATTTTTAGGTAATGGAGTTCTCAAGAGCTAGTTCGTAGGGGACTATAATTTATAGTGCTCCGAGTTGCATCAGTTCACTTGGATAATCCAATAAATCAATCTGAACCGTCCATTAAGTTCATAACATATGTCACATACCATGCAAGAAATCACAGGATCAAGTGATCCAATTCATTGTTATTCAGCCTTGTTTTCTTTACCCATCCTTTTTTCAAGTCATGGACGTGATGGTTATGATTGCCTAGCCAATGTTGGGATCTAGGAAGCAATTCAGAGAAGAATCAAACAAGCCAATCACAGTGTCACAAGCAAATCTAACAAAAAAATACACGAGTTTTACGTGAAAAAACTATGGCATAAAGCGATAATCCACTATGAAAACAAAGTTACAAGGAATGGAAACAAACTTATAGAGCAAACCCTAGCCTCTCCTCTCTCCAAAACCCTAGAAAACTCTTGTGCATATCTTAGAACACCCTAATCTTGCATTATACCCATTTATAAAGTGTTACACCTGGAATTAGAAATTAAACCGCGAAATCGCGTAAAACAACGCGCACAGTTGGTTACTTGGTCGAGCACCACATGTTTGAGCGACCGAACATGCCAAAAAATGTCCAAAGAATTCCAACAATAATTCATAATAAGATTGAGGAGGTTCGATTGATCGAGTCAGAGGGTCGATCAACCGAACTCCCCTGTTTCTGTGCAAATTGAAGATATCAATTTCAACAATCTTCAACATGTCTTTAATCTCCATACTCATCTGCTCCAGGCTCCATCCTCCATCTCTAATTTGTCTCCATCATCATCATTTTCCGTGCACACTCTGCTTCATTCCATCTTCTCCAGACCCAGAGAAGTCGAATAAAACATGAACTTCTCTGCAAGGATCACCTTTGTAAGCATATCAACTGGATTCACGCTTGTATAGATCTTTTCAAGAGTCACACCACCTTCCTAAAGCACCTGTCGGATAAAATGATGACGCACATCAATATGCTTAGTTCTAGAATGATAAACCGAGTTCTTTGCCAAATTGATCGCGCTTTTGCTGTCATAATTAACCGGCATAACCTCCTGTCGAAGCCCCAATTGATTTATCATTCCCCATAACCAAACTGCTTCCTTGAATGCTTCTGTCACTGTCGTATACTTAGCTTCGGTTGTGGAAAGAGCCACCATAGACTGAAGCTTTAACATCCAACTGATCGCTCCACCCGCCAACACAAATGAGTAATGAAAGTCGACCTTCTACTATCCACACTGCCTACATAATCAAAATCCACGTAGCCTCCCAATTTCTCCCATGATTTCTCGAATTTCAACACCTAGTCCTGCGTACCTTGAATATATCAAAGTAGCCATTTCACTACCTCCTATTGTTGCTTGCCGAGGTTAGACATGTCTCTGCTCACAACACCCACTGCATGTGAAATATCCGGTCCTTGTACAGACCATGACATACATCAAAGTTCCAATTGTGCTCGAATAGGGCACACGAGACATAACTTGCTTTTCTTCATCTATAGTAGGACATTGTTATGAAGAAAGTCGAAAATGAGCCACGTAATGCCGACCGGCTTTGTCTTGTCCATCTCAAACTTCACCAACACCTTCTCTATGTATTCTGCCTAAGATAACCAAAGCATGCTCTTTTCCCTGTCTCTCTTATATCAATGTTGAGAATCCTCTTTTGCAGCCCCCATATCTTTAATCTCAAATGTCCCTAATAACTAAGTCTTCAATATGTTGATCTCAAACATGTTATGACTAGCGATAAGCGTATCATCAACATATAACACTAGGATAATGAATTTTTCTTCACTCAGTGTCCTGAAGTAGACACAGTGATCATATGCACTTCTGGTAAACCACATACCACCATGAAAGAATCAAATTTCTTCTACCATTGCCTAGGTGACTGTTTCAGGCCATACAACGACCTCCTCAACCTGCAAACTTTATTCTTTACTCCATGTATCTCAAATCCTTCTAGTTGCTTCATGTAAATTTGCTCTTCACATTGTGTCTTCACATCCATTTGTTCCAACTCAAGATTGTATTGGTCAACTAGTGTCAATACGAATCTGATAGATACTTATTCAGTATGGTTGTGAAAATCTCGCTGAAGTCGACACCCTCCTTAGCATAACCATTCACTACCAGCCTTGCCTTATACTTATCTTATTTCTTCCTGAATATTCACTTACACCTGATCGCTTTACACCCTAACGGGAAGCTCCACCAGCTCCCACATCTAATTCTTATATAGAGAATCCATCTCATCTTGCATTGCCACCTTCTACTTTTCAGCATCTACATCATCAAGAGCCTCATGAAAAGTGAAGTATCCCCTTCACCCGCAATGAGGGCGAATGCAACGTTTAAGTCATCTTTGTATCTGACTGGTAATCTACGATCTCTTGGTGGATTCCTTCTCACAGGTGGCTGCTCCATCTCCTCCTGTACCTTTGGTTGCGTTTTAGTTTTAGCTTGTGTTTCACATTTGTCTATCTCAACATTAACAACCGACTTTTCTGTTTCATTGTGCTCATTCTCACGAAACAAGGATTCCTCATCGAATTTGACGTCATGACTAAGGATGATTTTTCAAGTGACCCGACATACAACCTGTATCCCTTCACACCATCATCATAGTTGACAAAGATACACTTTTTCATCCTTTGGTCTAGCTTATCTCTCTCAATTGACGATACATAAGAGTAAGCATCACAACCAAATACTCGTAGTCATGGTAGTCTACCTGCTAACCACTCCACACTTCCTCTGAAATTTTACAATCAATGACCATAAACAGGGACCAATTCACTAAATAACATGTTGTTTTCACGGCCTCAGTTCATAGCTCCTTGTCCAATACAACATTACTCAACATGCTTCGGGCTCTCTCCAAAAGGGTCAGATTCATTTATTCCACCACACCATTCTACTCTAATGTATGACTTACTGTATTGTGCCTCATGATCCCTTAATCCTTACAATATTGATTAAATTCTTGAGAAGTAAATTCCCCACTGTGATTTGTCCTCGACACTTTCAACTTTTACCCTGATTGTTTTACTATCATTGCCTTCCACTGCTTAAAAATGGCAAAAATCTCGAATTTCTTTTTCAAAAAATATACCCACACCTTTATGGAATAGTCGTTAATAAAAGTGACAAACCATGATGATCATCCACTAGAAACCACAGGCGACGACCTCCATACATCATGATGCACATAATTAAGTACCCCATTACATGTTTTTCTGACTTAAAAGACAACCGTGATTTGTTTACCATATATACAATGCTCGTATATATTAAAATCAACACTTTTAAATGCAGGAATTAAAGAATGATAAAAAAGTACCTTCATACCCTACTCGCTTATATAGCCTAGGCATACGTGCTACATACGTGAAATCCGCTACAGACATTGCAACTCCACCCGATGAAATACTCTCAATCAATCTGTAAAGGTTTTTGTTTTGCTGTGTTTTCATCACAATGAGTGCCCCTTTAAGACTTTTAGGACAATCAAACTCAGTGAATTTGCACCAAAGTGCCTCGAGAGGTCCTAGAGATATCAGACTCTCCCTCAGCTCAGGAACATGTTTTACATTGATCAAGATATGCTCCATACCATCAAACATCTTGATGCATACCGATCCAACGCCAACCATGTTATAAGCATTACATTGTCCATAAACAACTGGCCACTATCATACTCTCTGTAACTGATGAACCAATTCTTATGAGGGATCATATGGTACAAATCCCCGTATATAAAATTCACTCATTGCTAAGATACATGGATGTGGATGTGTTCAATACGTTAGAACCACCCTCCTGGTTATTGGATTCCACCGCATTAGCCTCCCTTGAAGATCCATCTCATTTCTTTTCTTTCTGAGATTTGTAGTCCTTCATGTGTCTCAACTTCCTACACCTCCAACACTTCATCTTGCCCTTGCCCTTGGATTTGGACCTAGATTACAAAGTCCCATTCTCCCATTTAGAATTCTTCCCCCTTGTAACCAGCACATCCGTAGAGGTACCCTTGCTACCGTTTTTCTTTCTTAATTGCCTCTTTTAAAGGGATGATATAATGCCATCGATATTAATAATATCCCTACCATGACACAAAGTTTCTACGAGATTCTCATATGAATCTGGTATGGAATTCAACAGTGTTAAAACTAAAAAATTCATAAAGTAGTTTTCTTGTGTTTCCTTGTTCTAGGGTTCTGAGTATAAAGACATTTATAGACAATCACAAGCATTCACAAAGTACACATGAGAAAGCATCGCAAGGCGAATTTTTATTCCAGAGATTCTGAGATCTTTTACATTTTGGGCTGAGATACTGGTCACAAACCTTAATTACACCAATGGTTGGTCACCCTTGATTAAAATGCAAAAGTAAATGTATACATGCATCATACATAAATTAAATAAAGCATTAAAAGAGCATAAATATAGGTAAAACACATCACAAACAACACATAGATTTTTACGTGGAAACCCTTACGGGAAAAAACCACAGGACAAAGTGACAAGATTCTACTAGGAATATAGTTATACAATAGATGGAATGCTCGGAAGGAAGCCTGAATAGATCGAGCAAGTAATTTAGATCATCAAGGACTATGGTCTTGAGTTCACGATCGTAGAGATCAAGTTTCATGTTTCTTATGGACTGAGCCATCGTTTAGATAAGTTAAATGCTTATTCTATGTTCTTTCGGGTGTTCCTAATTGAGAAGCAACCAGGACTTTAACCGAGTCATGTATCATAGTGCCATTGACCGTCGCCAAGGACAGGTGACTGCGGAAAGACATGCCACGATTCCCATGTAGTATAACACAGTGCCAGTAACCATTACTGCGGACGAGTAACCACCGAAAGGCATATTATGATTGCCACATGATACAACACAGTGTCATTGACTATCACTACATTGCAGATGGGTGACTACAGGAAGATACATCATAGCTGTTAAATGGTACAACACAGCGCCATTGACTGTCACTATGGACGATTGACCATAGAAAGATGCATCATAGCTACCAAATGGTACGACATAGTGTCATTGACCGTCGCTACGGACGGGTGACCACTTGAAGACACATTATGGCTGCCAAATGGTACAACATAGTGCCATTGACCATCGCTACGGACAGGTGACCACATGAAGACACATTATAGCTATCGGGTGGTACAACACAGTGTCATTGGCCGTCGCTGTGGACGGGTGACTACGTGAAGACACATCACGACTACCTTAGCTGCATAACTGACGGACCCTACTTTGGATGGAAAGTACATCAACTGGTTTTAGTGATAGTAGTTCATAATTAAGTATTGTAGATGTTTTGGAACTCTTTGGTTACGATTTTCGATGATAACCATAGTCCCTTTGATTTAGTTTCATATCTCGATCCGGGATGAATAAAGTTCATATAATGGATACAAGGAGCACAAAGTAAGTATACTTGGTTGCATGCTCGAGAGAAGATTGCACTTATACTTGATGTTTAGTGCACCGGGTGAATTATGCACTTGATTTAGTTAATCTGCTTTATGCATGTCCTTAATTCAACCACATTATGTTTAATAATCAATACTTCAAGCGATTGGATCACTCGGATAGGCTGTGTCGAGCTATATTTCTTTGAGACATTAAGATCCATGAGCTAGATTGCACATTTCTGGGCTTCAAAATGGCTACGTATCGGAGCTGATGTATACCTGCTTATGCCAATAATTGATAAATGGTGGGAATTAGTGTCCCACAAATGCTTGATTTAGTTGCTTTACGATAGGAGAATGTTAAATTTGACTTGGCGTCAATGAGATTGCACCTAATTTTACTTGGCGTTAGTCGATTTTTGAGCCAACAGGGCACTTCCGAGGGCTAAAAATGACTAAGTACTAGGCCTGCTTACTGCTTAATTAGAGCATTCAGCAATTAGGACAATAAATAAGCAATTAGGACAATAAATAATGTCGATGTAATGCATTATTATGTTGCTTCAGATCATGGAGAAACTAAGTCTCCCTCTTGACGTCGATCAAATTCCGCTTAGTTTCAGTGAATATCGGTCACTTTATGCTTTTAAAGAGGTGTTTTCGAAATTGTGAAAATGACCAAGTATTAGTCATTTTTTATTAAATCGCTGATTTGGTCCACTTAACATCAACCATTGGGAAATCTGGTCTGGGTGATGGACAGAGGACGTCGATTTGTGTCTAGGAGCGATAATGTGATGGAGAGTCGAACCACATTGAAGGTGGACCACACCACGAAATCCAAAGGTTCAGTAAGACCGTCCAGGCTTATGTGGGCTGAATGGTGGGCGCACGTAGCCCCCCCTCAGGCGCATATGAGAGAGAGAGTGAGGAGAGAGAAGGACCTCCCTTGCGGGCGCACATGTGCCTAGACTAACTTGGTGAGCGCATGTGGCTTTGTCACTTGCTAAATTTCATGATTTTTTTACTAAAAAAGGAAATGGGCGCATGTGGCTTTGGACTTAGCCAAGTTTTGATTCCTCCAGCTCCGAAGAGATGAGAGCATGTAAACCTTTTCGGCGAGGGATTCTGGCAAGGGATTCTGGCGAGGGTGATGGGCGCATGTTACCCTCTCCGGCAAGAGATTCCGACGAGGATTCTACCTCTTGCGGTGCTCTGGCGTCCCCTCGAATGAATAAGTCCCACTCTCTTAGTAGGTGAGTGCGCTATTTATAGTAGTTAATCGGGACCTGGGTCTAAGCAAAAATGAAAACTGTTGAGCGCATGTGTTTGTGGGAGAGGGATCATGCGCATGTGGAGAGAGTGTGGACGCATGTGCCCATACTTAGCAATTTTTTGAGTTTCGATATTTGGAAGGAGAGGTGGGCTCCCATGTGCATGTGGTAGGGGCATGGGCGCATGTCTCCTTATGGTGTACGCTTGTCCCCTTCATGGTGTACGGATGTATCCACACTTAGAATATTTTTCAAACTTCTGGCTCCGACTATCCGAAGGACAAGTAACTTTTCAGAAACAGAAGTCACTGACGCCAAAGCACTTTAAGCCTCTCATCAGGTTATTGAATAAATGAGTCGAGTATGGATGATCAAATGCTGTGAATTTTAGTAGTTCCTTCCCAATTTGGACCCTCCCTGATCAACTCCAAACATGGGCAGAATACGCTTCGAGGTACGCAGGTGAAAGTATGCATCATACGACCTTTGAATTTGCTAGTTAAGGGCTTTTAGACATTTCGAATCATTTGGCAGCAATAAACATGTCCAGTTTCACTCCAAAATAATATTTGTAGGATTTCAGACCCTTTCAGTGGGCTCCAAACAGGGCAAAACTCATTTTGAGGTGCACAGGTAAAGATATGCGCCGCGCGACATTCAAACTTGCTAGTTAAAGGTTTTCGGATATTTCGGATCATTTGGCGGCAATACGTATGTCCAGTTCCACTTCGAAATATCATTTGTAGGTTTTGGTCATGACTGCGCTGGTTAGGGCTGCACCGGCGTCCGATCGCATTTTTTGGGTATTTCCCAATCTTGGAATCGATCTGAATCGTCGTAAATGGACTGTCATATGTTGCCTTATCATGGGTGCAAATTCGAGCCCCAAAAAACAGAATAAGAGCTTGGTTTTCTTCTTTGATGGTCTCCTCCACATTAAACAATTGAAAATTATCTTATTAAAGTAGCTAATATGTTCATTAACATTAATCCCCTTCACCATTCTCAGATTATAGAATTGTCACTTCAGGTACAAATGATTTAAGAGAGACTTTGTAGCATAAAGGCCCTCTAACTTCGCCCATTTTCCTACGGCAGTCTTCGGTCTAAGAACATTATAAAGGACTTGATCTGATAGACACAATTGGATAGAGGCGTTAGCCTTCTGATCTAGTTTGTTCCACTCATCTTCCTTCATAGATTCTGGTTGCTTATCTTTCTCAATGAGTGCATCATCGAAACCTCTTTGAACTAGAAGGCCTTTCATCTTCACCTTCCATAGTTCGAAGATATTTTTTCTCGTGAACTTCTCAATATCAAACTTCATACTTGAAGTCATTGATATCTTGTCTTAGATTCTAACTGACTCCCAACGTTAGCTCTAATACCACTTGTTGGGACCACAAAAGCAATTAAGAGAAGAATTAAACAAGGAAATCACAATGTCACAAACAAATTCAACTCAAGAACACATGAGTTTTACGTGGAAAAACTCATGCGAGAAAAACTCAAAGTACAAAGCGATAATCCACTATGAAATAGAAAGTTACAAGAGATTGCAACAAACTTACAGAGCAAACCCTAGCTTTTCCTCTCTCCAAAACCCTACAAAACCCTTATGCACATCTTAGAACATCATAATCCCACATTATACTCGTTTATAAAGTGTTACACCTGAAATTAGAAACAAAACCGCAAAATCGCGCAAAATAGCACGCACCATCGATCGCTTGGTCGAGCGCTCGAGAGTGATCGAGCAATCCTCAAGCGATCGAGCACCACATGTTCGAGTGACCAAACATGCCAAAAAATGTCCAGAGAATTCTAGCAATAATTGAGAATAAGATTGAGTAGGTTCGATCGATCGAGCCAGGGTGTCGATCAACCGAACTCTTCTATTTTTGTGTAAATTTAAGACATCAATTTCAGTAGCCAAAGTGGTTCTTTATAAACATAAGCAATCCTGATGGGTCCTCACAGATAGATGGATCAAACTATTGACTGGACCTATTTTTGTGCAAATGATCTTGACCATCCATATGAAGGCCATTTGATCAAATTGTTAGTATTTGTTAGATTAGAGTGATGTTGCATGGTAGCACATGAAATATGGATGGACCTAATGAATGGCCTAGATTAATGAATTGGACATTCTAAGTGTCCCACTGCAACTAGGAGCACTAGTTAATATAGTGCTTTAAGAGTACTTGGATATCTTTGAAATATAGATCCCAGACACAAGATTTAAGAGATCTTGTTTGAAGATTGGATGTTTTAACTAAGGCTTAGCATTTAGCCTACAATTGATTTAACTTACCAAGCTAGATTGGCTAGTATGCAAATGTTTCTTTCCTGTCAACATGCCACTATCTAATCCATTAAAAGGTGGGCCACACCATAATGATCTCCTGAAATTGCATCGGATTGTCTAACATGACACCCTATACGCGGAAGCTTATGGAGCTTGTAGAACTATGGCCTAAGTCCTAAAGAAGGGTGATTAGGACCATTTTTAAATCCTTTAAAAACCTTTTGCTTAATTAAACTAATGTAGCAATAATAAACTAATTAAGCAAGAACACTTAGCTTTCAAGCTTAAGTAGGGTCCAATCATAAAGACTAGCAAGAGATAAAGCAATTAACCTACCTAGTCTAAGCATGCATAGATTATTAAACAATTTAACTAATCAAGCACCTAATCTATGCAACCTATGTAGACTATATGAGAATAGATCATATAAGCTCAAGTCTACACTAATTAGTGAAAGTACATCTTGAGTGTGAATGGTCCTATCTAGTGCCTAGCATACATTCCTATTAAGCAATTAAACATACAATGTTAAGATAATAGTGTGCTCAAATACATCATAAACACAAGTATGCATAGTGGTTTGACTACTTGTCTACTCCACTCTTGGTTCAAGTACTCACCCCTTAAGTACACCGGTATTCACTAGGGAGTTTAAATCATGTTCCTCCCAATCTAGGTGTTTTAAATCGGTTCCACCCGACTAGAGAGTTTGACTAAGTTTCTCTTAACCTATGACAAATATTTTACTAGTTCATCTCTCAACCAAGATGTTTATAGGATTCATCCTACCCAGGAATTTGATAAGGTTCCTCCCAACCCTTCGGTTTCAATCCAAAAACCTAGCGTATACTCCTACCGAAGGCTCCCATTGGAGACTTATTCGAGTTTGATTCCAAACTCTCACACTCAATCTTCCACGAGGAAGGAGTGCAACCAGATTCTTACAATGACAACTTACTTGTCGGATTGAGCCCCTTTTGTAGCATCGTTTGGGTTGCTTGATCTCCGCTCTCTCATACTTCAATCGGCTCCCTGATGCTCCCCAGATCGTGTTGCCGCTGCGTTGCCAATGCCTCAGCTCCATCAATCAATCACCTCGCATGTGATGCTCTTGAGATGCCCAAGGTGATAGGAAATTGTGTGAATTCTCTACAACTAGTAGGAGTTAGTTATCTAGAGGAATTCCACCTAATTGGATCTTTAAAGAAGTTTAGACAAAGGATCTACCTATGGTCAAGGTATCTAAAATATTAAAAGATCAAGAGAGAGAAAGTCCATCTTCATATGAGCTTTGAATGCTCCATCTTGTGATCAAACACAAGGAAGATGGCATGGAATGCTTAGGATTAGAGCCTATGGTATGTGCAATGAAGGTGGCTTCTAATATACTAAAATCTCTCTGAAAGTCCAAAAATCGAGCTGCAAATTTATAAAGCAAAAACTCCAATGACTATAAAACGGTAGCCAACGGCTAATTCTGGTCGCGGACTGGTCGGATGGGGTCTACGACTAGCCAAATTTTAGCCTAGGACTGGTGAAAGTTTTCTGTCCCAATTTTGGCCTCTACCAACCGGTCAGTCAGTCCAAACGATTGATCAGGCGATTGGTCTAATAAGGGCATGGGGACCTATTTTTGTTGCTGTCCCAACTATGGCCTTTGACGATCGGTCGGCCATAGACCAAGACCAGTCGGCATGCATGAAAAATTGTCATTTTGAATATGTTTTTACAGCAGCTCACACAACCTCTTGGGCCATTTTTTGGTGTTCTCTCGGGACACCTAAGGCCAATCTAAGATGACTAATGGTATGACTAATGGGTTAGGTCATCTAGAGGTTTGAGTTTTGGTTTAGGTTCCAAGGTTCAAGGCTTTACCAAGGTATCTCTTTTACCTGTTTCTTCTTCCTTGATGCAGTAGGTCCGCTTGGATCTTCGGTCTTCATCTTCTTTAAGCTCAACCGACACCTAGACTCAAGACATACGTAATTGAAAAATAAGGTGCACTAGCAGAAAGTGCACTAACATCTCCTACAATGATAATCAGGCTAATCCACTTATTGGGTGGGTCACAAAATCATAATCTGTGTTATGCAGATGCCTTGTATTCTGCTCAACAGAGCTCTATCAATCCGACCGATAGAGTGTGGATTTTTTTAAAAACAAAGCATAATCTATCGGTCCGACCAACAAGGTTATATAGGTCTAACTAACGGTGCCATCAGTTCGACTGACGAGTTTCGACTTAGTTACCGGTTTTGTGAAAATCAAGATATTTAAGCCTAATTACGATTAGGGCTTGTACAGATGAGTGCTTTGTCTCTAAGGCAAGGGTTTTGCAAAGTGAGAGGGTTCTAAACACTTGTAAGGGCTTGGAAATGGATTCTCTTAAGGGACTAGGGTTTTTCCTAGGGTTGTACATTGCATGAGGAGATCGGGTGCTTCTATAATCGAAGAAGGTGAGTGGTGTACCTCTAAGGGCCTGTTTGGTTAGAATTTGGAAACCTTTTTCCAGCTTAAAATCTGAATTCCAATTTTAACTGGTGTGTTTGGCGGTAAATTCCAGCCAAACAGGATTCCATCTGGAAACCTAAATTAGCTGGAATTAGGATTAGTGGAAGCGGTGTGGGAGATCATTTCTGTGGAAGGGAAAAGAGGCGGAAGTGAGCATCATTCAATATTGACGATAATGCCCTTAGGGTGGTGCCCACCTTGATGTATGCGTTGTACATCTATGATGTGTGCGTTTTATATCCACTGCAGTCCATCCATTTTGAGAGCTTAATTAAGGGCATTTGACCAAACATAAGGCAAATCTAAATCTCAAGTGGACCACACCACATGAAAATAACATTGATTGAACATCCACCATTAAAAACTTCCTGGGGCCCACTATAATGTTTATTTTCCATCTAACCCAGCCATCTGTCTTACAGGACTATTATAGGCCAGGGGTCAAGTTCTCAGGTGGATCCAAAGCCCAAGTGGGCCATGCGACAAGCAACTGTTGGATTACACAATTTTCAACCAAACAGAATCTGGATTACATAGATTTCAACCAAACGGCAAGTTCTAGATGGAATCTGGGTTTCCAATTTAGTTTCTGCAATTTTGGATTCCAACTCTTGAATTTGGATTTTCTCTAGAATCTAGAATCTACAACAAAAAAAGCCCTAAGGTTTTTATTATAGTGGAGATCTCTATCACATTGTGACATGATTTTTTTTCCATAAGGGTTTTCGATGTTAAAATCGTATGTTTGTGTTTGTTTGTTCGGTTTATTCTATTTTGATTGTTCTATCTTCGTTGAATGTGTTTCCACAAAGTGCACAAATTTATGGTGGTATTAGATATGAATTTTTAATACCTAGGATTGTCCGGGTTCGTTGTGGCTCGAAATTACAACACTATGGATAGCTGATCGAATGACTCGTTATACTGGTGTGGCCCACCCGATGAGTGGATCGGCCCAATTCTGGTTCTAAGTAATTAGTAGTTCACCTTGTGCATGAATTAGATGGTTTATGAAAGAAATGGCTGACACATGGATTATTACAGTTCATAATTTTTTACCTACGACTAAAGCCAGAATCTTATTCCTTCTGCTTGCCCAGCCAACCAAAATCATTATTTTTTAATGGGCTCACCTCACCAATTCAAAATTCAATTTTTCATTAACAACCCTACCTCCTCTCATGTATTCATTTTTTTGTAGGTTGAATTGAGGAATCCTAATGATTAATTAGCCTGAATTTTATACCATGGCACACATGGTGGGGATCTCCTAATGAGCGGTTCGAATCTTGTACATGGTTATTAACAATTTCTAAGATATCATGTTTTTATCAAATAATTAACATGATTTTGACTAAAAAATAACCCTCATTTTAATTAACAGTAATTATTCATTAGAGATCTTGATTTTTAACACATAATGTATAGTCATGTTAACAATTAATATGTATTAAAAATCAAGATCTCCAATACATAATTTCTATTCACTAAGTTTTGATGAACTCATTTTTAGGTGTCTACCAAACAAGGCTCTAAGCAATCCATTATATAAAGAGAAATGCTCTCGTGCTCTCGAAGCACTGTAACTTATGATCTCCTAGTTACATTGTAACACTTGGACAGTCCGGTCCATTTATTTAGACTATTCATTAGGTTCAACTCATATTTCATGAGCTACCATGAAAACACGTTGTACTGATCTGATAAATATTAACCATTTGATCAATAGCTTTAAACATGGACAGACATGATCGTTTACATAAAATAGATCCAATTAACAATTTGATCCATGTATTTGTTAAGGATTATGATGGATTTCTTATTACTATAAAGAATCACTTTGGTTAGGCAATTACAATCATTTCATCCGCAACTCAGAAAAAGATGGCAACAGAAAATAAGGCCAAATTAAGGATGGAGTAAACTATCCAATCAGTGTGATTTTTGCATGGTAACTCATGATATATTTTCTTAACTTAATGGACAATTCAAATCGACTTATTGAACTACTTAATCTATGTAATTGGGAGCAATATAAGGTACAATCCTCTTTGAAATTTTGCTAACATCCACACCTGCATGGGATAATGTTCCCAAAGCTTTTGATTGACATGTCAGACATGCAATCATCAATCAAGATTGTTCACTCAATAATATCATTGGGAGCAAGTCATGATGCAAAAATTACGTTAGTAGAATGATCCTAAGCATTCGATCAACAACATGAAAAATAGAATGTCAAGATTGAGTGGAGAAGTAAATGAATTCCAATCATCTTCATGAAATATCTATTCAATAAATCTTACTTTGTATTATTTATAATTCCAAAGTAGCACTTTAGTTTGGTTTTTCTAACTATGCAATATATGGCTAGTTAATAATGGATAGTTGTAATAAATTGACATTCGAAAGGTTAGCATCATCTATGGCTCTCAATTATACTATTGAGTGAACCTTCTTGTTTGGAGATTGTGCATCCCACATGTTAATTGAAAGCTTTGGAGAATTTCTCACTACGTAGTATTGCATCTTGATCTAAGTATAACATTCCTCAATTGTAGGCTATTAATAGAAGAAATAATTATATAACTCATATGCGAAAACACACAAAAAAAAAACATATTAATTTTAAGATTTTTATAGATTACTTCGAATGTGTAATCATGGTCGTCTTCTTCATTGCATTGAAACACGTATGAAAATGAAAGAAAATCCATCAGAAATGTAGATTCTCAACTACAAAGAAGAAAACACTATACACACTATGGGATCTCTAGATTTGGTGGATTAGGGTTTCTAGGATGAAATAAATTTAAGGCCAAAGTTTAAGAGGAAAGTGAGAAGCGTCTTAAAACAAATCCCTTCACTTTTATTTATAAGCTTATATATAGAAAATTTTCATTTAAAAACTAAATTCAATCTCTTATTTAATAGTCATAGTAAGGTATACGACTTATAACATTTTCTCCTGATAAGAAAACTCAATCTACAACCTCCAATTAAGTTGATCTAGTGTGATACCAAATAAACTATATAATCCTTTCTAAGAGAACATTGCATCAAATCCACAAGTGAACTAAAAATAATTTGTCCCAATGGACCAAAAATGATTTATCTCATCTCTAATTACTTATCCTAAATCATTGATTTAATCACACTCGATGAGGGATATTTAATTCCACATATTCACAATGCTTTGATCATGATGCATACTTTATTTTTTAGAGAAAACAAATTTATCTCTGCAAACTTAACTAATCAAAACTCATGTGGCCTATTTAGATTGTAAATTACCTCCATAATAGCAAGTAAAATCATCATTATTGTGAATTTGCACTAATTGAAAAAATACAATTAAATAAGAAATTCATTATCGATTTCATTTAAACTATGTCAGACAAAATTAATGTTTTCTCAACAAATTCCTTTTCTGAATTCGGCATGAAATCTGCACTGATCGAAATAAAAATTTAGGAGGATAGTTATTGTGGTGTACTGCTCCAGGTACACTTCTATACAATGAAATAGTTGTTATCACATCTCCATCAATATCCCCTCTCCTAACCTCATTTCCACCATCTCCTCACCCAACCTATTTGCAGCATCTCTTCTTTGGTGAAGACTCCATCTATCTACTGATCGTCTACTTCTACCATACGATAGCATAGACACCTCATTAAAGACAAAGTCTAGGCTATTGTCTCATTCGATTCCATCCTCTTGTTGCTTGTCTAAAAGGTAACAAAGTCATTATCATAATTGCAAATATTTTCATTTCTTCCACATTGCATAATCTTTCATTATAATATAAATTTATCGTTTTCTACCTTCACCGACTCTATTGACCTCATAACCTTTTCATTATACTTTCACTTTACATTACTGGGGTAATTCAAAATTTAAACATGACTATAAAAAATATTAATGTATACATATTTTTTTTCAAAATCATTCATAAGAAAATGTAATTATTCTTTTAATTTGGTGCCTCATATAAGTCTCATATATAACACCATCATAATGTGATCATACTCCATTGTAACCTTATCACATAGTGTAGAGTAATATAGATATAAGAGTGACCAATGGAAATAGCATACTCACAAGACAATTGGATTGTAATTAATCCTTCGCTTGTAGGATAAATTATCTCACAATACATGTGACTCAATTCACATTGTGAATAATCAAGTATTTTTTGTCTACTCAATTACCACGCAAGATTCATCCAATCAATCAATTATTCATCCTTGTTACAATATATAGACTTACATGATTTGACTGGGTATATAGGATATTTGTCTGGGTCATACAAATAGCAAACCAAGTTTTTAATAAATAAATATTGGCTACATCTCATTACAATGGTCGATCTAAATATTTATATACATACATTATCATAAAATGATCACTTTCATACTTTTTTTAAACACACCTACACACACCACATCGACACTTGAATCATGACATCAGTGTTAAAATGCACTTTATCTACCACTAAGTTATGAGTAGAGACCCTGATCACTTCTATACATATAAACTTAAACATTGAAAAATCTTAACATAATCAATTAAAAAATATGTACACATGTCAATAACGATCTGATGAGAAGCACCAAATCTAACACTCTTCATGGATTAGGATATACATAATGTCTTAATGCAACAGTCTATATAAATGATAGCCCATGGTTTGCTGATTTGGATAGTTGATCTAAAGGACCCTTGCTTAATGAGAAGGGGCATATCCTAAAGATATATCACTTTAAGGGTTCTTAACCCATCGATTAGTGGCCTAAAGCAGTTTAAGAAAAAATTACAGCAATGGTCCATAAGAAAGACCAAACTTTTAGGGCATGTTTGAAAAGATGCATTACATTAGATGGAACTAACACCATCATTACATAATGATTATGTCTTGAAATACCATGATATTTTAAGCATCTAATCTCACGCTTGGGATCTAATTCTTCCTTTTGAGAAAAAATATTATATTACGTGTGTCACACTTTGAAATTCAGGTACTCAAGTAAGGTTACTTAAGACTTGAATCCTGATAATGCAAACTATTAAATTTATTTTTTATTACATCATAACCGTTCATTTAATACATATTGACATCTATACATAGGCTAAATGAAAATTTACTAATAATTTAAATCAACTCAATGAACAATCTTCCACATCTACTATTCAAACATTAACTCTTTAAATAATTGTTCAATTACAACGTGAACTTTAACTATATCTACCAAATCGAAAGAAGTCTTAATAATAGAGACCCGCTTATTTGAAGTACTCTAGTTTTGCACTTGAGGGAATGTTTAAAGTAGGGAGAGCATATATAAGTTTAATGGGATCATTTCTTACTTGAGATTAGAAATAATTATATTATATCAAAATTTTATAAATAAGAGAGATAGTGAAATTTAAATATGGAGAATAAAAGAACGTGAATTTAAGTACTGAATTGTAAATATGTTATGAATGTGATACTTTTCGTGAATTCTCATAAACAATATCCATCATCTCTTACAACACCGTACTCAAGTAGATTATCACGCTGCATTAACACCCACACACAAATATCTCATAGTGAGGGACCCATTCATACATTAGCTGCTTAGACTACTGCTCTAATTGTACCTCTGATATATGTTTACGTGCACACTTGCATTCATATGCCATACGTAAGGGAGGCTCTAAAGAATCTAGTGGGTTCTAAGGTATTTCACCTAAAGGACACGATCGCTCTACTTGCTAAAGAACATGCATGATTGGTTTATCTGCTAGCTTTAGGGTCTTTCACCTAAGGGATACGGTCGCTTCACTTGCTTATAATATATCAAATATATCAATTTCGATGCTCAATAAATACTAGATATACATATGGGATGAATCATTATTTCACAATAAAAAATTCTAAATATAAACATTACCCACATAATAGTCCTATAACATTACTAGTTAATTAACACATGTATGCAGGTGTTTCATTAAAAATGGGTATTTATAGCATACTCATAACTTTAAAAAAATGTTAAAATGCATATTCTTAACCATGCATACTCTTAACTATCTATTCATGCTACATGCATGTGAGATGTACTGCATTGGTGAGTTATACCATAAATGAGATGCATAATTAAATGGTCAAGTGGATGGACGAGTGATATGAATAGATCTTTAGTTGGTTAAATGGTTGAAGTTTGCTAGTTGTGTGGTGGATGATTAAGACAGTGGTGATTGGATAGTAAGCCAATGGATAGATGAGTGGTTAGGTTGGATAAGCAGTTGAAATGTTTTTTGCTAGACAAGCACGTAGACTACAAAATGGACAGATAAATGGATAATCACATGTGTATAGCAGATAATCATCCAGGGAAGATGAGTGAGTGTACGGTCGGATAGTCACACATGTGCGAAAAAATTTAGATTATTACATTTTACCCCTCTCAATGAAAATTTTGTCCTCAAAATTTAATTTATTTAAAATAGGTGATAATACTTTTCTCTAATCTTGTCTTTCCATTTCTACAAAACTTCTTCTTTGTTATGATATCCCCGTTGCACTTTTATGAGTGGTATTATTTTGGTACGGAGTACCTAGTACCTTTTATTGAAAAATAAACTGGTTACTCTCCATATATGACGTCTTTCCAAATTTATAACGCTACCATTCGATAATGTGTGAAGCGTCCATTTCGTACTGTCATAACATTGATACGTAGAATACGTTGTGAATGTTAGATGGCTATGTGTGTAGAGCTTGTCTGTAAGCTACAACGCCAACTCTCTATAGGGTCTCGAATGACCTGATGTCGCATGGTGTCGTCTTTCTTTTCTTCCTAAATGCATGACTCCGTTCATTGATGATACCTTAAATAGTATCACGTGATCACCGATCGCCCATGAAAAACTTCAAGTCCTTCCTTTGATGGTCTACGTAGGTCTTTTGTCTACTTACTATACATAGGCGGTCCTTAATGATGTGTATCTTTTCAGTTGTTTCATACATAATCTTTGGTTCAAACATGTTTCTTTCACTAACTTTTGTCCAACAGTTTAATTATCTATATGGTCTTCTATATAATGCTTTATATGGTGTCATGTCGATGCTAACCTGATAACTGTTATTATATGCAAACTTGATCAACGGTAAATGCTCATCTTAATTTCCTTTGAAATTCGAAGATGCAAGCGCAAAGCATAGCTTTAAGAATTTGATTCACTCAGTTCAATTTGTCTGCCTGTCTGTGGACGAAAAACATAACTGAAGTTGAGAGATGTCTTCAAAGCACTCTGACAACTCCTCCAGAAGCGTGATGTAATTCTAAAGTCTCAATTATATGTAATGGATACGAAAATACTATATAATTTAACGATCTTCTTAATGTAAAACTTGCCCAACTCGTCCAAGGAAGAAGAAATACAAATAGTGAGGAAGCGTGCAGACTTGATTAATTGGTGAACAATCACCCAAATGGTATCGTGATTGAATCTGGTCTTCGAAAATCTTATAACGAAATCCATGGTAACGTGCTCCCACTTTCATTCCGTGACTATCAAGGGTTAAAGTAACTCTTATGATTTTTTTTATGCTCAACTTTGACTTTATATATATATATATATATATATATATATATATATATATATATATATATATATAATTGCTATTTATCTCTTTCATCAATATTGTCGTCGAATGTCGCTATACATTTTTTTCCACTTGGGTGAATTGTGAAATTCATACAGTATGTTTCGTCTAAAATTTCTTTCTCCAATTTCAGTACGTGCAAAACACATAATTTTTCTCAAAATCTGATTCCATCATTAAGGCCTACCCGCCATTCTGAGTTATCATTCCCCGCTACTTCCTCTAATCTGACATGTAGCTATGTGTCATCATTTTATGTTTCTACCACTCGACGCACCAAGTAGGTTGCACCATTATGTTGTAAAGATAAGTATGCGAATCATTTACTCTGACTTGAATATTAAATTTTTTTATTTTATCAAGCATCTTTCACTCTTGAATCATTAGACATGCTATAAGTTTGCGCGCCTTCCTACTTACTACATTGGCTACAAGATTTGCCTTATCCGGATGATAACAGAAGTCAAAATCGTAATCTTTCAAGAATTTTATCCCTCTCATTTGTCACATATTTAATTTTTTTTTTGTCAAAAAGATACTTTAGACTCTTGTGATCGAAATACAATTCAAATTGCTCGCCATACAGATAATATCTTCAAATTTTCAGAGCAAATATTATCGTTGCTAGTTCCAATTGTGCAGAGGGTAGTTATATTCATGCGTTTTTAATTACCCTGGCGAATATGCTATAACTTTACCTCCTTGCATAAGAATGCGTCGCAACCCATTGTACGACACATCGCTATAAACTACAAATCTTTCTCTTTTAGCTGGTATGGTTATAACTAGGGCATGTTAATCGATGCTTTAATTCAAAGAAAGCTCATTCACAGTTTTTGTTCCATTTAAAATGTGTGTATTTTCTTGTCAACTAAGTTAATGGTTTAACAATTATAGAGAATTTTTCAATAAATCTTCTATAATATCCAGCTAAACCAAGGAAACTATGCACCTTGGTCATATTCTTGGACTGCGCCCATTTCATTACTGTCTCGATTTTTTATGGATTCACAGACACTCATTCAAAAACCACATGACTCAAGAATTTTACTTTTTCTTTCAAAAATCACACTTCGTCAACTTAACGTATAATTGATTTTCCTTTAATGTTTGTAAATTGATCCTTAAGTGTCATTTATAAATATTGTTATGGGTAAATCTAAGTCGACCTCAGGGCCCAATAAAAGCCCATAGGCCCACAGGTCGAGGTATATGACCACGAGCTCAGACATTAAAGGTAGGTGCAAGGCACCCAACCATAAGAGAGTGAGAGAGCCGAGGACCTGATCCATGAAACATAATCCAAGGACTATATGAGCTCACATACCGAAGATAGGCGCAAGGCATCTGCCCATAAGGGTGAGAGATCTGAGGACCTAATCCGACATGATAATGTATCAGTCCTCATGAAGGGCATTTTGGATACATCAAAGCAACATGGAGCTGCTCCACTGACACGCCCGATGAGCCCAGGGGTCGGCCTCAGGAAACGGGTGAGAGTTCAGGACAGACCAACCTGGACCATAACCACTATAAATACAGGTGAGAGTTCAGGAAACGGGTCCGAAGAAGACGGACATGTCTTTAGCCATTTTCAAAGACACGTCTCTAAGCTATTACCAGTAGAGTTGAGCACGAGCCAAGCCAGCTCAGTTAGCTTGCTCGATTCAAAGGCTAGATTCGAACCAAACCGAGCCATTTTTCCAAGCTCGAAATGATTTTCAAGCCGAGCTCAAGTTAACCCAAGCTCGATTTGGCTCGGCTCGAAGTTCGACTAGATTGAAGCTCGATTGGCTCAACTAGGCTGACTCACTTGTAAAAAACTAAAAAAGCATATTTTTTAGTCTCACATCGGAAGTAAACAAAGAAATGAGATAAGATAATCTCTATAAAAGTAAGTGGGGGTGTCAATGGGCTTTGGGCTGCCTTTGGGCCCAATTTTAATCAATTTTAAGCCCGGCTTTTGGGCTAGGCCTATTTAAAATTTTGTTTTCTACAAGCTCGAACTCAGCTTGAATTGGGATCAAACTCGGTCGAAAGCTTGGTCGAGCTAGCTCGAACATGTCAGTCCAGCTCAAAGGTTGAGCTGAGCCGAACACGAGCTAGGGTGGTCATTGAGCGAGCCTAGCTTGAACAGGGCTCATCTCGACTCGTGCTCACCTCTAATTACCAGCATGATCTTCGTTTTCGAAAATCACGACCCCCAACAGGTCTCACGCCCATAATCACAACCACGAATGTGGCCCCCGATTCCACTCTAATTGCCTATAAGAAGGGACCCCCTTCCCTATCCCAAGGTACGCAAACTTTATTCACAAGAGCTATCACGTATCTCTCTCACTGTTAGACCCATCTAACTTAGGCATCGGAGGACTAACGATGAGTCCCCGGCCACCCTCTCAGCCTTCCTTGTGTTGTGTAGGATCTATATTTTAGATCCAACTGGCTCACCATCAAGAGATTAGCAACACGCATCAATCCTAGGTGGTCCTTAGTCCACCTCGCCCGTTGTTTAGAAATCAGCAACAATGGATTGGCGTCATCTGTGCGAAATGACAGACAAGTCGTGTTCTCACCAAGTTTCAAAGTTTTCATCGCTTTCTCAACCCATTTTAAAGTTCTCTCCTATTCCACCATTAATGGCTGGAGGGAGAAAGAACAAGGGGAAGGCACACATGAGATTCGGGCCTTCACGAGCCTCCCAGCATGAAGATGAAGGTATCCCTGAAACACCTTTCCTTTGACTGGGGTCATCTTAGCCCTCTGGTCAAGAAAGTGGACATCCAAGGTCCCGCAATCGTGGGGCCAGAATCTCCACCCTTGGAGAGCAGATGGGAGGAGTAAACCAACAAATTGGAGGATTTGCCCAACAATTTGGAGGGTTCGTCCAACAGCTAAACGAAATTAAGAACCTCCTGGTCGGACTTGCGCCGCTGGTTCCCTTAGCTCAGCCGCCTCCTGACCCTCAAAGGACGGGGGAACCTTCACGAGCTGACCAGCGATAGCCGTCTCGACAGAACCAGGCTTAGGGCCCAATCCTTGGAGAAGATGATGTCAATAACTAGGCCACGACTGCTCAGACTCACCCTGCAGCCAACCTGCCTACAAACGACTTGCCACATAGGCTAGAGGAGAGACATCAGGCTTGGCAGAGCAAGGCTCCTGATCGCGTCGACGACAACATCACCCCTTTGGAAGTGGAACTAAAGAAGCTCAGAGTGTTAGTGCACTTCTCTGTGGCATATTAGTGCACCTTATTTGTCAATCACGTGAGTCCATGTGTTCTAATGTCGGTTGAGCCTTGGCAAGCTGAAGACCGAAGATTCAAGTGGACAAGAAGCATCAAGGAAGAATAACATATAAATAAGATGCCTTGATGACCCTAACCCTTTGGACCAAAACACCTGAAACCTCTTAAATGACTTGGACCAATTAGCAATACCCTTACTCATCCTTATTAGCCTTAGATCATATAAAAAAACATGATAAATTAGGTTAATAAAAGTGGTAGAAGCTGTTGTAAACAAATCAGCCCAAACAACAATTTTCGATTGATCTCCGATTAATCGGACATCGGTTTCGATGGGACTTCGATCAATCGGATAATTCCTCCAATCAATCGGAATAAGCTCCAGAGCATTTTCAAAACTCTCTAGACAGATTTTCGATCAATCGGACAGAGCCTCCAATCAATCGGATGTGGTCCTTCCGATCAATCGGACATGTTCCAATCAATTGAAATTTGTTCTAAAGAATTAAAAAAATTCACTGGACAAATTTCAATTGATCGGAAGGCAATTGGATAAGTCTCCGATCAATCGGATGTGATCTCCGATCAATTAGACCTTTTTTCGATCAATCGGAGATGTGTGAATCTGTCCTTTTTTACCGTTGGAAGAAAATCTATAAAAGGAGGGGGATTCATTTTTGTGCTTAAGAGATGGATTTTAAGGAGATAGAAGCTACCACCATTAGGACCTCTATTTCTAACCCTGACAAGTGTTCTTCCTTGTGATTTATCACAAGAATGGAGCATTCCAAGCTCATGATGAAGATGCACTTTTCCCTCTTTTAATCTATAAAGTTTGGATTAACCTTGATAGTTATATTCCTATCTAAAACTCTATGATGAGATCATTATAGGTAAGATACTTTAGGCAACCAATTCTTATTAGTTGTAGAGATCTCAAACCTACCCTCTACCACCTTCGGCATCTCTGTCAGAGCATCATATGCAAGGTGGCTGATCGTGAAGCTGGAGCATTAGCGACACAACAATATCAAAGATTGGAGGAGCATAAGGGGAGCTGATTCGAGCACGGGAGAGTAAGAAGAAGTAACCCGAAGCGGTGCTACAATGGGGCTCAAATCCGACAAGTAAAGTTGTCAATTTGTAAGAGTTCATCCACTATATTCCCGAGTGTAGAGTTTCTTTGTCAAACTTGATAGGTTCGGTTGTAAGACCTAGACTCGGTTGTAAGGTCGAATTTAATCTCCAAGTGGGGAGCCTCCGGCGGGAGTAAACGCTAGGCTCAGTTGTAGGACCTTAGCTCGGTTGTAGAGCCTAAAACCATTGAGGTTCGATTGTAGGACCTTAACTTGAGTAAGCCTAAACAAGTCTCCAAGGGGAGCCACCAACATAGGTGTTAAAACACCTTGGTTAGAAGGAACCTGTAAACTCCCCAGTTGGTGGATCCAAGTTAAAACACTTTGGTTGGGAGGAACTAGATTTAAACTCCCTAGTGAATGCTGGTGTGCTCAAAGGGGTTGAGTACTTGAACCGGGAGTGGAGTAAACTCTAAGTCGAACCGCTATACATCGTTGTGTTTGTGATTGTATTTGAGCACATTTCTTATGTTTAATTGTTTAATTATGAATGCCTAATTAGAATGTATGCTGGTCACTTGTTAGGTACATCCACACACACAAGATGTACTTTCACTTCTTGAGTAGACTTGAGCTCATATGATCTATTCTCATATAGTCTACTTAAATTACATAAATTAGGTTCTTGATTAGTTTAATCATTTGTTAATTTATGCATGCTTAGACTAGGTAGCATTATTGCTTAAACCATATGTCAGTCTTATGATTGGACCCACTTAGGCTTGGAAGCTGAAGTGTTCTTGCTTAGTTTAATTTATTAAATTGTGTAAGTAGGCGAAAAGAATTTTAAAAGGTCCTAATCACTCCCTCTAGAACTTAGTCATAATTCTAGTTGCTCCTCTAAGCTTCTACACGCATACGCGTCCACAAGTGTAATAAAAGTGACGAAATTTCACAAAGAACGTGTTAGTGATATACAACGAGCTCAGAGAGCAAAAGCCCCTATCACCATCAACTCTCTGGTCGACTTGGCAGAATCTCCATTCACTAACCATGTCACTCCTTTAGAAGTAGAACTAAAGGAGCTCAGAGAATGTGTTAGTGATCTGCAATGAGCTCAGAGAGTAGAAGCCCCTGTCATCATCGACACTCTAGTCGACTCAGCAAAATCTCCATTCACTGACGACATTCAGACAGAACAGCTTCCGAAAGGATTCAAGGTACCCCAACTCAAGTAGTATAGTGGGGTAAGAGATCTCGCCGAGCACCTAGAGAATTTTCATGTCTAGATGGAGCTCTTTGGGGTTAACAACAACATAATGTGTAAGGCTTTCCCTTTATCGCTAACGAGCTCGGCTTGGAAGTGGTTCCGAAACCTAAAGCCAAGGTCCATCTGCTCATTCACGTAGCTCAATCGGGCCTTCGCAACACAGTTCATTGAGAGCACAGATCCGTGGAAGCACTCCACGCACCTTGTTGTGGTCAGACAGAGGGACGACGAGTCCCTGAAGGACTACCTCGCTCGTTTTAACGCCAAGGCGGTCTGGGTCGAAAACCTGTCTCAGGAGGTGATGATGCACACAACGATCAGTGGATTGAGGGATAGAAAGTTCCTTTGGTCGGTTGGCCAAGACCCCCCTCAGTCCATGGTAAAGTTCCTAGATCGAGCGTAAAAGCATATTAATGTTAAGGAGCTGATCAACGCTCATAGGTCCTCGTTTAAAAGGAAAGATCCTAAAGATGACTCCAGGTCCAAATGATAGAAGGATGGTTGAGGTTCGTCCAACCGGAGAAGCACTCCCCGAGGAGCCAAAGCCTCGGCCAATCGATTTGAATGCTACACGCCTCTAAACATGCCTGTTGAGTAGTTATACATGGCCGTGAAAGATAAGTAGATGTTTAAGTCATTAGCGAAGATTGAGACTGATCCCTTTCGAAGAAGCAAGTTGAAATATTGTCTCTTCCATAAGGATCATAGCCACAACACAACAGACTGCTTCGACCTAAAGCAACAGATAGAAATCCTCATTTAATAGGGTTTCCTACGAGAGTTCGTCGCCCATCGTCAAGATGACCAGAGAGCGACAACTCAGTCAAAGTAGTATGAGGAGCCCATCAACAATGATCTAATTGGGGAGATCCGCACTATCATCGATGGTCCCATTGGGGGGGGGGGGGGGGGGGGGGGGGGGGGATTTTAATAATGCTAAAAAATTCTACACCTGGCATGCTCAGACAATCAAGGCCAGACACTCAATCAATCTCATGAGCTGACCTACCAAGATGCCTGAGGTCGACTCGTGTCCGATCACCTTTACTAAGGAGGATGCGTAGGGGATTATCCATCCCCACGATCATTCGCTCGTGGTGACTAAGGTGGTCGCCAATAAAAAATTATTCAAAATGTTGGTCAACATGGGAAGCTCGTTCAACATCCTATACACTTCAACCTTTGATAAGACAAAGATCGAAATGTCACGACTTCAGCCCGTAAAGACTCCCCTGATCAGCTTCACAGGCGAAAGCATAATGCCTGAGGGGAAGATCGCCCTCCTGGTTACTGCAGGGGAAGAGTCGAACCGGGTACTACTAATGGTGGACTTCCTCGTGCTCGACATGCTGTCGGTTTACAATGCTATCGTCAGCCAACCCTCAGTTAAAGCACTCAAGGCTATAATCTCCATCTACCATTTAACAATGAAGTTCTCGACCGAAGAGGGAATTTGAGTTGTCAGTGGTGATCAACAAGAAGCTCGACACTGCTACAAGTTATCCCTTTGAGGCAAGAGTCAAGTCTCCATTGTCACACGTACCACCTCTTTGGATCCCAGAGAGGACTTTACAGAGAGAGGCTCAGCTACCGAGGACTTGCTCACCATTCCGGTCATCGAGGATGACCCAACAAAATTGGTTCAGATCGGATCACAGCTCCAGCCCGAGCTCCGTGACTGACTCAGCACTTTATTGAAAGAACATGATGATGTGTTCGCATGGTCACATCAGGACATGTCAGGGATCAACCCGGAGGTTGTGGTCCACTACCTGAATGTTAACCTAGCTTATAAGCCCCTTTCAGCAAAAGCAAAGCAATTTCAACGCTAAGAGGTACTGCCACTATTAACGAGGAGGTTGACAAGCTACTTCAAGCATCCTTCATCGAAGTGGTCCAGTATCCCGATTGGCTCGCCAATGTTGTGCTAATAAAAAAAGCCAATGGGAAATAGTGAGTTTTCGTGGATTGCACCAATCTTAATAAGGTCTGCCCAAAAGACAGCTTCTTGCTTCCCTGTATAAATCAGCTCATCGACGCCACATCAGGTTATGCGCTTCTCAGTTTCATGGACGCATATTCTGGATACAGTCAAATTCGAATGCATGCCCCAGAAAAACAGAAGACAAACTTTATTACAGATCGAGGCCTCTATTGTTACAGAGTCATGCCCATCGAATTGAAGAACGATGGGACTACTTATCAGCGGCTGGTCAATCGCATGTTCGCAGACCAGATCGAAAAACGATGGAGGTTTACGTGGACGACATGCTCGTCAAGAGTGCCAAGTCGGAAAACCATACTGAAAACCTCCGTGACATGTTTGGAATCATGAGAAAGTGTCAGATGAAGCTTAAACTGAGCAAGTGCGCATTCAAAGTCAGCTCAGGAAAGTTCCTTAGATTCACGGTCCATTAGTGAGGGATTAAAGCAAATCTATAAATGATTTGTGCCCTAGTCGAGATGAGCTCACCCACTACAACAAAGGAGATCCAACGCCTCATTAGTCGGGTAGTGGCTTTCAATAGATTCGTTTCCAGGGCGACGGGCAGATGTCTCCCTTTCAAACAGCTACGAGGGAGCAAAGAGATTAAATGGACAGAAGACTGCGAGCAGGCCTTTTAATAACTCAAGGCATATCTCGAATCACTGCCATTGCTATCCAAGACCACACCAGGCGAAGAGTTGTTGGTGTATTTTGTGCTCTCACCTTCAGTAGTCAGCTTAGCCCTGATACGTGATGATGAAGCACGTAATGATCAATCTACTATGTCAGCAAGGCCCAGCTCAATGCGAAAATAAGGTATCAATGTATCGAGAAGTTAGCCCTAGCCCTAGTCATCTCGGCTAGGCGACTGAGGCCTTACTTTTAAGCACATCCAATAGAGGTGCTAACAAATCAACCACTACCTCAAAGTCTTACAGAAGCCAGAGACGTATAGTCGTCTCACGAAATGGGCTATTGAGCTCAAAGAATTTGACATCTACTACCGACTACGCATTGCCATCAAAGGGCGGGCCATGACTAACTTTATTGTTGAGTTCACTGGATCGTCAGGTGCCCAAGGCTCGCTAAACGAATAAGTTTTGACAGAGGTTCAACCAATGGAAATAGAACAAGCTAGAGGTTCATCCGAGGAAAACTCACAAGGGCTGATGTGGTCCCTACACGTCGACGGTTCCTCCAACTCTCAAGGTAGCAGAGCAAGTCTCATCTTGACCTCTCCGGACGGGGTGAAGGTTCAGTACGCCTTGAGGTTAGATTTTCGAGCCTCAAATAATGAAGTTGAATACGAGGCCTTACTGGTCGGGCTCTGCCTCACCTCAGCAATAGGGTCTGAAAGTTGAGGGTGCATAGCGATTCACAGTTGGTGGTTAGACAATGACCACCGAGTATCAGGCAAATGTGAAAAAGATGATTACCTACCTAGCCAAGGCCCAGGAACTCCTCAGATATTTCGAGCGTTACGAGGTCATACAAGTTTCGAGGACAGAGAATGCAAATGCAGATTCCTTAGTGAAGTTGGCATCAACGGTCGATGACAAACTCGCAAAGACCATCCCCATTGAATTCCTTCCTCAGCAAAGTATAGCCCAAGAAGAATCAAAAGGAGTGTTTCTTATCAACGTCAAGCCAACCTAGATGGATTCAATCATCCGTTATCTGTAGCATGGAGAGCTGCCTGACGACAAGAAAGAAGCTCGAAGGATCCGGTACAGGTCAACTCGGTACACCATGATTGGAGATACGTTCTACAAGAAAGGGTTCTCGGTCCCATGCCTATGATGTTTGTGACTAGACAAGGCTGACTATGTGCTCAGAGAGATTCACAATGGTTGTTGTAGTAATCACTCCGGGATCCGAGCACTCGCCTTTAAGGTGATTTGGTAGTGGTATTACTAGCCGACCATAAAGAAAGATGCTCAAGAGCTCGTCAAAGTATCTGAATGTCAGAGGTTCACCCTAGTACTTCATCTACAACCAGAAGAGCTTATCACCATGATAGGCCCTTGGCCGTTCGTGCAATGGGGGGTGGACATTATCGGCCTCTTCCTCAGGGTAAAGGTCAGACGAAGTACGTGATCGTTGCCGTTAACTACTTCACCAAATGGGCTGAGGCCGAGCCGCTGGCTATGATAATGGAAAAGAAGACAATGAATTTCATCTGAAGATCAATAATATGTCTATTCAGGATTCCTCACTCGATTGTCGTTGACAACTGTTGTCAATTCAACAACGCTAACTTCCAAGAGTTTTGTTAGGAGCTCGAAATCTGAAATGCCTACTCCTTGTTGAGATGTGGATCTAATCACATAATTGTGTGGTCGGGCACCCGGACGGTCTGTGGACCAAGCACCCGATATTCATGTGTTTTGAGACATACGTCTCTGGACTGTTCTGTGAACAGGCGGGCGCCCGACGGTCAAAGTGATTGAGCGCCCGATAATATCCTGATTTATACTATTTCACGCTGGACGTTTTTTTGTAATGGGCGGCCGCCCCACCCAGTATGACTAGGCGCCCGACCAGCTACAAGCTTAAGTGCGGAGTTTCCTATTTTGAGTTGTATTTTTCGATTTTACTATATAAAGGAGTGTAATTCGGGATTAGGCTAAGGAATTAGGGTTTCTATACGTCCAAGGTGAGAAAGAGGAGAGAGGATTAGCAAAAGGGTCATCTCTGTGCATGGGAGCATAAGAGAAGGTAAGTGTATTGCTTGTAACTTCATTCTTCTTGATAGTGGAGTTTTGCACCATGGTTTTTTACCCTTGTTGGGGTTTTCCACGTAAATTCTGTCTTGTGGATTGTTGGTTTGTGTGAATTCTACTTCAAGTTATTATATCTTCCTGTTTATCATTTGTGGGTGAGACCGAAGATTGGATCTCGGTTCACCGGCGTTGTTGGCGTGTTGCGCAACAACTGGTATCAGAGCTATTGGTTTAGTTCAAGTAGGAGCGATGACAGAAGAAGGGAAAACTAGAATTGAGAAGTTTGATGGTTTAAACTTTGCCTTCTGGAAGATGCAGATGGAAGATTATCTATATCAGAAGGACCTCTAAATTTCTCTATGAGGAAAAGAGAAGAAACAAGAGAAGATAACAGATGATGAATGGGCTTTAGTGGATTGGAAGGCTTTAGGAACGATCCGACTTTCTTTGTTTAAGAGCGTCGCCTTCAATATATTTAAAGTAAAGACCATAAAAGAATTAATGCAGGCTTTGGCTACGATGTATGAGAAACCCTCGGCATCCAATAAGGTTCATCTTATGAAACGGCTATTCAACATGAAGATGTCAGATGGTGGGGGCGTGGCTGAACATCTAAACGAGTTCAATACAGTCACGAGCCAATTGGATTCCGTTGGCATCACTTTTGATGATGAGGTCAGGGCACTATTGATCTTGTCTAGTTTGCCAGACAGTTGGGATGGTTTAGTGATTGCCATGAGCAATTCCTCAGGGTCTACGAAGGTAAAATTCGATGATGTGGCCGGTCTAATTCTAAGCGAAGAATCTAGAAGGAAGGCATCGGGAGCTTTAGGGGATTCAGGGAATGCTCTAAATGTTGAAGGAAGAGGAAGATTTTCGAACAAAGGAGGCATTAAACACGGTCGTTCTAAGTCGAGGAATAAGTCCAAGGGACCGAAAGACAAGGATGGGTGTTGGCATTGCGGGAAGAATGGGCACATGAAGCATGATTGTAGGGCGCTTAAGAAGCAAGAAGGAAGCTCTCAAGGTGGGAAGGATTCAGTGAATCTATCTGAGAAGAGTGACACAGAGGCGTTGATCTTGTCTCTTGGTGCGCGGAATGAGTCTTAGGTTATAGACTCGGGTGCTTCGTTTCATGCCACTTCATCAAAAGAAGTTCTTCGTGATTATGTGTCAAGTGACTTTGGAAGAGTCTACATAAGTGATGATGAGCCATGCAGTATTGTTGGCAAGGGAGACGTTCACTTAAGTCAGAAAGACGGAACGATCTTGAAGTTAAAGGATGTCAGACATGTACCGAGTTTGAGATGGAATTTGATCTCAGTGGGGCGGTTGGCCGATACCGGATATGTGATGACATTCACGAGCGATGCATGGAAGGTCACAAAAGGTTCCTTGGTAATATCTCGAGGCAAGAAGGAAGGTACCTTGTACGTGACTTCCGGATCGTATAGTTCACTCGCAGTCGCATCAACTGGAGTGAACGGGCAATTATGGCATCAGAGGTTATGACATATAAGTGAGAAAGGGATGAAAGTGCTATTGTCAAAGGGGAAGCTACCAGGGTTGAAGGTAATCGATCTGGAATTCTGCGAGGATTACGTGTATGGAAAGCAGAAGAGAGTAAGCTTCAAGAAGACAGGACGCGCTCCAAAGACACATTTGTTGGAGCTTGTACACACTGATGTGTGGGGACCGACACAGGTATCATCTCTTGGTGGTTCACATTATTTTGTTTCTTTCATTGATGATGCTAGTAGAAAACTGTGGGTTTATTTCTTAAAGCATAAATCGGATGTGTCTGATGTATTTAAGAAGTGGAAGGTTATGGTAGAAAATAAGACAAGCAAAACTGTGAAGTGTCTTAGATCGGATAATGGGGGAGAATACTGTGATAAGAGGTTTGAGGAGTATTGTGCAGTAAATGGGATCAAACATCAGAAAACGATTCCAGGGACACCGCAGCAGAACGGTATGGCTGAGCGCATTAACAGGACCATCCTTGAGCGCGCTAGGAGCATGAGGCTACATGCGGGGTTGTCCAAGACCTTTTGGGAAGATGCTGTGAATACTGCCGTATATCTCATAAATAGAAGTCCCTCAGCACTATTGGATAGTGGGCTACCAGAAAAAATGTGGACTAGAAAAGAGGTGAACATTGCACATCTCAGAGTGTTTGGTTACACTTCTTATGTTCACATTGATGCAGAGCACAGAAATAAGCTGGATACGAAATCCAGAAGGTACACGTTTATAGGCTACGGGCAGAATGATTTTGGCTACCGATTTTGGGATACTGAGAACTAAAAAATCATCAGAAGCAAGGACGTAGTCTTTAATGAAAAAGTGATGCATAAAGACATTTTGCAGCAAAAGCAGAATAAGGCCGATGAGAAAGAATTCGTAGAGTTGGAAGAGTTATCAGGATACAAGTGTTATAGTGCCACAAGATGAGCATGCACAGGAGCATGATGAGGCAGAATCGCAGACACCGGTTGTGAGGAGGTCTACTCGAGAGAGGAGACCCAAGGTCTGATACTCACCTTCCTTACATTATCTACTGCTGACAGATAATGGTGAGCCAGAGTATTTTGAAGAGGCGTTACGATCAAATATATAAGTTAAGTGGGAGCAAGCCATGGATGATGGGATGGACTCTCTTGAGTCTAATCGTACGTGGGAGCTAGTCACTCTATCTAAGGGTAAGAAAGCTCTTTATAACAAGTGGGTTTACAGATTGAAGGAGGAACACGATGGTTCAAGGCGGTACAAGGCTAGATTGGTTGTGAAAGGGTTCTAACAAAAGGCAGGTATCGACTTCACTGAAATATTTTCACTAGTAGTAAAGATGTCTACGATTCGCATGGTCTTGAGTATAGTGGCTACAGAGAACTTACATCTAGAGCAGCTAGATGTTAAGAGAGACTTTCTTCATGGAGACCTTAAAGAAGAGATATATATGCATCAGCCAACAGGATACGTGGCACCAGGAAAGGAGAACAAGGTGTTTAGATTGAAGAAGAGTCTATATGGCCTGAAGCAGGCCCCAAGGCAGTGGTACAAGAAGTTCGACAGTTTCATGTCGAGAAACGGGTACAGGAGATGTCATGTAAACCACTAGTTGCTACTTAAAGAAGTTTGATACATCGTACATCATCCTTCTTTTGTATGTTGATGATATGCTTGTGGCCGGATCAAGCATGAAGGACATCTCAGATCTCAAAAGACAACTGTCTAGAGAGTTTTCCATGAAGGATTTAGGAGCTGCAAAACAAGGCATGAGGATAAAGCGTGATAGGAAAAACAAGAAGCTAGTTTTGTTACACGCAGAGTACATAGCCAAGGTACTTGATCGATTCAGCATGGGAGATGCTAAGCCGGTTAGCACTCCATTAGCCAACCACTTCAAGCTTTCTAAGGAGCAATGAGCTAAGACGCAGGATGAATGAGACTACATGGCTAAAGTCCCTTATGCGTCGGTTATAAGGAGTCCTCATGTATGCTATGGTTAGCACGAGGCCAAATATTGCTCAAGTAGTGGGAGTTGTTAGCAGGTTCATGAACAACCCCGGAAAGGAACATTGGGAAGCTATGAAGTGGATCCTCAGATGCCTGGTAGGTACTGTGGATGTAGGGCTGTGTTATGGAGGATAAAAAATCAAGCTACAAGGCTACGTCGACTCAGATTTGACAGGGGATATCGACAGCAGAAGGAGCACTACAGGGTATGTCTTTACCTTGGGTAGTGCTGCAGTCAATTGGGTCTCTCAGTTACAGAAGATAGTATCCATCAGTACAACAAAAGCAGAATATGTTGCAGCTACAGAAGTATACAAGGAGATGGTATGAATGCAAGTTTTATGGAAGAGTTGGGGAAGAAGCAAGTAGATTGCAAGCTGTACAGTGACAGTCAGAGTGTAATTGTAAGACCCGTACCCTTATTTGCCCTCCGTACGCTTAATTTCCGGTGCCGGTACGTCCTAAATGGACCAGATTAGCGAGCCTTGATCGCGACCCTATTTTAGTACCACATCGACCCGAGACCTATACCCCGGCGACCGCATAGGCGCTGTGATTCCAACGCCGTGCGGCATGCCCCATTGCGATACCCGGTGTGAAAGTTATGATCAATCGCGTAATCCGAGGTGGGGCGCGCAACGTGCGTGTGTCGTGCGCCCCACTTGCACAAATTCCAAGACCATCTCACATCAATCAAACCCATGCCCCTACTCTACACACCCCATACCCCTACTCTACACACACCATACCCCCCATCCCTCTCTCTCCTCCAAAGTCAACCCTCACACCATACCCCCCCATCCCTCTCTCCCATGCTACCCATCACCACCCTCATGATTCATTTTCTCTCTCTCCCCCCATACAATACCATACGTAGGGGGAGAGGAGAGTTCATTTCAAATTCAAGAGATTTAAGAGAGAGAGGAGAGAGAAAGAGAGAAAGAGATTTGAGAAAGGAGAGAGAAAGAGAAAGATTTGAGAGAAGAGGGAGATTTGAGTGATCAAGAGAGAGATTAGAGAGATTGAGGGTGTAGATCCAAGCTTAAAGGGCCCCAACCATCATCCGGACCGTCCGGATCGTCCGATCGTCAACCCGATCCAATCCAACCGTCCAACCATCCATCGAGGTGAGTGCAAAGGGCATAAACCCCCATTTTTCTTAATTTACTTCATTTTCTTTATTTTCTTTTGGGCCCACCTTGCGATGGACAGTTAGATGAATGGATTGGATCATCCATGAATGGGCCCCGCCTTCCTATTATAATAATAATAATAATAATAATAATAATAAAAAGGGAGAGAAAGGCTACCCGCTGGATAGCCAGCGTCCAGAGGACGCTACTGCCCAGCAGGGGCAGCCCTTTGGGCGTTGAGCAGGCCCCACACGTGGGACCCACCTTAATGTATGCATGCAATCCACGCCGTCCAGCTGTCTCTCCATCCCATTTTATGGCTGGACGCCAAAAATGAAGAAGATCCAGATCTCAGGTGGACCACACCATTGAAAACAGTGGGGCCGATGAAGCCTATTGTTGATACTTCTTAGGCCCACCGTGATGTTTGTGGACCACATCCCCTGCCCAATATTGGGCTTGTTAGGACCCCAACGACCTGGGGAACATGATGAAGGGGGTGGATCGTCCCTAAGTGGGCCCCACATGAAATGACCACAAGAAAAAAAAAATCAACGAGACGCTGGAACGTCCAGCGTCTGGACGTCCTGACGCTGGAACGTGCAGCGTCACGTGGAAATGGTGAATGGGATCCCCACTCGTGGGACCCACCTTGATGTTTGTGTTCCATCCACGCCGTCCACTTGTTTTCCCATATCATTTTAGGGCTAGGGCCCAAGTATGAAGCCGATCCAAATCTTAAGTGGACCGCACCGCATGAAACAGTGGAAATAATGATTTCTACTGTCAGAAATCATTTGGCCCACCTTAATGTTTCTAGATGGATTTGCATATCCAATATGGGGCTTGTTGGGTCCCCCATGAGATGGGGAACCTGATGAACGGAGTGGATCAGTCCCATGTGGGCCCCACATGATATAAGTACAAAAAAAGAAGAAGAAAACGGAAAGAAGAGGCAGCGCCTCTGACGCTGGGCGTACCAGAGTCCTTGCACGCTGGCTCGCCAACTGGTGGCCCACTCGTGGGTACCACCATGATGCATGTGCCATATCCACACCGTCCATCCAGTTGGGGAGATCATTTTAGGGCATGACCCCAAGAATGAGTCAGATCCAAGTCTCGAGGGAGCCCCACCACAGAAAACAGTAGGGACATTGCCCTACCGTTGAAACCTTCTTATGGCCCATCCTGATCTTATTTGAGATCCAACCTGTTCATAAGTTCACACGTACATGGAAAAAGGAAAAACAAAAATATCGGCTTGATTAGAAAATTATGTGGGCCCCACTTAGTGAGGACATAAAATATAAATAAATAAATAAATAAATAAATAAGGGGGGGTCGCTGGACAGACAGCGTCCAGGGGACGCTGCTGCCCAGCAGCCCTCTGGGCGTCCCTATGGGCCCCATTCGTTGGGCCCACCTGGAATGTACGTGCTTTAACTATTCCGTCCATATGTTTTTCCCAGCTCATTTTAGTGGCTAAGCCCAAAAATTTAAGTATATCCAAAATGGCAAGTGGGCCATGCCACGAAACAACAATGGAAATAATGATCTCCACCATTGAAACCTTCCTAGACCTGCAATGATGTTTATTTGTCACCCAACCTATTCATAAGTGGCCGAGCCCAAAATTTAAGCATATCCTAATGTCAAGTGGACCATGCTATAGTGGGGATAATGATTTCCAACATTGAAACCTTTCTAGGTTCTACAGTGATGTTTATTTGCCATCCAATCTGTTCATAAGATCACATGGATATGGATGAAGGAGAACACACAAATATCTGCTTGATTCAAAACTTCTTGGAAACCAGTTGGGTACTACGCTGCCCAGCAGGTGGCCCACCTTATGGGTCCTAACGTGATGTATCTATTAGCTCCACCATGATGTATCTGTTTTATTCATGCTGCCTATCTTGTATGTGCAGGCTCAAGTATGGGGCCGATGTGGTCTCAAGTGGGCTATGCCACGAAGACCTTTACATTTCCAATGGGACCCATAGTCCGGGTCCCACTCTCTATGTATATATTGAGCCTTTTAAGGCCAATGTTACATGATATGTTTAGTAGCATGCTAGTATGATTAGCTTGATATGTCACACTGATAACATGCTTAGTATAATGAATATCATGCTCATTCATATGCCCATTCGCATCATTTGTATACCTGTTATGGATCATGATTAACCATAGCATATGCTAGTTGGCTTGTTATACTTAGGGGACCCGTGTGAGACAGGGTCGCCCCACATGATTGCATAGTATGCGTAAGTTTGGTGCATGACTTGGATTGTTTGACTCATGCATTTCGCATTATGTATGTCACGATCGCTTTCACACCCTAGCAGCATCAGGGTGGTGGCCACCATAGTCACATCATGGTTGGCAGTATTGGACACCGGAAACTTGTTCTAGTACGTGGGCGCTATGGATGTCCTTCGGTGAAAGTCCTTAAACCCTGTGGTACCAGTAGGATGCTCCAGCGTCGAGACCGAGTGGATAACATGAGCGCTCGTGTGCCAAATACCAGTAGGCCGCGTCTCCTACTGTGTCGAGGTCGGTTGGAAAGGGGTGTGACCTTATCCGCCCGGGTGCAGTGGGCTGTAAGCTAGGTCGAGTCTGACCAGCTCATGGAATGGGTCCGCTATCGGCGAGCCGGGTGGGCATTGGCATACCACTGACGAGGCGGATAGTGAGGTCTTTTCTACTCGCTTGGTTATGCGCGCGATGTGCGGCGGCCAATATTAGAGTATACTAGACCCCTGTGATGTCCCAGATGAGAACTATTTGATATGTGGATCAGTTGAGGATTGACATGTTTGCATTGCATCTCTAGCATGTAATACTCGGCCATGTAGGCCCATGTATCGCATAGCCTTGGGATGGCTGATAGCATTCATAAACTTAGTAACTTAGTCCTCTACTACTTTCGCTTACTCTAATATCTGTATACTTGTCATATGCATCACACGCGCACACACGCACTCTACTGGGCTTCGTAGGAAGCTCATGCGCGTTTGTTTACACTGCAGGTACTAGAGCCTATCAGCAGCGTTGAGCGCGATTTATGTACCTGATATTTTGGACTTCTGCTTCATGTTGTATTTTCCTTTCCAGCACTGTACTCAACAAACTTATTAGTGGATATTTGATGATGTTTATGGTTTTGATTATGCTCATATAAAAAAAATTCCCTGAAAATCCTCCTGGTAAGATCCCAGGATCGGAACCTGGCACATGAGAGCTAGGAGTCGAGAATGGGATACTACGGAGGCTGTTGGCACCAAGGTCGGCGATCGGGAATTTAGTGAGCCCGGTCCCCTAGTTTGGGGCGTGATAGTAATACACTTGGCTAAGAATTCAGCCTTTCATTCGAGGACTAAGCATATTGACATCAGATATCACTTCATATGTTCGTTACTGGAAGATGGATCAATTGCTTTGGAGAAGATTCATATAAGTGAAAATCCTGCAGATATGTTGACCAAGGCGGTCACACAGGAAAAGCTGAAGCTCTGTTCAGCTTTGATTGGTCTTCAGGCTTGAAGACTGGGAGGTGGTGCATTCTGGATATAGAAGACGAATGATCATATGGTGATGTGTCTTCAAGTGGGAGATTGTTGAGATGTGGATCCAATCACATAATTGTGTGGCCGGGCGCCCGGACGATCTGTGGACCGGGCGCCCGATATTCATGTGTTTTGAGACATACGTCTCTGGACTATTCTGTGAACAAGCGGGCGCCCGATGGTTAAAGTGACCGAGCGCCCGATAATATCCTGATTTATACTGTTTCACGCTGGACGTTTTTTATAATGGGCGGGCGCCCGACCCAGTATGACCAGGCGCCCGACCGGCCGCGAGCTTAAGTGTGGGGTTTCCTATTTTGAGTTGTATTTTTTGATTTTACTATATAAATGGGTGTAATCCGGGATTAGGCTAAGGGATTAGGGTTTCTATATGTCCAGGGTGAGAAAGTGGGGAGAGGATTAGCAAAAGGGACATCTTTGTGCATGGGAGTATAGGAGAAGGTAAGTGTATTGCTTGTAACTTCATTCTTCTTGATAGTGGAGTTTTGCACCGTGGTTTTTTACCCTTGTTGGGGTTTTTCCACGTAAATTCAATCTTGTGGATTGTTTGTTTGTGTGAATTCTACTTCTAGTTATTATATCTTTCTGTTTATCGTTTGTGGGTGAGACCAGAGACTGGATCTCGGTTCACCGGCATTGTTAGCGTGCTGCGCAACACTCCTCGCCTCACCACCCGCAAGTCAATGGTCAAGTCAAGGACATGAACAAAATCATCAAAGGACACTTAAAGACAAAGCTCGACCAATGCAAGGGGGCTTGGGCCGAGGAACTCCTTAACGTACTTTGGGCATATCGGACCACAGCTCGATCAACAACGGGCGAGACACCGTTCAATCTTGCTTACGAGGTCGAGTTTGTTGCCCCAATCAAAGTCGGAATGCCCTCTTATTAAACTTAAGACTTCTGAGTGAAAGCTAATGAAAGACAGTGTAGACACCCCACCTTCGGCTACACTGTTGGTAGAGATAGCTGGTTGAATGGAGGACCATACCCCTAAATCCCAAGTCCAAACTCAGCCAAACTCACCCTTGTAAGCCCCATTCCATAGCCTAGATCAAGCCTGAACCCAGTCAACCCAGTCCTAAACACCACCCTGAAGAACCCCCCATAAGAAAAGCCAGTCAAAAAATTCCAAAAAAGTCAAACTCACTGAGTCAACCCGCTGAGTTAACCCGCTGAGTCAACCCGTCGAGTTAAAACACTGAGTCAACCCGTCGAGTCAACCCGTCGAGTCAAACCACCGAGTCAACTCACTGAGTTGACCAGCGAGTCCAACAGCAGCCCCGAGGGAGCAACCGTACTCGTTGGAAACCGAGGAGCGGCCGTACGGGCGGCCCATAGTAGGCCGCCTGGAAAAAATTACGAAGAGTGCCACTCTCCGCTACTATAAATACCCCCCTCCCCTTCTTATTTCAGCATCCCTTCAAGTCCATTTCAGTCTGAGAGCTCTGAGTCCACCTCTCCACCCTTTAGCCCATTTTTCCACCAAGGAGAGCCCGAGTGAGGAGAGTCTAGCCCTGGTCCAGCCCAGCCTGACCACTGGTCCAAGCCTCCCAAGCCATCCAAATCTTGATCCAGCCACTCGAAGCCAATCCTTGTGACACCTCCGTCCACCCAGCTACTCTTTTCCAGCATCATCTCATTTGCATCTAGCATAAGTGCAACATTTACTTTTCTTCCAACCCCCTGCTTCACTACAAGCACCTTGATTATTCAAGCACACTGCATGTCTTTATATTAAGCACCTGTCAGTTCGAGCGTATGCTCTGGGCTTGCCCGTTGTTGGAACCTGCCCATCAGAAACTCTTACTGTTCAGACCTGCATTCACGTACATATCACTATAAGCACTTTGAATATTCAAGCACACAGCATGCATCATCTCGCATAAAGTACCTGTCAGTTCGAGCGTATGCTCTGGGCTTGCCCGTTGTTGGAACCTGCCCATCAGAAACTCTTACTGTTCAGACCCCCATTCATGCATCATGTCATCCATGAGAATATACGAGGATTAAACTAGACTTTCAAGTATCCGATCGATTCTGTGAAGTAGAGACCGTACTTCGGTACGGGCAGTGTGTGGGGTGCTTAACCTCTTCCCACCCTGTAACCGTGATCCCTTACCTTGAATCTCTGGCCGCAGATCAACAGGAGTCATTTTAGAGGAAGGAATCTTCGGATTCCCTTCTCTAACGTTTCTACGGGGTCTAGCCGACTGTAGATTCGAAGTAACTGGCTAGTGGCGAATCTGGTCTTATATAAACTCATTTAAACATATCCAGCTTAACACGACAACCAAACGAAGCCCTCGAGAACGAGGCAAGCCAGTGGCACAAACGGCGATTTCGCACTCACGCATCCTCATCTCCTTCTTTTCCGAAAGGAAAGGGGAAGGGAGAAGAACGTCGTGTGGGAGCGCGGAAAATCGACGAGGGTCCACAGACAGCTACGACTTGGCCTTGATTTACTAGAAGAGGTTACGGAAAACCTCCCACTTGAAGATAGCGGCATATCAACAAAGTTCTGAGAAGTACTATAATTCCAAGGTCAAACAGAGGAGGTTCGAGGCAAGAGACATTGTACTACGGAAGGTTTCTAAGGAAACGAAGGAAAGGATCTCAGGAACGCTCGGGCCAAACTGGGAGGGCCCCTATAAAGTCATTAATTCACCTCGGCTAGGCGCATACTGGCTCGAGGATATGGAAGGCTGGCCTCTCCCTCACCCTTGGAACGTCAAACATTTGAAAGTCTACTATCCATAGACCCCTTGGCCCATCTCCAGAACATCTACAAAGTT
This sequence comes from Liriodendron chinense, assembly GCA_003013855.2. Lineage (NCBI taxonomy): Eukaryota > Viridiplantae > Streptophyta > Magnoliopsida > Magnoliales > Magnoliaceae > Liriodendron > Liriodendron chinense. The sequence goes on from ML058525.1 coordinate 250,383, forward strand.
GACAAATCGCCTATATATGCATGGTGGAAATTCTTGTAAGTTGATTCAATCAATAAATGGCAAATTAATTTCACAAATTCTTCTTATTTTTTACAAAGGACGACCAAATAGGGCCAAGGCCCAAATTTAGGCATCCAGTGACAAAAGGGAGGAGGCCATTCCCGCTAACAATTGGGATAAGGCCATTCCTGCTAACAATGTGCTTTACAATGTGCCCTAGCCTAAGGGGGAGAAACTTAAAAGGCAACGAAGATCTTATGTCAAGTTGGCTCAAGCGAAAAGGTCCTCGTATCAATATGCCAAGTAAAATTGTACTCCCACGAGCCGAGCCAAGCTCTGCTCGACCTCAGAGTAAGGGGATGAAACACAAAAGACGTCAGCCATCGCAACGCACTCAACCACAATGCAAAAGAGTGGTGCAGATACATGAGTGATAGGTAAACAAGTAAGATAGCATGAAAATGTTCTTAAAAAAAAACTAGGCCTCAGTCAGAAGAGGATTGAGGTCAGCTGTGCACTTAGTTTTATTCCCGAGCTAGACTCAAAGCAGGGGGGCTACTGTTATTAGAGATGTACACGAGCCAAGTCGAGCAGAGCTCAGCCACGTTCGAGCTAGGCTTGACCAATGAACACCTTGGCTCGTGTTCGGCTCGGCTTAGTCATCGAGCTGGAATTTCTTATTTGAGCTAGCTTGACGAAGCTTTCGAGCTGAATCGAGCCAGTTCAACCCAATTTCAAGCTCAAGCTTTTCAAGCTAGGGTCGAGCCTGAAAATATGTATAATGTAGAAGTTTCATATACTGACCGACAGAGTTAGGTTGTATATAATGTTTACACAAAATAGAAGTTACCTAAAAAAATTGAAAAATATTAAAAACATACTTTCGAGTTTCACCTCTCCTATGAATTATGATTCGTTTGGCGAGCTAGAACTACTATCCAAATTTTCATAAAGGTACTCATTCACCTCTCTTGAATCAGAAGGTAGAGAGGGTATTCCATCAAGCTCTTTGATAGAATTAATAAAGTTTTTCAAACCTTCTTTGTAAGCTGATTTATATGGAAGTACCTATCACCTTATATAATTCACCAAGTCTGGAGTGAAATTTTGATACCTTGTTACTCTTTTTCTTAATATCTTGCTCGATCCTGCTTCATTATCATGTTATATTGGAGTTGGACGACATCGACTATGAGTAGAAGCCTCTTCCAAACTACGCTTTAATGCGAGTTGTGTTTGCTCTTCTTCTCATGCATCTAATCTTGCTTCATTCTCTTCCTTTTCTTGACGACTTCTCTCCACTTTAAAAGTCGAAGGTATTTTGTTCGAGACTAGAAAGGCTTGGAAAATGAGTTGAACATCCTTTGGGCTTTCGGGTACGATTTTGCATCTCCACCATGGCACGCCAGGTGTGATCTAAGCTAATTTATTTTGTTAAAAAACTTTTTCCCACAAAAACGACACATGATCTTCGTAGTTCCTAAATTTGGAGAGTGGACTAGTGAACCGTAGTCCCAAATGTCATCTGATGGGTCAGATGAAGACATATCTACACTCCATGTTTTCAAGACATTAGTATTTTTAGTAAAGTCAGAAAAGAAACGGTAAGCACTAAAGAAAAAGTAACAACTTAACGTAAGAACTGTAAAAGCTAAATAAAATGAATATGATCAAATAAAGCAATATATTAATGCTAGATATTATGATGAAAGCATAAACCATTTAAACACTTGAGAAAATTTAAGTACAAAATTCATTGTCTGCTACATTTAAAGATTAACAAAAATTTATAACCTCCTTGATGTTCATCTTGACAGTTGAACTCATCTTCCTCCTCATCTTCAACATCATAACAGCTGCCTCCCCAAATCGGACTCAGCTAATCTTGTGTACAAACTAATGCTTCAATTGTATTTGGTGCAAGTGAGCTTCGATGCTTGGAAACAACCCTACTCCCTGTGCTAAAGGCAGATTCTGATGCCACGATTGAAATAGGAATTGACAATATGTCTCGTGTAATCATCGATAGTGTAGGGTATTTTTTTCGCGGGCTCTCATTTTCCACCATTCCAAAACATCAAACTCTGAATCATGACGCATTACGATCGGCTCTTTTAGATACATGTGTAGTTCTTATTCTTTTGCCTATGTATCTGTATTTTTTTGTGCTTAGAAATTAATAAATTCACTGAGCATATTGCCAACGAGTGCAAATGAATTAGAAGAACTTGGACCTAGAATTCTGGGATTTACTTGTGTGGTTGTTTCTACTGAAAATGTATACAAAGAGTACAAATCTTTAATTGCATCACGAACCTTGGATGTTTCAAATGATGCCCTTCCAATATTATGAATCTTATTAAAATTGAACTCCACTAAGACCATCTTGCATTGGGGATCAAGAACAACTTCTAAGGACATTAACAAATGACACTCATCCCAGTACTTATCAAACTTTGATTGCATTTTGTCCCCCCTCAGCTTTAAAAAATCTGGACCACCGCTAGCTGTTGTGCTTAGAACTTCTTTAATCTGACAAACATATGGAACAAACTGATTTGCCGTGGGATACTTCGTTCATGAGAAAATGTGAGTGCAATCGTAAAATATCTTGAGAAACTTGTGAACTTGTTTCACCCTGCTCCAATCGTATTGATTATGCGACCAAGTATACAATCTATCACGCACTGCGAATTCGGGGAACGCTAATTCTAATTTAATGGTCGAATCCAACATCTCGAAAGTCGAATTCTAGCATGTGTATAACTTCAACATTTTTTGGGATTTCAAACCTAAACTTTGGATGATATCATTCCATATGTGTAATCTTGAAGGTGACCCTCTGATGTATTTTACACTCTCCCTGATATTCTCTATTGTGGTGTCAATGGTCTTCAGCCCTTCTTGGACAATCAAATTTAGAATATGAGCACAACACCTAACCTGAAATATCTTCCCCTCAAAAAATAAATTTCGATTACATTCATTTGGTTGCGTAAGATTGTAATCAGATTGTCATTGGCAGAGGAATTATCTAAAGTTATTGCAATGACATTCTTTTTAATTCCTTACTCTTGTAGACAACCGTATATGCAATCTGAAATCACATAACCAGAATGAGGAGGAGAAAGGTGACAGAAGTTCAGAATTCTCTTACAAAGTTTCCAATCTTCGTCAACAAAGTGTGCGGTCAATGACATGTAACCCTTCCTCTGATTAGACGTCATCCACAATTAGAAGTTAGACTTATTTTAGAAACTGATGCCAAAACTAATTTCAATTTCATCTTCTCCTTTGAATACATCTTCATACACTCCCTCTTCACTGTGATTCGCCATACCCTCTCGGCTTTAGGGTTAAGGAATTTACTGTAGCCCATAAAAGCCTTACTCTCTATGAACTTACACGGGTTCTCTTCAACAATCACTAACCTCGCATACCACTTTTTCAGCTTATCTTTATTAAAATGATGAGTGAAAATTGTGCCAGAAGAGTCGTCACCTTCTTTCTTGGTGAACGAGAGCAACTGTTGGCCAGCTAATGAAATTTTCGATCTTTTTACACAACTCTACCTATGTCTCTATAACTGTGTAGTTGCACCCCCTGGATTCTTCGTGTATAAAGTTTTGCAGTGTAGACATTTAACTTTCTTCCCCCCATTCACTACAACTTCTTTGAAATCATCCACACTAATGATCTCTTCTTTCCCTTTGCAGCTGTTGTCGAAGAATCTCCCTCCACAACAAGTGGTGATGTGATTGACGCACCGGGAGCAGTTGAAATCTCTTCACTAGTCATCTATAAATATAAATACTAAATATTGTCAACTTGTGAACCTGTGGTGTAAACTTGACCTATGATGTTAATTTCACCTTGACGTGTATATTTAAAACTACGACTCTACCTAAATTAGTTATCCATTCAAGATCGGATAGATTATAATGCTTTCGTTTTACCGATTAAAATGCCTACGCAGAAATTCTGACAGCATCTCCCTATATCTTTCAGAATATATTTATCTCTCATTTATTTTTCATTGTCAAGTGCCCACACAAAGTGATGATAAATGACAACAGAAACAAATGAAAGAAATACATCCAAAGAGAATATGGGAAATGCGGCATGGAACAGAACATGCGTAAGCATTTAAATCAGTAAAACAAAAACATCACAATCTATTCGATCCTAAACTGTAAAAAAAATGAGACAATTTGAGGATTGCTATGCACCAATGACATACTAGTCTATGCTTGGCCACATAGGAATGCTCAAATAGGCAACTGATTATCTACATTACATACCACAAGTCTACAAATGCAAATTACTACACTTACATACTACAAGTCTATAATTACTAACAATTAACAAGAATAATAAACATCCACATGATTACTAACAAATAACAATTATTTAATTATCCACATGAATGTTAAGAAATAACAATCATCTAATGATCTACAAAATTACTAACATTAACAAATAGCAATAACAATTATAATTAGCTAGACAATTAAGCTATCTAAATAATTACCTAAATAATTAGCTTCACAACTATTTAGCTAAACAATTACAATTTACAATTATTTAGCTTCACAATTAAATTATCTAAACAATTTATAATTAAATAATTAACTAAACAATTACAAAATATTTGAGAAAAAATATTAAATAATTTATTACCTTAAAAGTTGAATGGAGTTTAGGCAAAATTTGACGGGGTGACGATGGTCGGACGATGGGCAGCAAGTTGGTGGTTGGACGACCGGTAGCAGTTGGTAGTCGGACGTTAGGCAACGGTCGGTTGTAGGCAGTCAGGCAGCAGTTGTAGTTCACTCGGACTCGGGCAACGGTTGGCCGGACGGACAGAGAGAGAAATAGAGAGACAGTTGGGGACGGCGGACAGCGTTGGCCAAATGGACTGGAGAGAGAGAGAGAGAGAGAGAGAGAGAGAGAGAGAGAGAGAGCCGATAGTGGTAGCAGGACCGACTGGAGAGAGAGAGAGAGAGAGAGAGAGAGAGAGAGAGAGAGAGAGAGAGGTAGTCGGAGATGGCCGAATACAGCCGAGCAGCGGTGGGTCGGTGGACGGGCAGCTAGGGTTTGGGAAGGTTTTGGAAAGGGGGGCGGGCGTTCGTTTGAATTGGGGGGGGGGGGGGGGGGGGGAATGAAAAGGGCTTAGGGTTTAATTTTTTTTAACTTATTTTATATAAAAATCGAGCCGAATCAAATCGAGCATTAGTCAGCTCATGTGCAGCTCGAATTGTGAAACTAGCCAGGGTTAACTGCTCGACTTGATTCAAACCCTGACTCCGAATTAAGCCGAATCGAGCTGGAACAAGCCGAATCAAGTGAGCTAACTGAGCCAACTCAACTCGTGTACAACTCTAACTGTTATGGGTAAATTTGAGCTGACCTCAAGGCCCAATAAAAGCCCATAAACCCATAAGCCCACAGGCCAAGGTACAAGACCACGAGCTCGGACACTGAAGGTGGGGGCAAGGTGCCCGACCACAAGAGAGTGAGAGAGCCGAGAACCTAATCCGAGAAACATGATCCAATGACTAGATCCGAGGACTATATGAGCTCACATACCGAAGACAGGTGCAAGGCGCTTGGCCATAAGGGTGATAGATTCGAGGACCTGACCTGATGTGACAACGTATTAGTCCTCATGAAGGGCATTTTGGATATATTAAAGCAACTTGGACTCAGTTGCTCTATTAACACGGCCAATGAGCTTAGGGCTCGGCCTCGAGTCTTCACCAAGCCAGACTAACCTAGACTGTAACCACTATAAATACGGGCGAGAGTCCAGGAAACGGGTCTAGAGAAGACAGACACGTCTCTAACCGTTACTAGAGACACGTCTCTAAGCCGTTATCAGCATGATCTCCGTTTTTTAAAATCAGGATGCCCAATGGGTCTCACTCCCATAATCGCGGCCATGATTGTGGCCCTCGATTCCTCTCCGATGGCCTATAAGAAGGGATCCCCTTCTCTATCTCAAGGTACGTAAATTCTATTCACAAGAGCTATCTCCCATCTCTCTCACTATTAGACCCATCTGACTTAGGCATTGAAGAATTAATGGTCGGTCCTCGGCCACCCTCTTAGCCTTCCTTGTGCTGTGCAGGACCTATCTTTCATATCCAAGAGATAGGTGGTCCTTAGTCCACCTTGTCCGTTGTTCAGAAATCAACAACAACAAATACGATCACAAATTAATTCAAATACAATTTGAAAACTCTATTCATAAGATCCATAAACACCACTGGAGTGTTTGTTAGACCAAAGGGCATTATTAGAAATTCATAGTGGCCATATCATGTCCTAAAAGGTGTCTTAGGCACGTACTTGTCTTTAATTCTCACTTGGTGATATCCAGACTGTAGGTCTCTCTTCGAGAAATACCGTGCTCCTTTCGATTGATCACATAAGTCGTCTATTTCAATAACGGGTACTTGTTCTTGATGGTTGCCTTATTAAGTTGTCGGCAGTTGACTGCATAGCCTCATAAAACAATCCATTTTCTTCACGAATAAACCAGCTCTCCACGTGATGATGTACTCGGTCTAATGAAACCTTGATCTAGGAGTTATTGAATTTGTTCATTTAATTCTTTCAATTTGACTAAAGCATGCAATATGGTGCTCTAGAGATCAGTACGGTCCCTAATACAATATTGATACTAAAATCCACTTCCTTTTATGGAGATAATCTTGTGATGTCCTGAAATACCTCTACAAATTTGTTAACAACTAGGATTTGTTCTACTTTTTCTTCCTATAGGTTAGCCTTTGAAAGAGCTGATAGGCTAACTGGTGCTTCTTTCCTTTGTGTTCTATGGAATTGTAGCGGCGGTCGCCCAACAATGTTTAAAGCTACCATCTTCTTGAAGCAATCTATTTTAACAGGGTATATGGACAACCAATCCATCCCCAGGATAATATGATATTCTCTCATCAGCATAACTATAAGCTCAGTTGGCAACTCTACATCCTCAAGCATAATTGGGCGGGATTTACATATCTGGCCTAGGTCTATTGATTTGCCAAGAGAAATTACAACTATTAACATTTTATCTAATGAAAGAGGAGATAAGCCCAATGAACATATAATGTAATATGAGATAAATGAATGTGATGCTCTGGAATCCAATAAAATTCTAGCTGGACCACGAAAACTATTTATTTTGATCTGTATCTTTCTACCTGTAATAGGTATCGGTATTTATCCTGATTTCGTTCTCTCGCTATCGGTTGATAAGGTAGAACCTATTCTAGCTAATTACTTTTACAAATAGTTTTCATCAATAAGACATAAATTCAAATAATGATGTGATTTAAAAAATCGTTCACCGTATAATTACAATGAAAAAACAAAAGAATAGCAATGCGAATATGACAACAATACCCTCAACTACATCCTCGGTAGCTTCAGTGCTTAGCAATGTAGCTGTGTTTGCCAATACTGTTGGATCCTCACATGGGGGTGTTGCGTCATCGAATGCCTGCGTGGTGTCATCATATGACTGTACTGTGTCATATATCGCCGTGTCAGGTCATCATACTGTTGCGCTAAGTCATTGTATGACTTAGCAGTGTCGTCACCTAACCGCACTAAGGCATCACTAAGGCATAAATATTGTGACCCTAAGTTTGTGGACGGGGTACTTGGCCTCCTTGTCTTGGCTGCTGATATTGTGGAGATCCATATTGTTGCTGGGGCTGCTGGGGTGGCCTTTGGTATAGTGATGGTGCCCCCTATTAAGGTGGTCTCAGATGTAGCTGCAATGGTCATTGTGGGTATGGATGAGGTGGTCTCGGATATGACCGAGATGCTGAAAAATATTGCGGAAGGTCACTGATATGAAGGTGGTGGTGCGAAATGTTGTGGTGGCTTGAAGGATAATTGTGACTGTCCCTGTCTCAGTGAGTATTGAGGTCACCGACGTCGGGGGCAATTACAGGAGGTGTAATGCTCGAGTTCGTAGTTATAACAAACTCCAAAAAATCGTGGCAAAGGCTATGCTAGGCTAGTTTGGTCATTAATGTCGGCATCATCTTTTGCCTTTTAGTTGTGTCTTACAAAACTGGCGGCATGTGTGAAGCGGTTTTGGCACTGCTCTTTGCATCCTTCTTTTGATTGTGATTCCTCCGTAATTCATTAATATCTTTTTCTAGTTGGCACGCTTTTGCATAGGTTTTAAGTCTAAATGGGCCAATCTAATTCGAATAAAGGCCCTTAAACCTTTATGCCTTTTAATCGTTTATTTGGATACTATGAACATCATGAATCACAACAACTCTAATGCAACAACATTTCACTCTGCTTTAAATTAAAAAAGTTTCTCTAAATTTAATAATTTTACATGGACCCTAAATTAAGGTTATTATTATTAAATTCTTATGGGTTGTTTGTCATCTCTACAAATAAAAGCTTCTTGGCTTATTACTAAAAAAAAAAAAAAAGCTTTTAGATTGTTTGGTAAAAGCTTAATCAAGTGCTTATTTGTTTAGAAAGTAGCAAATAAGCTCCAATTTAATAAGTTGGGGAGGGGTTTTCGAAACGGGGCTTATCTCGGCTTAAGAGAGTAGACATTTTAGATTAATTCTTGGACAAGTTTGTCCTTGAAGTTTTCAAATAATTCCCATCTTACCCTCTTCTCTTCTCTTTACACGTGATGGACGACCTATAGTGAAGGTGGGCCTCATATGAAGAATGTCCGATATCAAAGGTGGGCCTACATAATGCAAGATCACATCAAAGGTGAGCCCCACATGATGGATGACCTACTTCAAAGTGTGGCCCCGCATGATGAACGATCTACATCAAGCAAGCCCTACCTAATGATGGTCCATATCTAAGGTGGGACCCACACGATGGATGGTGGACATTGAAGTGGGACCACATGATGGAAGGTTGACATTAAAGGTGGGCCCACATGATGAGTGACCAGTGTTGAAGGTTGGGCCCCACATGATGGACGGTCCATAGCAAAGGTGGGACCTACATGATGGATGGTGGACATTAAAGGTGGGTCCCACATGATGGACTATCCACATCAAGTGGGCCCCACATAATAGATGGTCTACAATAAAGGTGGGATCCACATGATGGATGGTCCACATCAAAGGTATGACCCACTTGATGGATGGTGGATATTGAATGTGGGACCATATGATAGAAGGTTGATATTAAAGGTGGGCCTACATGATGAATGATCCATATCGAAGTTGGGCCCCACATGATGGATGGTCCACAACCATGGTGGGATCTACACGTTGGATGATGGACATCAAAGGTGGGTCCCACATGATAGACTATCCACATCAAGTGGAACCCCACATGACTAGTGGTCCACAACAAAGGTGGGACCCACATAATGGATGGTGGACATCAAAGAAGGGGCCCTCATGATGAGCGACTCATATTGAATTGGGCCCCACATCAAGGTGGGCCCACATAATGAAACGTTCACTTCAAAGGTGGGCCCTACATGATAGATGACCTGCATTAAAGTGTGGCCCAGCATGATGGAACATGCACATCAAGTGGGTCCCATTTGATGGATAGTCCACTTCAAAGGTGGGACCCACATGATGGATGATGGTCATTGAAGGTGGACCCACATGATGGTCAATTAACATCAAAGAAGGGCCCACATGATGAACAACCCCGTTGATATCAAAGAAGGGACACAATGGCGTGAACTACTCTTAAAAAAGCTTTTATTTGAATGTTTTACCCAACATACTTATTTTAAATAGTAGCTTTTTTTTTATAGTTTTTTTATTTTGGAGATTTTACCAAACAAGCTTATTTAAAACAAAAGATAAAATTAAAAGGAATTATTAAATAGCTCTAATTCAAAAAGCTCTTATTAAATTAAAGTAGAGATGCCTAACGAGCCCTTATTGTATTTCTTGGGCATGCTTTACCATTGATTTGGTCGGTCTGAATTGCGGCAAAATTAGCTAAATATGTCAAGCTGGCATCGTCTTTAAACCGTGCTGAAGTAAGGTTGAAGCTTACACCAGAGCAAGAAAAATAATCCACTCCTGCCTCTTCTTCCCATATGCCGTTTGGCTGGTTACCCGAGCACCAGCAAGCTATCTGATGTCAAAGCTTTGTGGGCCCCACCATGATGTCTGTATTTTATCCATGCCGTACATCCAATTTTGCAGCTAATTATAGGATATGAACCCAAAAAATAAGGCAGTTCCAAAGCTTAAGTGGACCACACCACAGGAAACAGTGGGGAAGAATGATGTCCACCGTTGAAGCCCTCCTACGGTCTGTAGTGATGTTTATTTGTCATCCAACCTGTGTACATCGAACCTGTTCGCAAGGTCACACAGACGTGAATGGATGGAAAAAACAAATATTAGCTTGATCCAAAACTTTCGTGGCTCTTAAGAAGTTTTCAACGGTCCACCCACGTTCGATCCCCACTGTTCCTGAAGTGTGGTCCACTTTACCTCTGGATCTGTCTCATTTTTTGTTTCATACCCTATATAATCATCTGAAAAAATGGATGAACGGCGTGGACAAAACACGTACGTCATTTAGGGCCCACACAGCTTTGACACCAGCTAGCTTTGACACCAGCTAGCTAGCTGGTGTTTGAGTCATTGGCCAAGCCGCGGCCCTTTTTCCCTTCCATCTTCTTAGACCGGCGAAAAGAGCTACTAGCAGTTGTAATCAGGTAAGTTCTCTATCCTTCTCCTCTTCTCTCTCACAGCCTCTCTCTCTCTCTCGATATCTCTGCAACAGCTACTGCTTTCTCTCCATCTCTTGCTCAATCTCTATCTGTCTAACCGCCGCGAATATCTCTCTTATAAAGGAGAGGGGCAACAGTCGAAAAGGGGCTTGCATTCGAAATCTCAGCGGAATGATGTGTTTTCAAAATCATAGGGGATTCGGATTACATCAAATACCCCCAAATCCAACCTCCCAAACGCACCCAAAAGCCTCCAAATACCTCCTGAAACCTCACTGCCAAACGATCTCTAAGGTGATTCCAAACATGATGAAGGGGAAAAATAAATATCAGACTGATCCAAAACTTCTGTGGGCCCCAGTAATTTCAATGGTGGGCATCTAGTCGTAGCTGTTTCTTATGGTGTGACCCACTTGGGTATTGGATCTCCCTCATTTTGAGCTCTCATCCTAACATGAGCTGAAGAAACTGATGGAGAGAGTGGATTTTACACCGACATCGTGGTGGGCCACAAAGAGCTTTCTGTTGCAGGAACTCCCTGAAACAGTTGTTGCCGGAAACTCACTCCCCGGCTAAGATTGGTTGACAATTGTAACCTCTGATTCCTGGATACTTCTTCATGAAATAAAATCCTCAGACATTTCATTTTTAACTGTCCAATACATGTCCATCAATAGATAATCGTATGGTTCATGACAGATCTAAACTAACACTCCTTATTTGGACGGTTTAGTTTAAATTAATCGTGTGGCGTGTAAGAATCAAACTTTTTCTATCACAGCAGTATAGATGTAAAGGGATCATACAAGAACAAACAAGCAGCAGACTGAGGAACAGGATTGGGTGTGATGGCGTTCCGTGCCCCACCACTCAATGGCTTCCACTGCCGGCGAAATCCGATGGTTTTCTTTCGTGCGTTCGCGTCTGTGGTTTCTCCACCATCCAAGGCTGTCGTCTATGAACGGCATGGCCCACCGGACCAAGTTACAAGGTTCCACTCTTCTCAATCAGCTCCCAAGTTTTTTATTTTTTATTTTTAATTTGTACATGTAAGAATGGTAGATGTTCATATGTTGAATTTCAGCATGTTAGCAATGCAAGATGCCTACATAAGAATGGTAGATGTTGTCCATATGTTTATCATTATGCTTCTTTTTCTTGCATTTATTGACAGATCAAGATAGCAATTGTTAGGTAACTGACCAATATGCTAAAAATCCCAAGGACTGATGGAACACTTCAGGCTCGTTAGAGAAATGACTGGCTTAATACAATCAACAATACTGGTTTACCTCAGAACTGAACAAATACTGGCAGAGACTGCATGTGTACAACAGAAAGTGGAATGGCTGCAGCTATAGAGTTGCTGGTTGATGGAGAATAGATATGATGCAGAATCTTGCCTCGCAGTGGGGTTGAACACAACTAGGTCGCTGTCTTTAGGATAAATTCTGCCCCACAGAGGTTCACTAGTTACCAGTGTTGGGAGAGGAAGAGCCGGCAGCGGAAGCAAAGCCGAACACAAGCAGACAATTCAATCAAACAAGCCACACAATGCAATCACAATGCATGCAATCACCCACACATAGACAATCGGATTTTTACGTGGAAAAACCCCTCACGGGTAAAAAACCACGGCACAAAGCGACAACAATCCACTATAATATCAGAAGTTACAAGAGATGGAACCCAAGACCCAAAAACCAAGCCCACAAGAGAAATCCTAAGCTTACCCAAGAAGAAATCCTCTTCTCCAAGCTCTTTCTCTCACCTAGAAGCTCCCTCAATCCCCTTTGCAACCTTGGTCACATCTAAACTCGTAATCCCCCTTAAAAAGGAAGAAAAAAACGGATTTAGAAACTTCTTGCGCAAGGAAACCGCGCAAAACCGCGTTGCGGTAGGACTCTGCCGACCGGTCGTCCGGCCGGTCGGACACCCCTATCGGCCGGTCGGCCGACCGGTCGGATAGGCCAAAATAATGTCCAGCGTCTTGCTGCCTCTGGGATCCAGCGTGACCGACCGGCCGGCCGGCCGGTCGCTGGTCTTCACGCATGAAGAGTTGAGGCGTTCAGCCCAACAACCAGCAGAATGTCGCCAGGATTCCAATGGCCCATCCACTGGTGATAATCGACTCTGGTTGGTTGCATTGCACCAGATCGAACCCATTGGAAGAGCTCAAGCCTACATGCACATGTGCACTGATGTCTGCTATGCCATTTTGCTGTGTGGTGTAAGCACATGATGCGTGATGTAAAATATCATTTTTAGATAAGTACAAGTTAAAATATTGACAGAAATAGCCCGCATTATCTGAACGAAGCACACAAAGTTTGAAATTAAACTGATTTTGCACTTCCATATGAAAAACCAAAAAACAAAACATAATTTAGATTTATCCTTTATTAAATAAAGCCAAGTCATTCTAGACTAATCATCAACAAAAGTAGTGCCTTGACACCTAGGACTTAAAACATTTGAATGTACTAATGTCAATGGGACTAAACTACGCTTTTCCACTCGAGTGTAATTGAAACTTTCGCTGATGTTTACTTAATAGACACACTTTTTTTTTGTTATTCATGCAACTAGTGTTGAGTTATCTCCAATATTATCGAAATATCCCTGATATTATCTCTATTTCTAGCTCAGCGATACTGATAACACCGATAGTATAAAAAATTTTAGGTATCGGCGATGTGTCACTTAATATCTCTAATGTATCGATATCATCAATATTTTCAATTGTGTAAATTTCAAGCATCGTTTGTATTGTCAATGCATTGATAATGCCGATGTATCGCCAATATTTTTCACCGTGTAAATTTCAAGTGTCGCTTGTATTGTCAATGTATCTGCAATATTCAGATAATATCGCCAATGTATCGATTCGCCAAAAATCTGTATATTAAAAAATTCTCATTTCATATTTTTTATGGGCGCTAACAAGACCACAATCTTTAGTTTCTTTTTCAATTGTTAACGATTTGTTTGGAAATATCATGTGTTGCCGATATTCTGAAATATCAATGGATGTTTAGATGGAAGGTTAGATATTGGATGAATAGATGGGATGGATGAGATGGTTGGATTGATTTCTTACAGAAGCACATGCTTTTAGGCCCCCATTAAGTAGAAACCTATTAAGTATGTATTCTTTTTGTAATTTTTTAATTCCCATAATATGCAAATATGTGTATTTTATCATCTCCTGAGGTTTCATTGAAAAATTCCACCGTTTTTCCCATTTTCCCTGCACTTCTAGTTATCAGCGATGTTATCGGCGATATCGATATTGTTTCTGTATCCCCGGCTAGCGAAACTTGTAGTGATACCGAAACTTCTAACACTGCATGCAACACACCCACCCTGTTAGTTGCACAACACACCCACACGGTTGGTCACACAATGCACCCACCTACCGGTGGGGTTAGTGTGTCTCCTTAGCACTCAAACCCGAGACCTGCCGTTGAAATGCCTAGGCGTCTTCCAGCTGGGCTAGCAGGCGACAATGCAAGTATGGCATTCACACACTTCACACACTAAGATGGATACATAGGATAATGAAGGTATGGCATTCTTGAGAACCTTTAAGGATGGATGACCCAGATGACAATGCCACTGATAAGAAGAGATATTGCTTTGTGTTACTCAAGATGTACCGTATCTGTTATGTAATGGCCATTACGTAACGGTTATGGTTTGGGCCGTTACACATTATGGGATCATAACAGCCTGTTAAAAAAAATCAGACCGTACTCCCATAATATTTGTAATGGCCGTTATGGGGCCGTAATAATCTGTTACAGCCCCAATTTAATGCCCAGAAAATTTGAGAAATGCCCCTATTTTTTCCAAAGAAGAAGGAAAAAAAGAAAAAAACAACAACCAACTTACCTGAAGATGGAATGGGACTCATCTTCTTCGTCTTCTTTCTCCTCCGCCTCTGCCTACAACATCTTCTCTCCCTCTCTTCTCTCACTTCAAAAGAACAAAAAAAGACAATAGAGGGGTGACATGTCCTCATTATAGCCAAGCAAGAGATATGATACTTTGGTCGCACATGATGCTTGATACACCTGCACTAAAAAAATTGTACACTTGGCCTATATTAAATAAAACTGAGCTGATTAAAATGTAGGAACTGCAATTACTAAGTCACAGTCCCAAAATCAGATTATTTGAATGATCCTAACCATTGATTTGTGAACACTTCTTTGTTGAAATAGGACCACTGGATACTTTTCATTCTTCACTGTCCAATACATATTCATCGATCTGCTAGTTGGGTAATGAAATAATCATAATTTTGGGCTGATTGCATTTGTGGAATGAGGGCTAGAGATTGCATTAATTTGGGGCCAATTTGGGGGCAATTGAGTAGTCGTCCCAATCGATGACATTATTCATCTAAATTTAATTAATTTTTTTCTTCTTAAAATTACTTGTGGGGAATGATGTAAATGCTTAGGGATGTGCATTAGTAGGATGGGCGCCATAGCTTGCATGAATTTCTGGCAAATTTAAGATTAATATAAGCCCGTCAGGTTAATAAAATCATCAAATAGGTTGAAAAAGTATTCATATAAAAGAGTGGACCATTACACCATCATAAACATGTTCAAAACCACAAAAGAATACTATCTAGAATCATCTCAATATTTTGGATTTTCCGACATTTTTGTCAGATTTTTTCTTAAAAAAATAAGTGTAATATTAATGGTTGGGGCCGTTACACCCACCGTTACTGTTACAGTACACCTTGGTGCTACTGCTTTGTTGGATCGGCCAAGATAAGAAAGCCCACTATTTTCACAACCTCCACCAATATTCCTCATCCTGAGATCCTGAAAGACAAAAGGTCTTAGAACAATTGAAGAATTTTATAAGTTTACCAACTAACATTTGATTAAAAGGAAACTTGGCATAGAAAGAATAGAGGACAATGAGAGTACTTCATGACTGTTGAGGTCTGGGATTAGAATCAACAGACCGGGACTTGCTGCTTTCTTTAAAATGAGAGATTTGATTTGCCTAAGCCAGCATACACTTCTCAACAATGTGATTTATAAGCCTGCAATGAGTACATTCTTGAGGGCCTCACAATCTCTACCATGACTTCCTAAATCATTACAGTAATCTCCTGATTCCTTGAGTCACCACAACCTGCACTTCCTTGTCCATTAGATGATACCAAATTAGATCCATAATTGACTCTATTAGAACTAATAGTGGGCCAAGAGACAAACCTCAAATATGAGCATACACCTCATTAAATGACAGAACATCCTTTTTGCTGATGATTTGAGTACTGAGTATGAACATGCTCATATTCAGGCTTAAATCCTAACAAGAATTTAGACACCCCAAAGTCATCATGCTGTTGACATTGTCTTACCAAATCAGTCGTAAGCAAGGTATGTAGGTATTGGTTTGTTATGATTGTTACATAATGACAACAACTACGGCTTAACCTGCTACGCGTTATGGGGGCATAATGGCCCCTTGAAAAAAGAACCATAACGTACCACTACGGGGCCATAACAGACCTATAATGGTCTGTTATGACCTAGCATAATGGCCGAGTGCCGTTATGTTCAGTAATCTGAGAAGAAAAAAATGTACCAGGGATTTCTTCTTCTTCCCTGCAGGGCTGTTGCAACGTTTCTCTCTCTCTCTCTCTCTCTCTCTCTCTCTCTCTCTCTCTCTCTCCCTCTCTACTTTTCGAAGAAAACCAGCAACGTATCTCACATTTAGCAATATTAAGAAACATAGCATTCACACTAATGTATGATTCTGTACTATTCGGCAATAGTGTCATGATTTTAGCTTCTCCTGACCCACTCATCATATTTACTATCATTCTCATCAGGCGTCGTTGATGCAAGTATTTTAACTTGGGCGTCAATAAGGTATGCACAAAATTTGACCATTGGAGATAAATTCTTTCCCATTCAATTTATAGAGGTTATTTTAACCCTAAAAAGTCTATGGACTCAGAAAACCAGATTTGTTCTCAATTCTGTCTCCGTGAAAACAAAATATAAAAGAGGAGCAAACACACACAACTTACAGAAATAGAGCAGAAATATTTGGAAACCTGAAAGCTTCAATCACTCAAGCCAACATGAACTACAGACTGCACTGGACGCATTAACTAGACCAACACATCACTGTAGAACAAACACACAGCTTCGCATGTCTTTAAACAAGGAAGACCACATGCATTATTCACGGCTTCAAATGTAGGCTATCAATGAGCTTGAATTACGAAGATGGAAGAAAACACTATATTCCTTAAGGGCCTGTTTGGTTGCAGAACCCAGATTCTAGGGAAAATCTAGATTCCACTGTTGGAATCCAAAATTGCAGAAACTAGAGTGGAACCCAGGTTTCATCCTTAACTTGCTGTTTGGTTGAAAATGGTGCAATCCAGATTGTGTTCCAACCGTTGCTTGTGGCATGGCCCACTTGGGCTTCAAATCCACCTGAGAACCTTACCCCTGGCCTATTATAGTCCTACAAGACAGATGTCCAGGTTGGATGGCAAATAAACATTATAGTGGGCCCTAGGAAGTTTTTAATGGTGGATGTTCAATCAACACTGTTTTCGTGTGGTGTGGCCCACTTGAGATTTAGATCTGCCTCATTTTCTGACCAATGCCCTTAATTGATATTTCAAAACTAATGGACCGTGGAGATATAAAACGTATACAACATAGATGTACAACGCATACATGGAGGTGGTGACGCTCACTTCCGCCTCTTTTCCTTCCGTAGAAACGGTCGCCCACACCGTTTCCACTAATCCCGGTTCCACTCAATTTAGGTTTCCAGACAGAATCCTGTTTGGCTGGAACTTGCGACCAAACACCCCAGTTAAAATTGGATTCTAGCGGGAATCTAGATTTTAAGCTGGAAACGGGTTTCCAGATGCCAATCAAACGGGCCCTAAGGGGGAGTGGGGGTTAAGGATTTGGGGCTCATGAACATAGCACTTCTTGGGAAATGGCATTGGAAGCTTGGTTCTGAGATGGGTAAGCCTTTGGAAGGAGATCATTGTTAGCAAGTATGGAGTTCAAGATGGGGGTTGGTTGTGAAGCATCATTCTCTTTACCACGCCTCTAGTATCTAGAACGCTATTGCAGTCAATGGAACACCTATTCTGGAGAAGGATCTCGTTCGCTATTGGTTAGGGGGATTGAATCTGATTTTGGGTGGATGTGTGATGCGACGATAGGGCACTCCAAGAGATCTTCCCTAGGTTAGCTTTTCTTGCCTCAGACTGCTTTGTCTTAGTTTTTTTATGTTATTTTGTTTGTGGCGGTTCTACAGTTTGGTGCCCTCCATGCCGTAGGAATTTGATTGATGATGAGGCGATGGAGTTTCTTGGGTTGTTGGATTATCTCAAGCATGTTGCTCCCTCTTCTTAGGAGGACGACTCTATGATATGGATTCAATACCTTCTCTTTAGTTTTATTTCTGGTTCAGGCAACAGCCCCAATCCTTCCCATTCATATCTTCATTGGCATTAGAGCTGGGCACGGGTCAAGTCAACCTAGTTGACTCAACTCGTCCGAACCGGTTAGACTCGACTCGAACCGATCCGACAGGAACAACGGACCCGAATTGAATATTCTGGCTAGGATTTGAATCCAGATCGAGTCGAGTTCAGATTGCCACCTTAATCGAATCGAATCGACTTGAAATCCTGATCCGAAATGGATCCGATTTGATCCGAAATCCGATCCGAACCGGGTTTAGGTATAAGTTTAAAAAAAAAAAAACTATTTTTTTTTGAATATTTTTTGCCATATTTCAGATTTTTTTTTTTTTGAATTAATTGACAAACTTGATCCGACTCGGATCGGATTAGACCTGGCTGACTTGGTTCGGATCAGTTTAGGGTTGGCTGACTCAGTACCGAATCTGATCCGACTCGATTGAGGCCCTGTCCTTGACCGGATCGGATCGAGACAGCCCAAACTCGGTCCGACTCAGTTTGATGCCCACCTCTAATTGCACCCCCCCCCCCCCCCCCCCCCCCCCCCTCCTGGGTTGTAGCGTTCGTGTGGTTTGTTGGTCAAAAAAGAATTCTAACCATTGATAATCTTCAAAGGAGATCTCTTATTCTCCCTAACATTTGCTTGATATACAAGGTGGATGCTTAGTCAATCAACCACTTATCCATTGTGTCTTTGATCGGAAATTGTGGGAGTATTTCCTTGTCAAGTCTCATATGGCCTAGGTTATGCCGGAATCTGTGGAGGCTCTTCTCTGGGTGTGGCATAGAGGAGGTGGTGGAAAGGCTAGCAAAGTTTTTTTTTTTGGTTTTTGTTTTTTTTGAAACTTAGAAAGTATTTTAGTTACAAAAAAGCCTGAAGCCAATAATTACAAAAATATACAAGTAAAATCCAAAATTACAACTCAAGCCAACTGGCCATGGCTTGCTTAACCACAAAAGGCTAGCAAAGTCATTTAGAGGCTTCTCATCACGGTTATTTTTTGGGCGATTTGGAAAGAAAGGAATGAGTGATGTTTTAGAAATGGGAGGTCTACGGCAGGATGGGGTGATTAAGACGGTTGTGGTTTTGTTAAGGGTTGGGCTCATGTTTATGCAACTAGCTGCTTCTTTTTCATCTTTTTTGGGATCTTAATGTAGCGTTCTTTTCCTCTCTTTTGGTGGGCGTTCTAATAAATTTTGTTCTCTCAAAAAAAAAAAAAAAAAAAAGAAGTAGATATAAAAGAATAGAAACCAAATACTAAAACTGCCCTTCACATTACAATTTAATGTATGCACCCTAGGTCTATCAAATATACTATGGGGCTACAATGAGGAAGAGAGAATGATGAGCTCTACCAGATGTATGGCCCAAATTACATTCACGGTCCACACTTAATTTTCTATTTTATTTTACTCCTCATCCACATATGTATATAAAATAGAAACCTACCAAACAAATGAGATGAGAAAAATCTTGCTCATGGATAATTTGGATCTTTGTTGCTTTACCTGCAGGGTGATTGACCTTCCGCCAGTAGAACTTAAAGAGCATGATATATGCGTCAAAATGCTTGCAGCTCCAATCAATCCTTCGGATATCAATAGAGTAGAAGGTTGGTACTTTATGTTCTATTTTATGAGAAGTTGGCCTTTGTCAGCGGCTTTTTTCATGTTGTTTATCTTGTTAGATGCACAACAATGAGAGAGGAAAAAAGAAGAAAATTTATGTTATTATATTCTCAAATTTCAACATTGGTTGTGGAACTTCTCAAATTTCAGTATATATGATTCAAAATATTTAAAAAAATAAAATTAAAAATCAAATTGTATGTTGTCATTCACTTGTTGAAACAAAATAGCTGGCAGAAGGCTATGATGATTACGATGACAATTGTGGTGGCGGCAATGATGATGATGACGATGACAATGACAACGTCGGTGGGGGCAATGATGACGATGTCGAGGGCGATTGATGATCATTTTGATAACGAATGGTAATGATTACGACGAGGATAATGAGATGGTGAGGAAGAGGAGGATGATTGATGGGGATGGTGGTGGTGATGATGAGGATGATGGTGATGATGATGAGGATGATGATGAGGATGATGACATTGTCAACGATGATGATGATGCTATAATGGTGATGACAACACTGATCAAGAGGATGCTGCTGCTATGATGATGATGATGTTGGGGAAGATGGAGACGAGGTTGATGGGGCGACGGTGGTAGCGTTGATGAGAATGAGGATGATTATGAGAAGATGACGACGACAGCAACAATGTAATTGTCCCATGATTGTTGCCCATAAAAGTCTCTTGATTGTTAAAATCATAGGAATTTCTTCATAATTATAGATATTAGCTTTACTAGTAAAAGAAGTTGAATGATAGCTTCCAACAGAAATTATTGTTATCTTGCCTTGTTTTGGCATGTTCTTGATGTATGGTGTCGTGTAAATGTTTTGTTCATGTGAAAAATATTCGGATCGGAGGTAACTGTCGTAGGACCTGATCGAAGTGTCTGTATTGCACTATGTTTTGCACCCTTGGGATATGGAAGTATCGTGGGAAGCATAGGGAATATTGCATGTATGTAGTATCGTGGTTTGAGGGAAATGTCGGCACACTTCTAAGAAAATGGTGGAATTTTTCAGTGAAGCTTCAGGAGATGTTGAAAAATAAATGATTGCACACTTAGAATAAAACATTACGAAAGAAAAAAAAATGCATAATAGTTTTTCATTGCTTAGGGAACAAAACTATGTGCTTTCGGGCACAACTATGCTCTGAAATCTCTCTCCAATCGTGAATTTGTAACCAAATTCATGTTTTGATGCAAAACAATTCAAGTGGTGTTGTTAAAAGTTAAAACACAACTACAAAGAGAATCCCCAAAACATTTAGGCAAAAAAATATTTTCTATCTCGTGTTTTTATTTATTTATTTTTTATTCCTCTGGTTTCAGTCAAAATATTGTAACATCACAATTACACCCTAATATTGATGATATATTGGCAAAATATCACAAACATCACACATTTATGTGCGAAATATCCAAACTTCTCAATATATCAGCATGTATTGACGAATATGCAAGGGATATTTTTGTCTCCCCTGTTTCATATTGCTGACCTGCGATGCTGATAGTATTGGCATCTATGTGCTGATACCAGCAATATATCAAACACCGATGACATCAAGATAGTACATTTCATGTATTTTTGGTTGTTAACAATAATACCTTCTTTTATTTTCTTTTTGTTGTAGCTAGTTTTGTCCACTTGTCAACTGTATTTGGATAAAATCGTATTCGATTCCATTCACTGCCCAAATTGGCAATTCTACAGCAATGCTGTGACACTCGGCACTCCTAGAGGCCCTTCTTGTTCTTGTTGGGTGTTTATTGTGAAAGTATTTGGCTATCGAAAAAGAAAAAAAGGAGAAGGCCATCTCTTGCCAACTGGCCACACAGTTTTGTCCAGGAGTTCTTGAAGAGATCCTTTGAAGAATTTTTTTAATTCAATATTGATTGCTTTCAGCTCTGAAACTATGAATGCTATGGAATTACAAAATCTATTTCCCCATTCGAATGATGCTTAGACTTACTCACATCAGTGTGCAACCCTACCTCATGACTCGATTCAACTTTGTTACATTTAGGGTCCATTCAATACATTCATTATAATATGATAAAAAATCAATACAATCAAGTTACTTATGAACATGCATGATTAAATTTTTGGAACTTTGACTGAATCAATTCATGTGAGGAAAAAATCATACATAGTGCCAACCAAAGAAACCTATGTATACTGGCTGGAAAATTAATTTATTCTAAGTTGTTTTTTTTTTTATTGATATTTTTCTTCATTATCATATTAGGTGCATGGCACATGCATGTCTTGGATTATGTTTATCTTCATAACTTCATTTTTCATTGTGGAAGCTTGGACTTTGGATACTGAACCAGGATGCTTTTAACATAACTTGGTAGTATATTTTGATCTTGTTGTATTTAATTAGTTACAGGGAGACTCTTGATCAGTTAATTCAGTTATCATGTATATTTGATGCTGGTTGGAGATTCTACCTTAATTATTTTGGGGAATATCATGTACTCTTCCTTGTGATCGCTAAATGTCATTTTTCTTGACTGATTGCTTGTAAATTTTCGCTTGTAGGTGTGTACCCAGTGAGGCCTCCAGTGCCTGCAATTGGAGGATACGAAGGCGTGGGCGAAATTCATGCTTTAGGATCTGCAGTGAGGGGTCTCTCTCTTGGTGATTGGGTCATACCATCTCCTCCATCCTTTGGTATCTGATATTGTGAATATTTTTGCAAGTTTTTTCCGGTCACTGGCTTATGTTTATGCTGTGATGCTAGTGTTTCTATTGTTTTAGCATTCTTTTCATGCATAGTTTCTGTTTTCAAATATCATCCAGTGGTGTTCGTGTTGTTCTTGTTGAGCTTTTCAACAATGATGAATCATGTGCTGCTTAGGGACATGGCAGACTTACATTGTAAAAGAGGAGAGTGTCTGGCACAAAATCAACAAGGATATTCCTATGGAGTTTGCCGCTACGGTGACTGTAAATCCCTTGACAGCTTTGCGGATGCTGGATGATTTTGTTAAGCTGGTTCCCGGTACAGTGATGAATTTTCTTCTTCTTCTTCTTCTTCTTTTGTTGGGGATTTGATAGCAACCTTTTATATATTGTCCCCTTTGCCTGTTTTCATTTAATCATTTCTTGGGAAATGACTAGGAGATGCTATCGTGCAAAATGGTGCTACAAGTATTGTGGGACAATGTATTATTCAGCTGGCACGAATTCAAGGCATCCGTAGCATAAATATCATCAGAGACAGGTGTTGAAATTTTTTGAAATTTCAGAGTTTTCTTTCTGGTTATTCGTTAAGAGGCAGTTTTGTGAATTTTACTGGCAATGGGAATTCTCATCTATTTTTTGCCTTCATTTATTAATTTAGTGCAGACATTTAATTCATCATCATCATCACTGCCAACACCACCACATCTAATTCACCATCGTCATCATTATCACCATCATCACCATGATCATCATCAACACAACCACGGAAACAACATCACCATTGTCATAGCCATGTTCACAGCTGTTTGGATTTGGCTCTACCAATCATGTTTTGCCAATCATTCCTATCAAAGGATTTATCCTCGGTACGTGAAAAAGTCTTTATATCCTTTTTAATCACCTCAACCGAGTCGTCTGTCTTCATCTTACCCTCTTAAGCTCTTCTAACCATACTCAAAGTTCCCATCCTTGTATTGTTTGGTCTTTGTTGCACATGGCCAAACTATCACAATCTTCTCTATGTCATTTTATCTCCTATTGGGACTACCCTTTGGCTTCTTTGGATGACCTCATTCTTAATTCTATCCTCGGTATGTCATTCTCAATTATGTAGCACCCGATCTTTGCTCACGTTGCCTTCTAACTGTCTAATATTCTGCCCCACAGAGCATATTGAGTCTCATAGCTGACTTATAGACCTTTCCCTTAAGTTACGCAGGCATGTGATGATGATCACACAAGAGTCTATAGGTACGTCCAGTGTTCTAGTATCGGTACGTTACAGGTATCACTGGCTGCGGATGCAGAAGCATGTATCGACATTGCCGATGCCTAGAAATGTATCACTGATTAAGGGAAACATGGGGAAAATGGTGGAATTTCTCAATGGAACTTCAAGAGGTGCTAAAATACATCTATTTGCATATTTAGGAATCAAATAATTGCAAAAAAGACATGCATAATAAGTTTCACTTTAATGGTGGCCTAAAAGCATGTAACGCTGACTCATGAAAATATTGTCGAAACATTGGGAAAATGGTGGAATTTCTCAGTGATACTTCAGGAGATACTAAAATACACATATTTGCGTATTTAGGAATCAAATAATAGTAAAAAAGATGCATACATAATAAGTTTCCCTTCAATGGGGGCCTAAAACATGTATCACTGACTCAGGTAAACATGGGGAAAATGTTGGATCCATCCATCCACCCCTCCATGCATGCATGCATAAATACACACACACATGCATGATCCATCCATCCATGCATGCGCGCACACATACATCTATCCATCCGTCCAACCATCCATCCATCCATGCATCCATGCATACATACATCCTTCTATGATCTATCCATCCATCCATATACACACGTACATACGTGTATTTCATCAT
Organism: Liriodendron chinense; assembly: GCA_003013855.2. Taxonomy (NCBI): domain Eukaryota; kingdom Viridiplantae; phylum Streptophyta; class Magnoliopsida; order Magnoliales; family Magnoliaceae; genus Liriodendron; species Liriodendron chinense. The sequence goes on from ML058525.1 coordinate 274,834, forward strand.
ACAACCATGCACCTATAAAAAAAAAAGATTTTTTTTCAATAAGTAGATTTTTGGCGATATCAATATATTGGCAATATTATCGATAATATTGCCTATACATTGGCGATACAAGTGATCCTTGAAATTTGTACAGTTGAAAATATCGCAATACATTGGCAATATTGATACATTAGCTATACTTAGTGATACATCAGCGATGTATCGCCGATACCTGGAATTTTTTTATACTACCAGTGTTATCGGTATCGCCATGCTAGAGATATTATCATATCAATAATATCGCCAATACTTGGAACACTGACTATCTCAAATGTCGATGATGAAGCCGTATTTAATCCCAAACAATTAAAAAAGTAATAAATATCAGGACTCCACACCAATCAATAAAAGAAAAAAGAAAGAAAGAAAGAAAAAACTGCTATAACTAACTATGGCTTGTGACAGTCTAAAAAAGACCCAAAAAATTCAAATATTCAAAAAGACACCCATCCTTATAGCCCCAAGTCAAACCACCAATGAGGAGAATGAGATCTTACGGCTAAAGTCACCAGATATCAACAAATCTTGGTAATCTTCAAAAAGAAAGATAAATCTCAAATACCCAAGTGTTGGCCACAAAAGAGTCTCTGTAAATTGGGACAAAAAAACTCTGTCCAAACGAAAATATCCAGCAAACCTTAACTGCCACAAACCAGTTCTTTTCTTTCAAAATCTGGAAGAAAAATGTCCCAAAACCCTGATCGAAACAGAGTGTCCAACAACCCTTCAAAGAAAATAAAAAATTGCCACAAGATCCCTCCTCTTTAATCACTTTCAATCGCTGATTAGGCTGTAAAGACTCAAACTGAGGGAAAAATCTGAGAAGAAGAAAGAAAAGAAGAGAAGAGAAGAGAAGAGGAGGAAGAAAAAAGAGAGCAACAGAAAGAGAGATTAAGAAGGGAGGATGAGGAGAAAATACTATGAGCTTTTTTTAATCTGATTTCACATCACAGAGAAAAAAAGCCCTTTGGAGAGGAAATACTCTAATGAGGGCTATATGTCAAGCCCCCTTCTTATTTATATTATGTGACATCCCAAATTACATTAAGTACCCTTGGAACTAAGGGCAAAAGAGGCAAAACAAAAGAAAGAAAAATAATAATAGAAATAAGAAGCGAATAAGAGACGGCCCATGGTCCAGAGAGAGAAGGCCCACAGTTCAGAGAGAGGGCCCACGATCCAGAAATATCTATAATAAGTAATACCATAAAACATGAAAGTCAAATTATCATCACCAATACCACCACCATCATCATTATTTTTGCCCTGAGTGCCACATGTCCATTTCCTTTTTGGATGCAGTACCTTGTTACCTCAAGCTGATTTTTTCTTGTGATCTAAACCACACATTTCTGCTCTTTCGATATCTGTACCATGTGTCTGAAAATGTGTACTTTTTTTTTCCCCACTGTGGTATCATTGCCAAATTTCTCTGTATTAGTTTATGTTTTGCAGTCATGACTCATGAATAACTTTTGCTTCTCTAATCACCTTAACCACAGTGTAATCTGTAATGTGGACATTTTGGTGTCTCAGTGTTGATCACATACTCGCTATCTTAGGCATAAGTAGCCTTCAAGTCCCAGTATTTTATACACATGTAGTCTCTATATGTAGGTGTTAAATATAATCACATAGTAATACTTTATGATGTATGTAAAAGATTTGTTAAGTTTGCAGCCATGCAAGAATGACAGAATGTATAGTTATATGCAGAAAAAGTGAAGAACAAAAAGTTCATTTGTTTCTCTTTGATTTCTCTGTGGACACAATTTCTCTGTGGACACAATATCTAGTGTGGGTAGTGTCTTGGTTAAGCTAGTTTATAGTGTGCTTCAGCAAAAGAAATAGCTCGTATTTTCATAAGGACTTATACTGTTCAAAAACCATTTCCATATTGCTTAAGAGTTGGGTCAGAAGAAGCTAAAGAAAAACTCAAGGGACTTGGTGCAGATGAGGTATTTACAGAAAGCCAGTTAGAAGTGAAGAATGTGAAGGATCTTCTGGTAAAATCCTCAGATAACAACTTAAATAGTTCCATTTTTTTAACTTACTTTTTGATGCTTTTTTAATTCACTGAGCATGCATAGGGTGTTCTACCTGAACCTGCACTGGGATTCAACTGTGTAGGGGGAAATCCTGCTTCTTTAGTCCTGAAATTTTTAAGGTGAAACATACTAACTGGAGGTTTTAAAAGAACTTTGTTATTTGTTCATGAACTAAGTTCTCTTTGAGGTGATGAAATCTTTCCCTTGCAGGCAAGGAGGGACAATGGTAACTTATGGTGGTATGGCAAAGAAACCTATCACTGTATCTACCTCATCTTTCATATTTAAGGTAAGGTTTTAAACACCACTTCTTTTTGCAGCATCACCTTTGTGCCTTTAAGAAATTTTGAGAACATTGTACTGCTATGGGATATCCTTCATTGTCAAGACCTTAGTTGTGGGAATGTCTGAAGTGTCGATATCCCACCATGTATTGCACCCTTGGGATATGTAAATGTTGTGGGAAACTGGGAAATGTTGCATGCATTGCCTAAGGAGACATCGGGGAAACTTTAGGAAAATGATGGAATTTTTTAGTGAAACTAAAGGAGATGTTGAAAGATGCATGATTGCATAGAACTAAAGAAAAAGAAGAAGAAAGAACATAGTAGTTTTCTGTTATTTAGGGGACAAACAATGCGCTGTCGGCCATAAATGTGTTCATATCATTCAAATATCAAACAATACAAGCCATGACTCACAAACCATACAACCAAATACTAAAAAAGAACAAAAAATATACCTTGGCCTCAGATCCACATGCAGTTATGAGGTGTCTTGAAGTTGTCATCACTATTCATACCAGGGCGATTATAATACTCATGCTCCACATAACTGCAGTATTCTGCCTAGCTTATGAAGTTATGATTATAGTTGAAACATTAAGCACAATGAATTCAATTGTCAAGCAGGGAAGTGTCTGTTTCAAAATGTTTTCAAGTATAAATAGGTTGGAAGTAGGAGTGGGAACATTAGCCCAAATCACAATTAGAAGCAAGAGTGGCGCCTAGTTAAAAGAATATGCAACTAAGATTATGATCCCAGGCCAAGTACTCTCTAGGGATGGTACTCATCCTCCACTGTTTGCATCGGTATGTTCATCGGTAGATACCGAGCAGTTACCGTAATTGTCACCATTGCTCGCAGTTGCATTGGTTGTGGTTGGACACCTCCATACCCATATTCATATCCAGGATACATTTTTCCATAGCCATACCCTTGTCTGTATTTGTAGGCATACCCATGACATAACCAGAGTCAGATGACTGGGTATGGATGTCATAGCCGCTATAGTCACTCATCCTGTTGCTGTACGTAGTGTTTTATGTATTGTAACCATTATACACATCACACCCCTAGGATTTGGAAACATGTATCAATATTGTTGATAATATTGCAGATATTGGGAAATGCATCATTGTTTGAGTGAAACATTGTAGAACATTAGGAAAATGGTGGAATGTTTTAGTGAAACTTCAAGAGATGTTGAAAGACACATGATTACGCACTTAGGACTCAAAAGGTTACAAATATAAACCCCTATGCGTGGTAGTTTTCTATTGTTCCGTGATAAAACCATTTGTTGTTGACCATAAATGATGCAATATATCCAAAATGGGTTTATATCAAGTAATAAAACACAAAGAATATAATCACAAACTAAAGATAACTGGAAATATACCTTGGCCTCAAACTCACAACTCTCGTAGAAGTTACGAGGCGGTTCAAAGTGTCATCCCCATCCCTACTGGGGGCGGCCATGATACTGAAATTGCGTCGGATCGTCTAACATGACACCCTACGCTATACGCGGAAGCTTGGCGGAGCTACCAGAATTATGGCTAAGTCCCAAAGGGGGGGGTGATTATGACCTTTTTGAAATTCTTTTCGCCTATTTAAATTATTCTACAATTTAAGCTAAGTAAGAAAGAACACTTCTGCTTCCAAGCCTTAAGTGGGTCCAATCACATACACTAGCAATTGATTACACAATTAAGCAACCTAGTCTAACATGCATATATTAACATATGATTTAACTTAATCAAGCACCTAATCTATGCAACCTATGTAGACTATATGAAAATGGATCATATGAGCTCAAGTCTACACTAATTAATGAAAACACATCTTGTGTGTGAATGTGTTTATTTAGTGCCTAGCATACATTCCTATCAAGCATTCATAATTAAGCAATTAAACATACAATGCTAAGATAACAATATGCTTAGATACATCACAAACATAAGCATGTATAGTGGTTCGACTACGTGTCTACTTCACTCCGGTTCAAGTACTCACCCCTTGAGCACACCGAATTTCACTAGGGAGTTTAAATCAGGTTCTTCCCAACCTAGGTGTTTTGAATCGGTTCCATCTTACCTAAGTGTTTAATGGTTCCACCTAACCAAGGAGTTTAATAAGGTTCCTCCCAACCTATACAACATTTGTACACTCTCGCCAGGAGGCTCCACACGGAGACTTAGTTAAGCCCTCTTGTAAGGGCCTAGTAGAGGTGGACAACGATCCGATCCGAGTCAAACATGGTCTAGATCGGATTGTTCGGTTGCTTGAGTGGGTGTGTTCGAACAATGTTCAAACAAACATTCGAACATGATGGCTCTGTTTGAACTCAATTTGGTCTAGCCCAATCATGTTCGAACATGTTCGAACATATGGATTTCGAACAATTTTTATGAGTTCGAACAATTTTGCTTTTTTCGCTTGAAAATATTTTTTCTACTACTGAATGGTAAATACCGATTTTTTCGTTCTATGTGTCCCACATGATGTATTTGTTTTATCCACGCCATCCATCCATTTGTACAGCTTATTTTAAGGCATTAAATAAGAAATGAGGCAGATACAAAACTCAAGTGGACCACACCACAGGAAACAGTGAGGAGAATGATGTCCACCATTGAAACCTTCCTGGGCTCACAGTCACGTTTATTTGTCATCCACCCTCTCTCTCTCTCTCTCTCTCTCTCTCTCTCTCTATATATATATATATATATATATATATATATATATATACACACACACACACACAATCGAGTCGAACGAATGAGTCGAGTCGAGTCGATCAATATTAGAGTCGAGTTCGAGTCGAGTTGAACAGGACTGTTTGAAATTGAATTGAATTTTTTTTAGAACACACCATGTGTGTTCGAACAAAGTTCGAACAATAAGACTTTCCGTTCGAACAGGGTTTTACCGAGTCGATCCAAACGGTTAAACTCAGTTCGTGTCCAGCTCTAAGCCTAGGTTCTACAACCAAACCTATCGAGTTTGGCAATTCAAACTCTCATACTCAATCCTCAACGAGAAAATAGCATGTGTACTCTTACAATTGACAACCTTACTTGTCGGAGTTGAGCCCCGTTGATGCGCCGCTTCAGGTTGCTTGATATCCGTTCTCTTGTGCTTCAATCAGTCACCCTTTGTTCTCCCCCGATCGTTGATGCCAATGCATTGCCAATGCTACAGCTCCAAGATCAACTACCTTGCATTTGATGCTTCTTCAAGATGCCCAAGGTGAGGAGGTGGTGAATTCTCTACAACCTAAGGATAAGATTGGGTTGCAAGTTGGAGAATCACCTAAAAGATCTCTAGGGTGTGTTTAGACAAAGGATCTACCTATGGTCAAGGTGCCTAAACTCCTAGAGATCAAGAGGGGACAAGATCATTCTCATTTAAGTTTCGAATGCTCCATGCTTGTGATAAATCATAAGGAAAATGACTTGCAATGGGTTAGGATTAGAGCTCATAATGGTCTTCAATAATGGTGGCTTCTAAATCCTCAAAATCACTCTCTTAAGCCTCAAAACGAACTCTCCCGCTTTTATAGATAAATTTCCAACAGTAAAAAAACGGACAGATTCGTGATTCTTCGATGGGGTCGAAACCTTATCCTGATGGGATCGAAAACTGTCCAAAGAGTTTTTAAAGTTGCTGGACATCTAGTTCGATGACATCGAACATTGTTTCGATGGCTTGAACTGGTTTTCGATGGCATCGAAGACCAATTGAATCTAAACATTTTTCGATAGCATTAAAGTGCAATCGAAAATTTTCGTCTGGGCTAGATTGTTTACAACAACTTCCACCTCTTTTATTAGGCTAACTTATTATGTTTTTTAAGTGTTCTAGAGCTAATGATGATGACTAAGGTTTTACCTAAGAGGTCCAAGTCATCTAGAAGTTTTGGGTGTTTTGGTTCAAAGGGTTAGGGTCATCAAGGCATATCATCTACCTGTTCTTCTTCCTTGATGATGCTTGTCCACTTGAATCTTCGGTCTTCAGCTTGCCAAGGCTCAACCGACATTACAACACATGGATGCACGTGATTGACAATTAAGGTGCACTAGTATGCCACAAAAAAGTGCACTAATAGATACCACTGCTCCACATATTGGTAGTATCGTGTCTAGCTCATGAGTTGATGATATCGGGCCCTGTACTCTCTAGAAAATGATTTTATTCATTCGAAATGTCATCTTGTCATTGCTTTTCAAATAAAAAAGAAACGAAGGAAAATATTTTGGCTTAGTTAAATTGCTATGTATGTAAATTCATTGCATGCAAATATTTGATTACAACAAAATGCTAAGGCTCGATGCTTGTTGCCTCATCTTTCTTTTCCGATTTATCTCAACCTATCCCATAAAAGCTTGTAATAAAAGGAGGAAGTAACAGATAAAGTGACTTAACACAAAAAAGTTCAAATCCTCTATCCAAAAAAGTCGTGAAAATACTTCCATTGCCGAACCCAATGGCCTTTATAGGCTGTAGGCTTGCACAAAAATAGCCAAAATAATGCTCCAGCTTGGATATAAGCCCTAGGGGAGCTGTACGGTTGGATTACCTGGCCGTGCAGTTGAATTGGTTGATAATGGAAGCCATCCGGTTGAATTTATGGCTCACACAATCCAATCCAGCCATAGGTTTGGTCCCAATCTTTCATTAGGGCTATCTTGATCATATCTTCAATTAGGGCAACGTGGACCATTGATGTGGTTTACATATTCAATATGGATGGTTGGATGGACCTGATATTCAATATGTCCCTAGGAAGAGTCTCATGTGGGTTTGACATGCATTGCGAAGCTGTAAATGTGCTTGATCACTCAACTGTCAATGGGAACTATTCTAGGCATCAGTTGGATGATTAGATCGCCTGGATGCATTTTTTATTTCCCTCGGGCTTGAAGAGACATCGCCCTCAGTCCATATTCACCTTTATGTTGCGCCTTCTTCCTCAGTGGTAGTTGATGGTGCAATGCTACTCAGATTGGGTGCTACCCTAAGATTGGCTTGATTGTTATCAGTGTTTTTAATAGCGCGTAGCGTATCGCGTAGCGTAAGCTACGTTGCGTGTAGCGTAAGCTACACGCTACTTCTATTTTTTTAATTAAAAAATATAAAATATGTGATAAATAATAATAATAAATGTGCAAAAATGCAAAAAAATAAAAATGAAAATGCCTACAAATGCTTCATTTATCAAATAAGAGCAAGCCAATGCATATATTTAAACTACATCAAATCAATATAACATCAATAATACCTATCAAAAAAAATATGACATCAATAACTTTCTAAGCAAACTACTTTAATTAATGATGTCTAATTAAAAAGTTTAAAACCACAGTCACAACTCACAAGCAAGCATAAACTATTACAAAATCCCACATGTTTAGAAGTTTAAGTACAAAACAAAATTTATATTCCTTGAACTCTTAATTATCAAATTTAGCACTAAATCTACTAGGCACTAGACTATAGACTCTAGAGGTCATCATCATCATCTAATAGATCATCATCGTCATCCTCATCCATGTCATCACCAGGTCTAGGCCTTTCATCATCAGCATCCACATCTCCATCATTCACTTCATTAACATTCTTGTCCACATTTTCTTTCTCTGCTATAGGACTAAGAAATCGTCCCATGGGACCACCTTCACATTAAAGAAAGAAATTCGTTGGTTTTTTGTAAAAATGTTAATGAAAAACTTAAGCTTAGAACTTGGAAGTTGAAAGTTATAACTAGAAGCACTTACTTAGCTTGCTAGCCTTTCTTTTATAAGTTTTACTAATGGAACAAGGAGGATTTGGGGGACAAGGAGCTGAACTTAAACCACTAGATGCTGGTGGTGGTGGTGGTGGTGGTTGTGGATTGTTGCTAGGTAGATCATCTGAATCCGAAATAGTCGCAATAGCACTAATATCAAATGCCATGTTTTGATCCTCGAGCCACGATGCATCAGTTGGGAGAAGAGGGTCTTCTTTTTCAGCAATCCACTCATCATCTGAGGTAATATGATCAACCAATATAGGATCCATTGCCGTTGCCCTCTTCATACTCCTTTCCCTTAATTTCATATTATACATCACGTATACTAGAGAATTTGTCTTCTGTTGCTCTAGTCGATTTCTCCTCTTCGTGTGAATTTGCCAATTCCATATGATGATTAATGTTAATTATAAAAAAATTGTTAATTAACAAATTTAAAACATCGAAGAGTAGAAGAGCCACCTGCTCAAAAGTACTCCAATTTCTCTCATAGCCAGAAGCACTGCATGTAAGGCTTAAAACTTGGATTGCAAACTTCTTAAGCTGTGGTGTTCTATCTCCAAAGCGTGCCCACCAATCAGCTACACAAATTAATTAGAAATTAATGAAATGCTTTCACCAAATATAAAAATATAGTATCCATAAAATGAAAATATAAATCACCTGGGGAACGCTTCATCATAGTTGTAATTGCTAGCCGAGAGCCAAAATCTCCTCTTCGAAAGTCATATTCATCCAACTGAATATCAGCATCTGACCGATCATTTATATCGGGGATCATCCTATCCATGCACTCCATCAACCCATTTTTTATCTCAGGGTGTGTAGAGAACTTATCTGAGTACCGTATCTGAGGATTCAAATAGTACCCAGCAGCATGTAGAGGACGGTGAAGCTGAGGAGTCCATCTCTCATCTATCTTCTTCCAAATTGGAGCATATCTCTTCTTTACATTATTGCAATTCAATGCAATCTTCTCCTTTGCCGAGTCCATCAATTCATAAATGAAGCCCATAGCCGGCCTCTCCTCTGAATCCACTTCTCTCAAAACACTTACCAAAGGCATTGTGCTCTTAACACATAACGCAACATGCGGCCAAAACTTTGGATCAAACATTATGATGGCCCGCACCCTTATTCCTTCTGGTTTTTTAGCCCAAGAACATGAAGACTATTGCTCTGATGCAAACATGGATGTAAGACCCTTCTTTTGCTTGTAAATACTTCGAAGGGTGAGGTACGCTGTTGCAAAGCGAGTTACCGCCGGTCGTAGAATCTCGTGATTATTTATGAAGCTTCTCATCATGCTGAGGACAATTCCATGCCCATAAATAAACTTGGTCACTGTTCTTGCCTTTTCAATTGTTTCAGAATACATTTGCATTTTTCCAATATCCTCCAACATTAGATCTATGCAGTGTGTAGCACATGGAGTCCAATAGATCTTTTTTCTCTTATCCATCAATTTCTTACCGGCACTCACATAGCTCGAATGGTTATCTGTGATAACCTGAACCACATTTTCTTCTCCAATCTCTTCGACAACATCATCAAGATATTTCAACAACAAATTTCCATCTTTTATTGAATCTGAAGCATCAACAGATTTATAAAACATCGTTCCGGCCGGACTATTTATCAAGAAGTTGATGATGCTTCTATTCTTACCATCTTGTCCAACCATCGGACATAATCGAGCACCCATAAATTTTCCATGAATCCTTATATGCTTTCATCAAAGTTTCAATGTTACCAACCTCCTCCTTTAGTATCCATGTTCTCATCTCATGCATGGATGGTGGCTTCAATCCCGGCCCAAACTTTCCAATTGCTTCACACATAGCTGGAAAGTATGGGCTATTACAAAGGTTGAATGACAAAGCATTTCCAAAAAAAAAATCTCCCGATTGCCCTACACACTTCTTTTCTCTCTTCCTTCTTCCACTTTGAATTCAAAGTGGCCTGTCGTGCTTCGCTGCTAACAAATTGGTCTATGGGACCTTTCGCTCTCACTGCAGGTTGGCAACTAGTCCCAGAAGACCCACTGTCAACCACAAATGCATCATTACCCACGCTAACACTACCAGAACCAGAACAATATGTTGATCCCGCCCTTCCTATATCACGAAACACCTCATTTTTTTTTATCCTTTTCATTATGATATGCTGTTAGCGCCTTTTGGCACTCCTCTTTTGCTTCTGCTGTCACTTTTGGGCACGGCTTTATCCCATTGTGAGTTCCGGCCAAGTGATTTTTTAGGCGAGTCACGCCCCCCGTACATCTTTGACCACAAAATTTACAAAACACATAATTTCTACGAACATGTCCTTGTGGATCCTCTTTAACATATTTCTACGCAAAATCTTTCTCTTTCTCTTTCCCCTCGGACATCTCCCTCTTTTCAGTTTACTGAGAAACAAAAAATGCACAATGCACAGTCATTTTACTATACTGGACCATAGCATAGAAGGGCGCGGATTTCCAGTGAAAGCCTTGCGCAGGAATTTCCTGCGCTGGGAACCACAATGGGGCCCACAGTGATGTTTTTTTATAAATCCACCCCGTCCATCCGTTTTGGGAGCTCATTTTAGGACATGAAAACAAAAATGAACCGGATCCAAGACTCAAGTGGGCCTCACTAAAGGAAAAGGTGGGTAGGTAAATTACTACCGTTGAAACTTCCTTGGGTTCCACAGTGATGTTTATATGACATCCATACCGTTCATAACATCACTACTACTAGGATGAACTGGAAAAACAAATATTATCCTGATTCGAAACTCCTGTGGCTCCACAAATATTCCATGTCCTAAAATGAGCTCCCAAAACGGATGGACGGTGTGGATTTATCAAAAAACATTATTGTGGGCCCACCTTGGTTCCCAGCGCAGGAAATTCCTGCGCAAGGCTTTCGTAGGAAATCCACGGGGAAAATTACAGGGAAGAAAAAAAAGGGGCGGAGGAGGGGTGGGGGAGAAGAGAAGGTACCTGCGGGGCTGCTGCTGTGGCGGCGACGGTGGCGGTGCGGGGATGCTGCTGCTGCGGCGACGACGGTGCGGGGCTGCTACTGCAGCGACGGCAGCGGTGCGGGGATGCTGCTGCGGTGGCGGTGCGGGGCTGCTGTTGCGGCGGCAGTGCGCCGCTTCTCGCTCTCTCTCTCTCTCTCTCTCTCTCTCTCTCTCTCTCTCTCTCCCGCTCTCTCTCTTTTTCCCTCCCGCTCTCTGTCTTTTTCCCTCTCGTTCTCCCCCTTGAAAACAAAGAGAAATGGGGCTTCTTTTTTTTTTTTTTTTTTTTTTTTTTTTTAAATACTCTGCGCCTTACGCAGATTAGTGCACACGCACGTGCATGGGGCCCACCTTGATTTACGTGTTGTATATCCATGCCGTCCATCAGTTTTCTCAGTTCATTTTAGGCCATGGTCCTTAATGAAGGGATCCAAATTCCCAGGGCCCACTATAATGTTTATGTGCCATCTTCCTATGGCACACTTAAGTGTTTCTTTGCCATTGAACCTGTTGATGTGGTCCACCTTGATTTATGTGTGTTCCTGTGATGTGGTCCACTTGAGATTTGGATCTACCTCATTTTTGGCTCATGCCATAAAATGATTTTGGAAAAAATGGATGGATGGTGTGGATGAAACAAATACATCATGCGCCCAATATGGGTGGGGTGTTTCATCAAGACCATCCCATGTCAAGTGGACCACACAAGGACCACACCCATCTTGTGATGTGGTCCAACACCCATCTTGTGATGGTCCAACACCCATCAAGTGGACCACACGAGGAAACAGTGGTGATTAAATGTCTACCATTAAAAACCTCATAGGGCCATTAAAAACTTCCTACGGCCCGTTGTAATGTTTTATTTCCACCTGTTTTTCCATATCATTTTAAGGCCTAAGACAAAAAAACGAAGCATATCCAGATCTAAGGTGGACCACACCACACCAAGCATATCCAAGACTCAAGTGGATTCAGATCTAAGGTGGACCATCCAACTTGTTAAATTAAATTGTACATGTGAGTAGCCCTTTCTAGTGAAGCCATAATCCCAGGGACAAATTGATCATTTAATTGCATGGGCCCAAAAATTAAGTAGAACCAAATCCAAGGTGGACCACACCACTAGAAACAATGTTTATTGAACACCCACCACTAGAACTTCTTATGGTCCACCTTGATGTTTATTTGTCATCCAATCTATTGATAAGGTCACATGGTCATTCACCACTGTTTCCTGTCATCCTAATAGTATCCAATGACAGTATTCATGTGGCCCACAGTTTTTAATGGTCATTCACCACTATTTCCCATAGTGTGGTCCACTAAAGATTTCAATTTGCATTTCAATCTAATAAATTTTTAACTGATGGCATTTCAATCACCATTGTTTCATGTGGTGTGGTCCACCAGAGATTTCGATTTGCCTCATTTTTTGGATCATGACAAAAAACAATATGGCAAAATGGATGGAGGGCGTGGATAAAATGAATAAATCATAAGGGCCCCACATTGCACCATCTTTTTTTTTAAAGGTTAGTACACACATCCCACTGCGAGTATGGAATCTGATTGTGTGCCGCGCACGCTCTTATCGTGTGGAGTAAACTCTGTTGGGCCCACTTAGAATGTATGTGCTTGATCTTTTCCGTCCGTATGTTTTTCTAGCTCATTTTAGGGGTTGGGCCCAAAATTTAAGCATATCCAAGACTCAAGTGGACCATGCCACAGGAAACAGTGGGAATAATGATTTCCACCGTTGAAACCTTCCCAGGCCCCACAGTGATGTTTATTTGTCATCCAACCTGTTCATAAGATCACATGGACATGGATGAAGGGAAAACACAAATATCAGCTTCATCCAAAACTTCTGTGTCCCTCAAATTTTTTCAATGGTAGACATTCAGTTCAAACTTTTCCTGTGGTGTGGTCCACTTTGGATTTTGATATGCTTCATTTTTTTGCATCATACTTAAAATTATTTGTTAAGATGGATGGACGGAGTAGATAAAATACGTAGATCACGGTGGGCCCCACAGAGTTTACTTGCATGCTAAGCGAGTTACGCAATCTGCTTCCTTGAGTACACCCACCGGTCCCACCCATCCTGTTAGTCACACTTTAGTGTTAGCCATCTCAGGTGGGCGAGGCCGTGAGAATAGGGCCCATTCAATGTGTGTGGTGCATATCCATGCCTTACATCTGTTTTGCCATTTCATTTTATGGCACGGTCCCAAAAATGAAGTGGATGCACATGTCAGGTGGACCGCACCATATCAAAAGGTGGTCGGTTAAACACCCACCATTAAAACTTTCCAATGCATGTGAAACTGAAAGGGAAGTCACAAATACCAGCTTCATGTGAAACTGATGAAAGGCATGAATATACAACAAATACATCAAGGTGGGTCCCACAAAACAGTGCATGTATTTAGAATTAAATACTCCACCAGAGTATTAGGTTTTTTTAACTTGGCTGTGAAATAGGTTCACATAGCTCCTCTAGAAGAGGATTTGGTGTTACCCGAGTAACAGCTTAGTGGGTGTTACCCCTACCGTGGGGCCCACCTTGATGATTTTATATGTATCCACACCGTCCATCCGTTTCTCCAGATCATATTAGGGAGAAAACTATGTGGATCCAATCTCAAGTGGACCACACCGTCCATCCGTTTCTCCGAAAAAGTGAGGATTTAACGTACACAGTTGAAATATTCGTGGGGCCACAAAAGTTTTGAATCAGGATAATATTTGCGTTTTTAGTTCATCCCAGTAGGAATGACTTTATGCACGGTATGGATGGCATGTAAACATCACCGTGGACCCAGGGAGGTTTCAACGGTATGAATTTCCCTACGCACCTTTTCCATTATTGCGGACCACTGAAGCCTTAGATACAGCTCAATTTTTTTTTCTCATGTCCTATAATGAACTCAGAAAACAGATGAACGAGTTGGATTTCTCACAAACATCACGGTGGGCCCCACCTTGGTTCCCAGGCAGGAACTTCTTGCGGATTGCGTAATGAGTAACTCCGCACGCTAGCGTGCGGACTAAGGAAGCGGATTGGCTGGTGCACCCTACACCAGCTACGTTGCTGGTGTCGTCATCAAGTTCTGTGGGTCCCACCATGAGGTACTTGTTATATCCAAACCGTCCGTCCATGTTTTGGGATCATTTTAAGGCTTGAGCCAAAAACTAAGACAGATCCAAGTATCCAGTGGACCACACTCCAGAAAGCAGTGGGAGATTGAACGTATACCATTGAAACCTTCTTGGAGGTCCCAGAAGTTTTGGATCAGTCTGATATTTATTTTTACCCTTCATCCAGGTCCGTGTGACCTTATGAACAGTTTGGATGGCAAATAAACATCATGGTGGACCCTGGGTATATTTTAACGGTGAGAATCGTTGTCCCCACTGCCTTTAGTGGTGTGGTCCACTTGAGTTTTGGATATGACTCATTCCAGGTATCATGCACTAAAATGATCTCGTGAAATGGATGGACGGTTTGGATATACGAAATACATCATCGTAGGGTCCACATAGCTTTAATCTTCTTTGAACAGTACGTACAATCACAGTGCTTGAGGACTGTGCACTCGCTCTGCGTCCGCCACGTCCCTACACTAGCAACTGGTGTAGGGTGCACCAGCCAATCCGCTTCCGCAGAGTAAACTCTGTGGGGCCCACAGTGATTTACGTATTTTATCCACTCCGTCCATCCATCTTAACAGAACATTTTAGGTATGATTCCAAAAAATGAAGCATATCAAAATCTAAAGCAGACCACACCACAAGAAAAGTGTGAACTAAATATCTACCATTGAAAAATTCTTGGAGGACACAGAAGTTTTGGATCAAACTGATATTTGTGTTTTCACTACATCCATATCCATGTGATCTTATGAACAGGTTGGATGACAAATAAACATCTTTGTAGGGCCTAGGAAGGTTTCAATGGTGGAAATCATTATTTCCACTGTTTCCCGTGGCATGGTCCACTTGAAATTTGGATATGCTTAAATTTTCGGCTCAACCACTAAAATGATCTGGAAAAACATATGGACGGAAGAGATAGAGCACATACTTTCTAGGTGGGCACAATTGAGTTTACTCCGCACGGTAAGAGTGTGCGGAGCTCCGCACGCAATCCGATTCCGCGATAAAATCGGTCTTCAAACCAGAGGGAGGGAAAAAACGAAAAAAAAAAAAGGCGGAAAGGAGGGAGAGAGAAAGAGGGAGAGAGAGAGAGAGAGAGGGGGGCATCGTAGACGGCATACCTTAGTCTCAGTGGAAGAAGAAGAAGAAGAAGAAGAAGAAACGGATGAGGATCCTCAACCGCAGCCGTAGCAGCATCATGCACAGCCCACCAGCCCTACGTATTAAAGATCGGCAATGACCGTGGATTGATCCACGTTTGGCCCACCAGATCCCGGTTCCAATCAACAAATCCTCCCTTGCAGGTACCGATTTCTTCAAATTTTTATGTATTCACGCTGATTTTGAGTACACGCGACACGCTACATGTGCGTTGCATACGCTACAGCCCCTGTTGCGTACGCAACAGGGGAAACACGCTATTTTCATACGCTATGTAGCGTTTTGGGTACGCTACGCTACGTAGCGTACGCTACACGCTACGCTATAACACTATTTAAAACACTGATTGTTATCAAGCTCCAAATTGGCACGTGTTGATGTTGTTGCTTCTTTTGCCTCCACGAGCCAAGATCTTCACTTTATCATCTATCTGGCAAGGATCTGTCCATACTTATTTCGTTCATATGGTTTAACAGATTCATGTCAGCTTGAACACACTCCTTATCAAAATTTTCCAATATAACCATCAAGTTGTCCATCGCCTTTTTGTTCATCTCGGTTTTTGTATCCATCCACTCTTTCAGAACAAAACTTGACTATTATTTTTTCTTCTGGTCTTTTTCCAACCAATTCCAAAATTATTCCTGTATTCAATTGCCACATGCGTTTTTTTTTTTTTAAATTAGTTTATTACCAACACATTTCTTAAACAAAAAAAAATTTTTTTTTTTCAAAAAAACTAAGCACGTTGTTATTAATTACCATATAATAAATATGTAATGGGGAGTCCATTATATATTTGTGTTGTTAAAAAATATTAATTATTTGGATATAATTGCATCACTTATGACTGAATGCATGGTTTTGTCCCCTAAACAATGGAAAACTATTACGCATATTTTTTTTTAAATGTCTCCAATGTTTCCCCTAGAGTGTGATACATGCGATATTTCCTGATGTTTCCGCATCCCAAGGTTGTGATGGATGGTGCGATATTGATACATAAAATGTTGCCGATGTATTGGGTGAACTGTCAAAGTAAGGAGTGGAATATGAGTAGGGCCTGTCATACTAATCATGAGAAGATGGTTAGGGACTGACATGATAAGTGTAGGGAGATGGGAGGACCGTTGTAAAAAAGGCCAAGAGTATGGATAGGAAGTACTGTAAGGAGCGTAGGAATGACCACTTCCCAAAGACATCTTGAAAATATAGGAATCGACTGGTTGGGAATATATTATTGGCAGGATGGTGTTGGTTGCATGCTATTTTAGGGACAAGTTGAAGGGACTGTCTGGTGATAGTTTATGAACATGTGAGAGGGAACGGTTTCTAGACTGGCTAACTGTGGATGGATTTTGGAACAATCTGGGATGGGGGTTAGGCAGGTTTGGATGTTGGTTTTAGGGTGGCTGTTCAAGTTTTAGAAGATGGTCTGAGGTTAAGGGAGCAGTTGCTTGACATGTTTTGGGTGCTTGGTATGGTATTAAAAGTGGATAGATTTGAAAAGAGAAATAGGTCAGGTTATAGGCCAAAAATGGACAGATTGTGGGCAACTTCTGGGAAGCGTTTGGTTTGTGCACAGGTTTTAAGATAGTTAAGAGTGTGTGGAATGGGCTGTACTGTGGGGACAGTTTGGATCGTAATTGGGCTGTGTTTGGACTGTGCTCGAGGATTTGGGGTGGGTTTCGCGGCCACAGTTTCGATTTAGAGTAGAAGAGAGGTTATATTGGGTCTAAGGTTAAAAAATGGGGCTATGGATTGGGTTTTGGGAGAAATTAGGCTAGAATTTAATTAATCAGAGTTGGATTTTGGCTAAGGAATTAGGGATTTGCTCTAGAATAAATAGCATGGTGGGTGGATAATTGGGTTGGGTTTCTGTTAGGGAATTATACGTAGAGGAGTTGTGGTTGAGGCCTTGTTTGGCACCATGGATTCAAGAAGAAGTGAGGAGAAGTGGAATCCATAAAGTAGTTCTCATCAATTCCAGGAATCCTAGTGCCGTTTGGCAACCTGAATGTGAATTGCCCTGGAATCTAGATTTCCTGTTTGGTAGTCTGGATTTGTAGAGAAGTCGAATTATGTAGCATATTCACACCAACATAGACAGATTGGAGGATCAAGTGGACCACACCATGTCTATGTGATCTTATGAATAGGTTGGATGACAAATATACATCACTGTGGACCCTAGGAAGGTTTCAACAGTGGAAATCATTATTTTCACTGTTTCCTGTGAGAATGGTCCACTTGAGCATTGTAAGTTATATATTTGGTTCACGTCGTCCATCTAATTTGAAAGACAATTTTAAGACATGAACAAAAAAATTAGACAGATTGGAGGATCAAGTGGACCACACCACATGAAGCAATGAGGATTTAAAGACTACCGTTGAAAATTTCTTAGGGGCCTCAGATGGTTGAGATCAAGCTAATATGTATGTTTTCCCTTCGTACAAGTCTGTGCGACCTTATGAACAGATTGGATGGAAGATAAACATCATGGTGGGCCCTAGGATTTTTTCAACGGTAAGAGTTCAATCCTCCCTGCTTGATGTGGTGTGGTCCACTCGAGCCCTCTATCCACCTAATTTTTGGGCACATGTCTTAAAATTATCTTTCAAACTAGATGGACGACATAGATTAAACATATAATTTACGGTGGACCCCATAGAGCCCCTGACATGACCGTCCGCCTCTAGATAATACCTAGTGCGATCGGTTTCCTCCCCAAGTCCAAAAATACCTACACTGGGGAGGTGCTCTCAACCAACACAGTCCATCAAACGGTCATGGAGCATCCGACAGAGCTGTTTCACCCGAAAAGGAGGGAGCGACAGGAGAGGGGAGATGGAGGGTGTACCTGTGATGTTGCCGCTGCCGGAGATGGACTTGTGGAGTAGTTCTTGCTGTTGACGAAGTGTCGAGAGAGAGAGAGAGAGAAGGATGTCCCTGCTAATGCCTTTTGTAGGAGCTCTCCCCCAACAGTTCGAAATAGATCCGTTGGGAGGATTTCTCTCCAAATCCTAAATTTTTGGATAAATTTGGATTTACCTCAAAAAGGGGCTTTTCTCTTCTCTTGGATTCCCCCACTTTCCATTTTTCCTCAAATCCATTCTACCAAACAAGGTAAAGTTGGGCCATGAGGGTTTAGGAGTATAGAGGTGATCTGATATAGGTTTAGGATTTGGTTTTAGAGTTCTGATTGATAATTTGGGTAAAGGAGGATAGGACTTAGTGTTAGGTGTAAAGAAATTGGGAAACTGGATTTTGAGTTTTGGAAAAATTGGGGATTTGTGAAGTTAGGTTTACTTATGGTCTGTTTGGTACCATGGATTTGTGAAGAAAGTGAGGGAAGTGAGTAACTTTACCTTGTTTGGTAGAATGGATTTGAGGAGAAATGGAAAGTGGGGGAATCCGAGAGAAGAGAAAATCCCCCTTTTGAGGCAAATCCAAATCCATTCAAAAAGCTGGGATTTGGAGAGAAATCCTCCCAACGGATCTATTTCGGACCATTGGGGGAGAGCTCCTACAAAAGGCATTCGCAGGGACATCCTTCTCAAGCTCTCTCTCTCTCTCTCTCTCTCTCTCTCTCTCTCTCGACGCTTCAGTCAACAACAAGAACGACTCCACACCTCCATCTCCAGCAGTGGCAACATCACAGGTACACCATCCATCTCCCCTCTCCTGTCGCTCCCGCCTTTTCAGGTGAAACGGCTCTGTCGGATGCTCTATGACTGCCTGATGGACTGTGTGGGTTGAGAGCACCTCTCCCAGTGTAAGGTATTTTTGGACTTGGGGAGGAAACCGATCGCACTAGGTATTATCTAGAGGCGGACTGGTCATGTCAGGGGCTCTGTGGGGTCCACCGTAAGTTATATGTTTGATCTACGTCGTCCATCTAGTTTGAAAGATAATTTTAAGACATGTGCCCAAAAATTAGGTGGATAGAAGGCTTGAGTGGACCACACCAGCATCAAGCAGGGAGGATTGAACTCTTACCGTTGAAAATCCTAGGGCCCACCGTGATGTTTATCTTCCATCCAATTTGTTCATAAGGTCACACAGACCTGTACGAAGGGAAAATATACATATTAGCTTGATCCCAACCTTCTGAGGCCCCTAAGAAAATTTCAACGCTAGTCTTTAAATCCTCATTGCTTCATGTGGTGTGGTCCACTTGATCCTCCAATCTGTCTAATTTTTGGGTTCATGTCTTAAAAGTATCTTTCAAAATAGATGGACGACGTGAATCAAATATATAACTTTCAATGCTCAAGTGGACCATTCCCACAGGAAACAGTGAAAATAATGATTTCCACCGTTGAAACCTTCCTAGGGTCCACAGTGATGTATATTTGTCATCCAACCTGTTCATAAGATCACACAGACATGGTGTGGTCCACTTGATCCTCCAATCTGTTTATGTTGGTGTGAATATGCTATATAATTCGACTTATCTACAAATCCTAGACTACCAAACAGGAAATCTGGATTCTAAGGGAATTCACATTCAGGTTGCCAAACGGCACTAGGATTCCTGGAATTGATGAGAACTACTTTATGGATTTCACTTCTCCTCACTTCTTCTCGAATCCATGGTGCCAAACAAGGCCTTAGGGAAATCATTGGGAAATTGGAAGAATAGGGTTTCAGATTAGGGGATATTTTTAGGAAGGTATGGTTATTGCTGATATCTATAACAATAGTCATGTTATGTGTATTATGTTAGATTAAATTCATGCATTTTTTGTGTCCCCATGTGGTGGCTATTCTTTGATGTTGTATTTACCACTGTACTTCTCATGCAGGATCTTGCCTTGCGAGGGTTTTGGTTACAGAAGTGGATGAATATGGAAAATGCGAAAGATTGTAGAGTGATGATAGATTACCTTTTGAGTCTAGTTCGTGATGGAAGCTTCAAATATGAGTATGTTTTCTCCCCTATCACCTTTAGTCTCAGAAGCATCATTCAAAGTCTTGGTCAGCTACCTGTGCTATGGTGTGGCCACCAAATACTTGTGCCATGTTCTTATCTGGGCATTTTAGCTGGTTTTCACCATACTTAGGCTTTTGGTGGAACGCTTCAATCTGTGCTAAAGATCATCCAGTGTGTGGCCCTTTGTTGCACCATATTGCGCCTGGTCCGCCAGCCCCATTTTCCTGGTTCATGACTGGCTAGAAATGAGTTTGGGCCAGGCCTCAGGCTGGACTAGAATTGAGAATCTTTTCAAACCTGCTCCTGCCTGACACTTCTTCACTAGGGCCCAGGTGCGAAGACGCCTTGAAGACCCTGACCATATTCTTTTACATAGCTGCACATCTAGATAGCACATGCTACGTCTCATCTTGTGGTAGTTGCTATTGCTGTTATTGTTGTTGTTGTTAGGCATTTCTTTTACACAAAGGAAAAGAAACCCCCTAGGCTTCCCTCCTCATCTTATGGTTGATTGTTAACTGAAACTTATATCCCCTCATGTATGCAGGTTGGAGATGGTTCCTTTCCAGGATTTCAATGTAGCACTGGATAGGGCACTTGGAAAACTAGGTAGCCATCCAAAACAGGTTATTAAATTTTAACCTAATGAGCTATTCGTGTACATCTTCAAGAACATTTGCTTGGAAGTCTGTTGAAGAAATTGATGGATATGTTATTGTAAGTTGTTTGATGCTATTTCAGCAATGGTTGTCTTGCATTCTGCCGGGCTACCATGCTTCCACCTTTTACGCCTGTTTACCGGGCTCGACCTTGTATGGGCTGTTGCTGAAAATTCTTGTTGATTGGTCAAAATCCTAGTTGTCCATCCATTAGAATTTTGCTTTGAATGTGCACACCTGTCGTTGTTGGTTTGCTTGGAAGCACCATGACGTAGACTGGACCATCCAGTTACTTGGATTTTATTATTATTATTTAAATTACAGCATGGCCCATCGAGTAATCTCGATTAACTCACTCAACCTGGATCGGAAAATCTCGACTCGACTCGGTTCGATGGTGGGTTTGGGCCGAGTTGAGTAAGATTTTGGGTGCTTGAATAAATTCGATTTGAGCACCAAGTAGGGCCACACTTGACTCATATAGTGGCTTGAAACCGACTCGATTCGACTCCGATCGGGTGACTTAGAATATAAATACCTAAAAAAAAAAAAAAACCCTATTCTAAATTTCTAATTTTACCCTTCCGATGCGAACCCCCCCCCCCCCCCCTCTCTCAGCTCGACTGCCGGCCACCCCCTCTATCTTAGACCTGCCCTGCGCCCCTGCTTGTCTGCTCGACCGCCGGCCTGCCTGTCCTTGCTTGCCGTCCTGTAAGATCCCCTTCCATCCAATGTCTGCTTGCCACCGACCTGCTTGTCCTTACCCGCCGTTTGGTAAGATCCCCTTCCCTCCAATGTACTTGGATTCGGCTCGAACTCAAACTTGCTCGGTCTGCTGACCGAGTAGGGCCATGCTCGACTCAGCCAAATTGAGTCGAGCACAAAGTGGGGGTAGGGGGTTTTGAGTCAAGCACTCAGCAGGGCCATGCTTGCCTCGACTTCACTCATGCACAGTACTAGCATAGTACATGGGCCCGCTATCCACTTTTTCAAGAGGGGGTGTTTCTTACTTTTTTTTCCTCCTCAATGTGGAGTCTCTCTTCTAAATAATATACTCAAGCACACAATCTGTAATTTCAAATAATGGGGACAATAACCAAAGTCCATGCTTGTTCTAACCTATAAAACGACAGGCTCTGGCAGTTGGCTAGCTCTTATCATAGTTCAAAAACTCAAGAAATCAATTTGACTCAATGTTCAGTCGGGTTGGGTTGACTGGAAGGCTCAAACGAGTCTTTTATTGGCACAACTCATATCTAATAATTAGTTTAATAATATAAATAAATATTGTTTGTAGTTGTATAAATATAAATTGTAAAAAAAATTGCAGAAACATCAAACAGGCAATGCTTGGTGTTCTAGTTAAAGCTTGCTTGGTTGCATAATCTAGATTTCAGAGAAAATTCAAATTCCAGTGTTGGAATCTAAAATTGTAGAAACTGAATTAGGAATCCAAATTCCATTTAGAACATATTTGGTTGAAAATTGTGTAATTCAGATTCTGCTTGGTTGAAAACTATGTAATCCAACCATTGCTTGCGACATAGCCCACTTGGGCTTTAGATCTGCTTGAGAACTTGACCCTTGTCCTATAATACTCCCATAAGATAGATGGCCAGGTTAGATGGCAAATAAACATTATAGTGGGCTTTAGGAAGTTTTTAATGGTGGATGTTCAATCAAAACTGTTTTCTGTGGTGTGGCCCACTTGAGATTTAGATTTGCCTCATTTTTTGTCTAATGTCCTTAATTGAGCTCTCAAAACGGATGGACTGCATGGATATAAAATTCATTCATCATAGATGTACAACACATACATCAAGGTGGCACCACTCTAGGGGTATTATTGTCAATATTGAATGAGGCTCACTTCCACCTGGGATCCAGATTTTAAGCTGGAAACAGAGATGCCAACCAAACAGGCCCTTAGAGACCTCAGTTCTTAAGAGGTCTCAATTTCAAACACTGCCTTGTACAATTTTATAAAGACATTTTTTTGAAAGTGAGTCGGTTGGAGTTGTCGCATGTTATGTTGATGCGATTGAGTCATCAACTTGGCGAGTCGCTCTACAGTCGAGTTTTGTGTTGACTTGGCCGAGGTTCAACTGGAATCACTGAGTTTCGGACCCGTGGCCCTCAGTTTGACACACACGCACGTCCACATGCACTTGATTAATGGATCTGCTTTAGTTTTGGGATAATGCACTAAAATGATATGGAAAAACAAATGAACGGTGTGGATACATATTACATACATCAAACTGTAGGCCCCACTGTAAGGGCCCCACCGTCTTTAGTGAGGCTGGGTTTCACGCTCCCATCGTAGGCAGCAGCTTGAAATCGTATAGCGAACGGAGTTACTCAGGACGTAATTATCGTCCTGAGTAAACTCAGTTGGGCCCACTGTGAATGTATATGGCTTATCTACACCGTCCATCCGTTTTTCCAGCTCATATTAGCGGTTGATACCAAACTTGAAGCATATTCAAATCTCAAGTGGATCATATCATAGGAAACAGTGAGAATAATGTTGAAACCTTCATAGGCCCAAAGTGATGTTTATTTGTCATCCAACTTGTTCATAAGATTACAAAGACATGGATGAAGGTAAAACACAAATATCAGCTCGATCCAAAACTTTTGTGACCTCCAAGAAATTTTCAATGGTACAGGTTCAATTCACACTGTTTACTGCAGTGTTGGGCCACTTGATCTTTGGATATGCTTAATTTTTCGTCTCAAGCCTTAAAATTATATGTTAAAATGGATGGACAGAATGGATAAAATACATAAATCATGGTAGGCCCCACACAGTTTAGGTAGGCCCCACACAGTTTACGCTGAGCATCTTGAGTGACCATTGAAGCTTTACTAGGGCCAAAGTGATGTTTCTTTGTCATCCAACTTGTTCATAACATCACAAAGACATGGATGAAAGGAAAACATAAATATAAGCTTGATCCAAAACTTCCGTGGCCTCCAATAATTTTTCAATTGGTAGATGTTCAATTCACACTGTTTCCACTGTTTCCTGTCGTGTGTTCTACTTGAGATTTGTATATACTTCATTTTTTGTATCAAGATCTAAATTTGTCTGTTAAAATGGATGGACGGAGTGGATAAAATAAATAAATCACAATGGGCCCACATATTTTACTATGTACGCAATCCGCTTCCGTTAGGATGTAAGCCAGAAATCATGCTCATTCAAAACTCAAAAGAGCCATGGACAGGGGGGGATTGGGATGCTCACCATTGAAGTTTGCCAATGGCCCACCCTCATATTTATATGCCATCCAACCCGTTCATTACATTGAAAATCCCCATTCAGGGATCCAAAAATTGGGTGGGCTCCAAAAAAGTTTCAATCGCAGCCCTTGGTATCTCCATCCCACTTTTCCATGTGGTCTGGCCCACTTGATTATTTGGTCGGTCTTATTTTATTATCTAAGTCCTATTACGAGCCAGCGCCAATGATGGACGGAGTGGATCTCAGTCCTACATAATCACAGTGGACCTAAGGAGCTTTTTATTGCGGACAAGGATTGGCTAATAGCTGGTGGTCAATGCTCTGTGGGCCCCACCATGATGTATGTGTTTCATCCACACCGTCCATACATTTTTTCAGATTAATTTATGTTATGAGCCTGAAAATGAGGTAGATTCAAATCTCAAATGTACCATATCATAGGAAACAGTTTTGATTGAACAGTCACCATTAAATACTTCTTGGGGCGACAGAAGTTTTGGATCAAGCTGATATTTGTTTTGTTCCCTCATCCAGGTATGTATGACCTAATTAACAGGTTGGATGTCAAATACACATTACGGTGGGCCCTAGGAGGCTTTTAATGGTGGAAATTTAATCACTACTGTTTGGTATGGTCCACCTGAGTTTGAGATTTAGATCTGCATCATTTTTCGGATCAAGCCTTTAAATTATCTGGAAAAATGGATGGACGGAGCGGATGAAACACATACATCATGGTGGGGCCCACAGAGCACCGATCACTAGCCGCTGGCTAGTGGCAACGTCACTAGCCAAGCCGTATTCGTTTTTTTGCACGTCTCTCTGCAGAAAATTCACCTCCACCATTGTTCCCAAAACCCTAGAAATCTAGGCTTTTTAACACTTTACATTCCAGACTCTCTCTCTCATTCCATCACAAACCCTAGAAATTCCCGGCTTCACTCTCTGTTTCTCTCTATCTCTCTCATTCCATAAAAAACCCTGGAAATTTCATCCAAAAACCCGTCTAGCGTTTGACAAAATCACCCTCTTTCTCAAACGGACGGATCTTTTCCTGTTAGAAACGGTGCCACGAGAAGATACGATGCGATTCGTCGCAAAATCCTAATTCCGGAGCAACGTTATGATTTTTTGAATATGACCGATGTCGGCTCTGAGACTGGAAGAGGTAACGACTGCAGCAGCAACGACAACGGGAACGAGTCGAAGGTGGTGTCTGGCGTCGGCGATGATTTCAGCCGTTCGATCGCTAGGATCGCAGTGGCCCAGATATGCGAGAGCATGGGATTCCAGAGGTTCCAAAAATCCGCCCTTCATGCCCTCTCCGACATTGCAATCAGGTATCTGAGAGAGATAGGAAAGATGGCGCGATCCCACGCGAATTCCGCCGGTAGGACGTCATGCAACGTGTTTGATATCGTGCAAGGGTTGGAAGACCTGGGTTCGTCTCGGGGCTTTCCCGTGGCGTCGGACGTCAATAGGTGCCTTGCGGGTTCGGGCATTGTCCGTGAGATTGAATCGTATGTGCAGTTCGCAGAGGAGATTCCGTTTGCGAGGCCTGTCCCAAGATTCCCCATCATCAGGACCCAGAAGCCGGCTCTGAGTTTCGCGCAACTTGGGGAAGCTCCGGCTGGAAAGCACATACCTGATTGGCTTCCACCATTCCCCAATCCCCACAGTTGTCGTAGTACCATCAATTGGAACCCGCGGTCAGTGGGTCCCTGCACAGATAAGATTGAGCATGTGAGGAAGCAGAGGAATGGGGAAAGGTCGCTGTCGAGCTTGCAGCAGTTTGCTTGCGATGATATGGCAAGGCCCGCCATGATGGATGCTGCAGCTGGGGTTGCTGGGAATGCAGGACAGGTGTCCGAGCGTAACCCATATATTGCCCAGTCTCTTCAGTATGAGGAAAACGGTGTGCTACCCGTTGCCATCCCTGCTAAGCTATCCAATGGCATGGTTGTTGGGAATGGAGTCTCTGTGGTTGAGATCTTTGTGCCTGTGATTGAGGCAGCGAAGAATGGGTTTTGTAATTCAGATAATGATGAGAGAAGGGTTCTTCCCAAAAAGAGGTCCACTGTGCATTTTATGTTGAGGACTGGCAAGAAAGCATTAAATGCTCCTTTGAATTTGAGTTCTCGGAGCACATATGTTGAGAAAACAGCTTCTTGGTTTTCAATGGATGACGAGAAGGATGACAATAAAAGGGGAGTGGAGCAGATGTGTGAGGAGGCTGTGGAGAATCCAAAGGAAATCGCAGTTGTAAAATAGTTCATTAACTGGCCTGCTTGATGAGAATGTGCATTTTCTTTTTTAATTTCGGAATGCACTAGTAGCAGTGGGTTATGGATGGTTGGCTTTAAAGGTGTGTACTGTTATGGAATCAATGGGTCTGCCGATAAAGGGTGTTGTATAGTTTCATCTTGATGGATTCAAGAGGTAAGTGACTTCTGTTCCCATTACACCGTAAAACTTGGCTATGATTAATTCTTTTAGAAATAAATTTTTGCATCCCATTCTTCCGTGATTTTTAGTTGAATGGATAATTGTAGTTCCGCTTCTGCATATTCTATTCTTAACTTAGTATTTTCTCAGTGTTTTTGGAGACTAATCTCAGCTGAGAAAATAAGTCATTTGGCAATAATATAGTGCTGTTTGCAGATAATTAGACACGATCGTACAGATAATTTTTTAACAGAACTTTTACAGATAGAATTAATAATGCAAACTCCGAAAGGGGAAATAAATAGATTAAAGAGAAGAAGAAAGAGATTGTGGGAAATGACTCAGCAATCCTCTAGCTGAATGCTAGAGACCGCGAATGCAAGACTGTGAGCAAGCTCAACTGCCCTCTAGTCTTGAACTAAAGATCACTTCCCTCCCTCCAACAACTACTGTAGAAAAAATAAGAGAATTTTCACAAAGAGAATATTGTTCAACTCATCTTATTCCATAGGCTAAGCATTATTTATAATGAGTCTTTACAATTTGCAATAAAATCTATGGAATCTAAAAATAGAATTCCTAGCTAGCCAAGATCTGAAAAAATAGAAAACTATCTAAATAAGAAAGCACTCTAATTAAAAGTACTTAAATAAGAAAGTACCTTAAATAAGAAAATCTAAGATTATTTCTTGCCTGATATAAAGATATGAAATAAAAAGGAAATTTCCTAATGTAGAGATTTAAAACGAAAGGAAAGTAGAGATATTTCCTATTTTTTTTTTTTATGACGACAGGATGTCCCCGCCCCCTTTTGAAAGGGGGACTAATCCCTATGGATTCACATAATCACCCACAAACCACGTGCATCTGGTAAAGCACGGGGGGGGGGGGGGGGGGGAGGAATCAAACTCGCGTTTGTGGGGAAGCAAACCCACAATGCTAGCCATTCGTCCAAACCCTGGGTGGATACTTCCTAATTTAGAGATGTGAAAGAAAGGGAAAGTAAAGATGAATCAAAAAGAGAGTTTTCTTGAAAGTAAAGATGAGCCAAAAAGAGAGTTTTCTTGAAAGTAAAGATGAGCCAAAAAGAGAGTTTTCTTGTGCACACATGTGGAGTGTGCATTCGTGAGATGTGGGCCTTTTCTTCAAATCTTGATTAATTGGCTTCATGGGTTGTATCAATTCCACCCGGCTTTGAGAAGAACTCCTCGTCGAGTTTAAATTGGTTGTCATAATCTCTTGCAAAGATCCTCGTTTGCAGCGCATCTTTTTTCGGCGTCACCTGTAGTTGACAATGGAGACCTACATGCCTGAGGGGATGGTTGTGTATAATACGATGTTGAAACACGCATCATCTTTTCTTTTGCATCTTGTTGGTCCTCCACTTTCTATACGTCGATTGTGGGCCATTTGTCACATTTGACTTCCGATATGCGTACTTTGATTAATGCTGAGATGGTACTATTGTGTTGACTTCTATGGAGTTTTCCATTATGATCGCAATGCTGTCCATCTCTTTGACCATCGGATTGTGATGATCAATTGGATAAGATTAACTGTCAACTTGCACTATGTGGCCCATGGGTTCAATTGTATATCTTCAATTTGATAGTGTTTATTTTTAATTAGTCTTTAGGGTGAGAAAGAGTCCTGATTTAGTTAATAAACTCTCTTTTGTATTTTGTCATTTTCTTGTTGGGCCACTTTGAGGCACCATATGATGCTCAAATGACAAAAATTGGTACCATTTGATAGTTCATTGATGTAGCTATAAAAAAAAGCCCAAGGTCATGCAATTCTGACTTCATTTGAGTGAGTTTGGCCCATTTATGTAAGGCCCATATGGTAGTGAAAGGATTTAGGGGCATTTTGGTAATTTTATGTTATTAGGGCTTCTCTACTTAGTTTAAGTCTATATAAGGCTCTACCAGTGTTGTCAAAAGCGATCACATAATCACATAATGCCATCCATATGGCATATGCGATGGTCACATATGCTATATGGATGTTATGCCATCACATATTGCATAAAGTGATCGCATATGCCATTATGCGACTGCATAATCGCATATGCCATCGCATACTTCTCATTTTTTTTATTTTTTATTTTTTTAAAAAAGAAACAAAGTTGTGCGATCGCATAAGCGAGATTAGGCATAAGTGATCGCACAGGATCGCTTATGCCATTTGACAACATTGGGCTCTACTATGAAGGTGCAAGGGATGATCATGGTATAAAAATTCAGTTTGCAGGTTTCTTTCTTTGGTTTTGGAGGGGGGTTTTTGTGGTCTCTAGGATTCATCTAGAGGATTGTTGTGTTCTTTCCCACTGCCTTTTTTTACCCTTTTTTCTTTGATCTATTTGAGTCCCCTTGTTGGGTTTGCATTAAATCTTGTCTAATTTCATGATAAATTTAATGGAAACTGCTTGTAGCATTATTGGGCAAATGGATGTGATATCCTCTTTTTTTTCTTCCTATCTTTATGATGCTACCTGTCATTTATTTTCCTGGGGTTCAATGCTTGGTGAGTGGTGCTGATGTGAGCCTTTAGAGTTGCCATTTCCAAAAGCTTGGGTGAAGAAGAAGTTTGATGTTTAATATGCAGTTGACCATAATACCTTTGCCAATCTGCCATTTAAAAGCTATCCCCAAATTGCTAGGAGAAAGGGTGAGGGCCTTTTTTGGTGACCCTTGTTTTTCATTTATTTTTCTTTCCCACCATATGTTTGTTCAATCGGGATGATAGCTAGGGAAAACATCCCGCTTCAAGGTTTAAACATCGCCGCACCAACAGTCCTCCCAAAAGAGAATTCTGGCCCCATCCCCCATAGAGAATGACACGCCTATCCAGAAAGCATCTCTAAGCAGCATTTGGGTGGTATGGTGGTGTAAGATTACTGTTTTGGAACCCCTTGATTCTAAGGGTTGGAGGATGATCACTTCACATTTGGGTGGTATGGAGGTGTAAGATTACTGCTTTTCTTCATTTCATTACTCGATTTGAGTAAGGAATATCCTTTTGTGTTTAAGCTTAGATGATGAGACCTGTTGTGGTCGCAAGCAGCATCAATGGTTTAAACAACAGTTTCTAAAACTAGTGATTGGCTTGGACTCATTTTGACTTGGCTTGACTATTTCTCACTCAGTCTAATTTTGAAGTGTGACTTGCTTTAGTTTGGGACGATATTTTAAGGGCATGTTTGGGCAACCAACCTAATATTAATTAAACCTTTTTTTTTTTTTTCTCTCGGAAGACCTTTGCCAGATAGGGTGTCAACACCACAATAATGGTGTTAGTGCCTATCGGATGTTCTTCAAATGGCCCTTGGACAGTCGATAGTAAACCGCTGTCTTCGGTCGGCTAATAGCAAAAGCAAAGCTAGTGGCCCTTTGCTTTTATCTTTAACTATATAGCATAGGAATGGTGTGATGTAGGATGAGTGAAATTAACCTAGGATGAATGAAGTGAGATCAACTATGCATTAATCTAAGTAATTAACATGTAAAATCAAGCAATTCCACACCATAAGAAAAGAATTCAGATTCACAATTAGATGTGCCTAGGCTAATCATATACATGATGTACGAAAATATAAAATAATGCAAAAATGACCCTCTTGGAAGTTGGGACTTCCAATTTATTATATTTATAGGTATGTTCGCATTCAAGTGAAGAAACAATAACACTATAAAAAAAATTAGATTTGACAGGTTGGAGTCAGGCAACACCTGGATTACAGAGGCAAAGTTCCATCGCATTGATCCCGACCTCATCGAGTGCTACCACAGTTCTATTTCGCCAGTGACGAATTCTTTTCAATCGGGGAGAGTTGATGGGGACATCAGAGGACCTACTCGAGTGTACCAGAGGCGGATGTGACCACCGATATCAGCGCAACTCTCTCCATGGACGGGAGACGATTTTCGGATGGGGCTCGCCGGGCCACTTTGAAGACCCCACATACATTAGATGTGCATTGGGAAGACCCTACATTGGGATGATGCATGTGGGCTGATTAGGAGATGTTTTTAGTCATATGTTTTTATTTTCATGTCGATTCGACTGTTGGATCTTGTCGATTGGGCCATCGGGCAACCAAAATTTTTAGATTTGGGCCCCTTGGACCCTGATCTTGCTTTATTTATGTTTTTGGTTTTTTTTTAGGACTTATTTGATGGTTTAGATTGATCATAGGTGTTTTGGTTTTATTATTTGGATTGTGGGCCATGAAATTTTAAGTAATGACGTTTTTGTAATTTTCAGTTTTTTTATATATAAAAGGAAAGAGGGGGGGGGACGGCCACCTATAGTGATGTTTATGAGGAAATGCCTGTTGCTTATTTGTTGAGAAAATTCTTTTCTTCCTTAAGGTTTGGAGGAACCCTCCATTCCAATTGAATTGTGGAAGGGGTGGAATTACAGCTTTGTAGTGAACTTTTCCAAGAGCTTCTTCTTCTCTTCACTGTTCAAGGTACATATCTTCTTCCTCTTTCTTCTACTTCTCTCTTCTTCTTGCTTCCAAAATCCATTCAACCCTAAACCTCCACATCCCATACCCATCTCCCATCATTCTCATCAACACCCGACACCAACCGAGCCACCATGTACGCACGATCGTAAGTTCATACAGATAGCTGTACGAACAACCGTACGGTTGTTCAGCCAACCCCTTATCTTATTTTCTTCATCTTTCCCCTTCTACATAAGCCCACAAAGTCTTTTGTCATAGCCCTAGTGCTAAGCTTTTTTCCTAATTTTTAGCCCTAACTCTAGATTTTCTAAATTCCTAAAACCAATTCCCTAAAATCTGATTTTTCGCAAACCTCCACATCCTATACCCATCTCCCATCATTCTCATCAACACCCAACCCCAACCGAGCTAACATGTATGCACGTTCTTACGGACAGCTGACGAACAACCGTACGATCGTACGGCCAACCCCCTCATCCTATTTTCTTCATATTTACCCTTCTACATAAGCCCACAAAATCTTTTCTCCTAGCCCTAGCTCTAAGCCTTTTTCCTAAGTTTAGTCCTAACTCTAGATTTTCTAAATCCCTAAAACCCAATTCCTCAAAATCAGATTTTTGGTGAGGGTTTGTTCGAAAAATCAGAGGAATTGGGTTTAGGGATTTAAAAATTTTAGGGTTAGGGCTAAGGTTAGGAAAAAGGCTTAGGGCTAGAGCTAGGGTTAGGAGAAAGACTTCGTGGGCTTATGTAGAAGGGGAAAGATGAAGAAAAGAGGGTCGTACGACTGTTTGTATGGCAATTTTGTATAGACGTACGGACGTGCGTACGTGTTGGCTCGATTAAGGTCAGATGTTGATGAGAATGATGGGAGATGGGTATGGGATGTGGAGGTTTAGGGGTTGAATGAGTTTTGGAAGGAGGAAGAAAAGAGAAGTAAGAAGAAAGAGGAAGAAGATGTGTACCTTGAACATCGAAGAGAAGAAGAAGCTCTTGGACGAGTCCACCACCAAGCTGTAATTCCACCCATTCCACAATTCAATTGGAAGGGAGGGTTTTTCCAAACCTTGAGGAAGAAGAGAGAGTTTTCTCAACAAAGAAACAACAAGTCTTTCCTCATAAACATCGCTATGGGTGGCCATCCCCCCCTCTTTGCAACAAAGAAGCAACAAGCCTTTCCTCATAACATCACTATGGGGTGGTCGTCCCCCCCCCCCCCCCCTCTCTTTGCTTTTATATAGAAAAAAACTAAAAATTACAAAAATGCCATTACTTAAAGTTTCATGTCTCACAATCTAAATAATGAAAATAAAACACTCGTGATCATCTAAACTGTCAAATAAGTCCTAAAAATAACAAAAACATATTAATAAAGCAAGATCAGGGTCTAAGGGGCCAAATTTGGAAACCTAGTGGCCCGATCGATAAAATCCAACGGTCGGATTGACATGGAAATAAAAGCCTATGACTAAAAGTATCTCCTAAGCAGCCCACATGCATCATCCCAATGTAGGGTCTTCCCTAATGCATGTGGGGTCTTCAAAGTGGCTCGATGAGCCCTATCTGGAATCATCTCCCATCCATAGAGAGAGATATGTTCATGTTGGTGGTTGCCTCTACCTTTGGTACACTCAAGTAGGTCCTCTGATGTCCCCATCATGGTGTTGATTTTATAGGACTGTATTGTCCTATGAAGATCTTTTTTTTTTTTTTTTCTTTTGAGAGGCTCAATGAAGATCTTGACAATGGTTGTCTAGGAATTGGGATCATTCACATGCGCCATTCATTGGCATGTTTGAGGGGTCACTTTTTTTTTTTCAAACGCCTTAAACTAATTATTTTAGGAAGCATTCCATGCACCTCTGAGGTACTTCAAATTGACCTTAATGATTTGGTACTTGAACTGCTGTTAAAACTGTTTTCAATGGAATCCCTTTCTTCTTTGTTATTAGAACCTTGATATGTTGAACGTGAGACTTTGCTGATTCACTGCCTCCTAATGCTGCCAGGTTGTCAAAAAATGAAAAGATGGTGTGGGGAGGAGAGTCCATTGACTAGTAAAAGCACATGAATGTAAAAATACATAAAATGGATCGTATATGGAAAGTGAGAACGAGAGCATTCTTCAACTTTTTTTTCCTCCTTTCCATGAATTGATCAGATCTGCCTGTTGTGATGTGTCTGTTGATTTTTCTTCTATACCGGATGAAAGAACTGCCCTTTAAACTATTGTTATTCTAATTTTAGAGGAGTAATCTACCAATAGAAGAAAAAGAGTTCTGTAGCAGAACTTGTTGACTAGAAATGATCAATTGAGTGAAACTAAGCAGATAACTTGGATTTACTGAGATTTGAACATTGCAATTATGGCCACCTCTAATGAAACAAAATATCCACTCATCATCATGGTCACCGAGATTTGCAACCCTCTGATGTATCACCTGTGATGCATGACTGAGATGTCCCACACACATGCCAGGGAGATTCATCTGGTCACATTTACAAGAGCATGTGGTCTTTAGTAAAGTTTTGAGTGAGATGATGATTAAGCTAACTTATTGGCTACATATTGGACTTGGTATTGTTTTGATTTTGGAGGTCCATAACTTCTAATTTCTGTGTTATTTTTTTACCTCTTGTTATTATTATTATTATTATTGTTATAATTATTATTCGTCTCAAAAAAATTATTATTATTGTTATTTTTATTAGTCTCAAAAAAATTATTATTATTATTATTATTATTCGTCTAAAATTTTTTTTTTTTTATTATTATTATTAATGTCATCATCATCATCATCATCATCATTATTATTATTATTATTATTGTATGGATACCTGTTAGTTTCTCATATTGGAACACTGCTCTCTGGCAATGACGACAAAAAGGCAGGTCTTACAGCTGCCATAGGTTCTCCGTAGCTGGTAGTGGAATGATGTGAGATATCTTAAAGGTGTTAGCTGAGCCAGTTAAGATTGTCTCAATCAGAATGATTAGAATAATACATATGGGCATCGAAATTTGCAACCCTCCTACGTATCACCTGGACTCATTTACAAGGGCATGTGGTCTTTAGTAAAGTTTTGAGCGAGATGATGATTAAGCTAACTTATTGGCTACATATTGGACTTGTTATTGTGTTGATTTTGGAGGTCCACAACTTCTAATTTCCGTGTTAATTTTTTTTTTACTTCTTGTTGTTGTTGTTATTATTATTATTATTATTATTATTATTATTATTAATGTCATTATTATTATTATTATTATTTTGTATCGATACCTGTTAGTTTCTCATATTGGAACTCTGCTCTCTGGCAATGATGACAAAAAGGCCGGTCTTACAGCTGCCACAGGTTCTCCGTGGCTGGTAGTAGAATGATGTGAGATATCTTAAAGGTGTTAGCTGAGCCAGTTGAGATTCTCTCAATCAGAATGCTTAGAATTATATATATGGTCACTGAAATTTGCAACCCTCCGACATATCACCTGGTCACATTTACAAGGGCATGTGGTCTTTAGTTAAGTTTTGAGTGAGATGATGATTAAGCTAACTTATTGGCTACATATTGGACTTATTGGCTACATGTTGGACTTGGTATTGTTTTGATTTTGGAGGTCCACAACTTCTAATTTCTGTGTTATTTTTTTTTTACCTCTTGTTATTATTATTATTATTATTTTGTTTCGATACCTGTTAGTTTCTCATATTGGAACACTGCTCTTTGGCAATGACAACCAGTGTTTTAAATAGCTACGCTATGTAGCGTGTAGCTTACGCTACGTAGCGTAGCTTAGCCTTAACGCTATGTAGCTCATGAAAATAGCTTAAGTCACGTGTAGCCTACGCTACATGATAATTTGCATACGCTACATGCTACATAAACTAGGCTATATGCTACGTGCCTCACATTACAAGTTATTTTTCATTACAACATTAAAATCAAATAATATTTTCAATGATTTGTTACATTTTTTTATTTTCAATATTTAATGCTTTCAGCAAAAATAATATAAGTAATAGTATTAAATTAGTTTTGTTGCTCTTTCTTTTTCCTTTATACTTAATGATTACCCTTTTCTATTACTTTAAGTCGTGTTTGGTTGCACCAAATATCATGAAAATTTGTTAAATTTCATTATTAATCAGTCTAATTTGGTGAATAGCATGGAATTACTGCAACCAAGAGCAACCTTAATTAAAAATCTAGAAGTAACGTGTAGCTTACGCTACACGCTATGTTGCTTACGCCTCACGCTTCAGAGGGGTGAACGCTACACTACACGCTATTCACTATTTAAAACACTGATGACAACAAAAAGGCCGGTCTTATAGCTGCCACAGGTTCTCCATAGCTGGTAGTAGAATGACGTGAGATATCTTAAAGGTGTTAGCTGAGTCAGTTGAGATTGTCTCAATCAGAATGATTAGAATTATAAATATGGTCACCGAAATTTGCAACCCTCCAACGTATCACCTGGTCACATTTACAAGGGCATGTGGTCTTTAGTGAAGTTTTGAGCGAGATGATGATTAAGCTAACTTATTGGCTACATATCGGACTTGGTATCGTTTTGATTTTGGAGGTCCACGACTTATAATTTCTGTGTTATTTTTTTACCTCCTGTTATTATTATTATTATTATTATTATTATTATTTTGTATCGATACCTGTTAGTTTCTCATATTGGAACATTGCTCTTTGGCAATGACGACAAAAAGGCCGGTCTTACAGCTGCCACTGGTTCTCCGTAGCTGGTAGTAGAATGATGTGAGATATCTTAAAGGTGTTAGCTGAGCCAGTTGAGATTGTCTCAATCAGAATGATTAGAATTATATATATGGTCACCGAAATTTGCAACCCTCTGACGTATCACCTGGTCACATTTACAAGGGCATGTGGTCTTTAGTAAAGTTTTGAGCGAGATGATGATTAAGCTAACTTATTGGCTACATATTGGACTTGGTATTGTTTTGATTTTGGAGGTCCACAACTTCTAATTTCTGTGTTATTTTTTTAACCTCCTGTTAGTATTATTATTATTAATGTCGTTATTATTATTATTATTATTATTATTTTGTATTGATACCTGTTAGTTTCTCATATTGGAACACTGCTCTCTGGCAATGACGACAAAAAGGCCGGTCTTACAGCTGCCACAGGTTCTCTGTAGCTGGTAGTAGAATGATGTGAGATATCTTAAAGGTGTTAGCTGAGCCAGTTGAGATTGTCTCAATCAGAATACACACACACACACACACACACACATAATTGATTTTCTAAACTTATATTGCTTAATGTTAGGGAAATGAGATGACTTTAGTTGCTTGATTGGGGAGGAGAGTAGGATTGGATTCTGTTGCTGATGCCCTCTAAAAAATAAGGCCAATCTGATCACCAGGCGGGTTACATGTGAACATATAACATTGACCATTAGCAGCATAGTCAAAGGCAACCCAAGCCCATGCCTAGGCGTTTTGCCTGAACCGTAGGCGAGGCGTTTACTCTAGGCATGCGCCTAGGTGTGCCTAGGCGCCCTTGCCATGGTATCCAAAAATGGTTATGTGGTGGTTGTGGCCATTACATAATGGTAACGGTGGGTACCGGTATGCATTTTGGGGCTGTTATGGCCCTGTAATGGCTGTAATGGCCCGTTATGGTGCTGTTACAGTTTTATTTTATTTTATTTGGCTTCTTAAGTATTAGTAACCCCATGGGTACTTCCTTTTTGTGGTTTTTTTTTTCTTTTTCTTTTTCTCTCCTTTTTTTGGGGGGGTCGGGGGTTATTTACCATTGTTTACCATCCTTTAAGGATGTTAAATACATAAGAGGGTCTTTTAACTTCATTTCAACAATGCTTTCCTCTTTTCTTTGAGATCAAAAGTTGAGATTTCTTTTTCTCAAATTTCCACATCTCCAATTTCTTTTCTTCTTGCTTTCTTCTTCTAATAGTGAGCTAAGATCATCACCTTGGACATCTTGAAAGCAATTTGAGATTCCCTTAGTGTCACATACGAGATTGAAGCGTGAAGATCTTGCCAGATTGGAGCTTTCATGGTGGGTCTATAAATATGTATATGTAAATATTTATTATATATTTAAATATGTATATATTAAATAGAATGGTATGGTGGAATGGGATTTGTATGGCTGACCCCAAATAGTTCGGATGAGGCTAGATTAATGATTTTAATGTTTATGTACTAAACATGTACATATCAGCCTAGAGTGGTGGTCTCCTGGGAGCTGTGCTCCAGTGTGCAGATCCTTTGTGTGAGCAAACTGCGGTGGCTTAGGTGGGCTCGAGCTGTGATGTGTATGTGAAATCGAAGGCGATCAAAGTGGGGGTTGCTCAGGTGGGCCCCAGCTGCGACATTGACGTGGAATCCACTCCAACCATCAGATGTTTAACCCCATATTAGGCACATGGTTCATTCATGATTCAGGTGAGCGATATGATTAGGAACAGTGTACAGGGGACACCCACCCTCCAAACTGTTTCCCTTGGTGTGGTCCACTTGAATCATGGAATCAGCCTAATTTTTGGGCCATGGGCTGTGAGGGATAAATCATCTGATGGTTAGAGCAGATTTCACATGCACATCATGATTGGCCCTGTAAAAGATCAATGGTGGGTGTCCCTATACAACTGTTTCCTCTGGTGTGGCCCACCTAAATCACAGAATAACTTTATTTTTGGGACTTGGGCCTAACATGCAACAACACATTTGTGGTTGGAGTGGATTTCACATACAGATCATGGTGGGCCCTGTAAAAAATCTAGGACGGGTATTCCTATCCCAACTGTTTCCCTTAGTGTAGGTCCACCTGAGTCATTAACCAGCTTGATTTTTTGGGCCCTTTGCCTAAAATGGGGTGATGCATCTGATGTTCAGAGTGGAATTCACATACACATCACGGTGGGGCCACCCGTTCCTACCCCCATTTTGCGCACATAAGGTCTCCTACGGGTTGCGGCACTGCTAGCAGG
The DNA here is from genome assembly GCA_003013855.2 of Liriodendron chinense. NCBI lineage: Eukaryota > Viridiplantae > Streptophyta > Magnoliopsida > Magnoliales > Magnoliaceae > Liriodendron > Liriodendron chinense. The sequence continues at coordinate 313,081 of ML058525.1, forward strand.
AGACCACATCTATCAGCATGTATCTTGATATTATATATATATATATATATATATATATATATATATATATATATATATATATATATATATATATATATATATATATATATATTGTGCTTGGGGGCAGGTGCACCTAGTGGTGTACCTGGCGCCTTTAACTACACTGACCATTAATCGCTTTCTCAATTCGTCATTTGTTTTGTGAATGTGTTTGTTGATCACATCAACCATATTTTTTAGAAGCCGCATCTATGTGCTTAGGGATAGCTCGATGAGAGTCCTATTTGATGCAGGCCCAAGGTCGACTATGAGGAGGCCTAACATGTTGAATTTGGGGCTGATTGTTACTGATTTTGTTGCCTAAATTTGAGTGTATACAACTACTTTGGAATGTTTCTACCGACTCAAATACTCGTGTGTTGTGTTCTTCGTCCTTTCTAGTGATTTGGGTATCGAAATCTCTTCAAATCAATAACCAAATTGCATCATTTGGCATCAAAGAGTGTAACATAAGAAGAGCATGCACAAGCAACCCAATTGATTTGCTCTGGCGTGGAGGGATCTCGAGACTACAATTGGATTATGAGGATGCCTTGGGGAAGGTCCCACTACAGTCTCAACTAACAATGGTGTCTTGATTGTTCAGAAATCGAGTTGTTTTATTGTTGGGTGAAAATTTTGAAATTCCATGATTGCTTACATGTAAATGATTTCATTGATTGGCTAAGGTAGAGAAGGTATTAGAGTATGTAGAAATCACAGAAAATCTAAAAGGTTAAATTAGTAATCATGAAGTTTTCTGGTCACACATATATAGTGGGATGATCTCCAAGCCAATTGAGTCCATCAAGGTAGGGAGAAAGTAACTTATACCTTGGTACCACGAGCGCGTCTTCGTGAGTATGAAGACTAGAATTTTCAACATATCTTGCCCTAAAATTAAAAAAGAATTTTCAAAATATCTTATCCTTTAAAATTAAAAAAAGATTTTTCAAAATATCTTAATGATCTTAACTTTGGACCTTGATATAAAGAATAAATTGGCTTTCAAATATGTGTTTAAAATGTTTGATGCATACACTTGCACTGAAAACAGATGAGATGATTAATTGGGTACATGGATATGAGTTGATGCTCCACAAGGACCATCAAAGATGGGGAAACAGGCTGACATTCCTTGTAAAGTGGCCTCAAGACGGGTTTAAAATGCATTGGCTTCCAAAGATGTGTTTATAATGACTTGACCATCAAAGATGGGGAAACAAGTAAACTTTCCTCGCTAAGTGACCACAAGACATCATATAGGTTAAGAGTAGGTTGTTATTGATGAGAGAGTCTTGCACCCTTGGCATAACAGATCAATACTTCTTTCGCATGCTTTAAGTGTGTTCTTTCACATGCTTTAAATGTGCGTAGCTGGGACAGCAGTCTTTTTAATGTTCTTTATGGTCATTTGGATGCCTGTAAGTTTCAACATTGAGTTCTTGGTATCGATTCCCAAGTGGCGGTGGCTAACATTGCGGTGTGACTAACAGTGGAGGTGTGTGTACTAACCACAACCCCCCCCCCCCCCCCCAAAAAAAAAAGGAGATGCTATCCAATTGCACGATGCTATCGACACCTTAGGTGATTGATGACGGACAGTTGTTATGACACCATCTTTTGGACCACCTACACTTGGGAGCCTGTTTGATTTCTATTTGACAGTGGAAATGCATTGTAAATGGTAATCATTATTTACACTGCCATTTCCATCTCTTTTTCCAAAATTGACAGTGGCTGGTTAAAAGGTATTGGTGCAAAAGAGATGCGGGAGAAATTTGGTGTTGCAAAATCTGTGGCCCACCATGACATATGGATTATATTCATTCTGTCCATCTATTCTTCCAGCTCATTTTAGGGCATGAGCCAAAAAATGAGGCAAGCTAAAGTAAACCACATTAGACTAAAATGTGGAAATTAAACTCTTATCGTTAATAATTGCTTATGGGCCACATAAATTTTGGATCAAGCTGATTTTTTCAATTTCCCTTCATCCATGTCTTTAAAGTCTTATGAACAAGTTAGATGACAAATAAACATTAGTGTGGGCCCTAGAAAGGCATTAACTTTCAACTGGTTGAACTCTGTTGTAGCCACTATTTCATGTGTTATGGGCCATTTGAGTGGTAGATTTGTCTCATTTTTTGTTACATACCCTAAAATGGGCTTGTGGAGTGGATGGACAGTATGGATATAATATATTCATCACTGTGGGTCCCAAATTTTTGGGTGTGTATAAATACATAAAATTCAATCAAAGTTATCACAATTTTCAAGGTAGTAATTTCTAAAAAATAAATACATAAATAAATAAAAAACAAAAAACGAACAAACTGAGTGTAAACCGTTATAATGACCCATTTACACTGCATTTGCAGGAAATCCCCAAAATCAAACAGGCCCTTAAAAAGGAAATAGTGGATAGGTTAAAACTAAAAGAACATAAGCATCCTCATCTATATCAGATTTGCTGGTTTAAGAAATAGGGTGAAGACTTGTTAACTCTTAAGTACTTACTCTTGAGCATGGGACTTAGATATCATGCATTTGACTAGGGCTTATGCCTATTTTGTTGGAGGTTTGATTTCTGATTGGATCTGATTGTAGATTGGATTGTGCAGTTAAATTTGTCCATAAATAAAGATTCTATTCATTTCTTGTGGAGGAACTTGCTTTGATACCAAAACTGATGTGAATTGATCAAGGTTTGTATGGCCAATCTATTGATCCTAATGTTATTGAATATCAACACATGCCCCAAATCCACGTGAAGGAGCTGTTTGAATACAGGCAAAGTTGTGTTGGAACTGGTGTTGCCATAGGCTATTCAAGTAATGCTGTCAACACTAGTTATTTTTATCCTCGTTTGTACACTGGCATCAGCTTAATGTTGATGATACCTAAGGCTATAAACAGAATGGATATGGTTGCAATATCCGTATTGGACACCGATGTATAGATATGGATTTGGATACTATCTACAAAGACTGGAAATAGGTCGAATATGGATATTATCTAAAGAAGTTGGATATTAGTATGATAGCTCTCATCCTCCATTTTAATGTCAGTCAACATTATTAGAATTTTTTATATCATATCATAGTTTTTGATATTTTAGTTAAAAATGTTATTTAGTGACTAAATTATAAAAATGTAAATTTTGAAATCGGATAAAAATCTCATATCTGTATCCGAATTCTTGGGTTGGATATGTCCCATAATCAGGTAAGTGGATGTCCATTGCCAGCCTTAATGACGGCCTATGTTGCTTTCATAATGTTCATTGACATATATGCCACATTTTGGGTGCTTGAAGATTGACGAAGGTACATGTACACATGTGGGGCAATTGAACTTCGATGATCACATGTGGTACGTTTGGCATGGGGGAGCCATGTTCACAAAAAAATTGTGTTCCTCATGTATGTCAAGCTAGGGATAATTTTTTTAACACATGCACACACCTTACGCATTAACGCCATAGTCAGATTTCACTTACCTATGGGTGCTTGAACTCTGGACCTCGTTTTGAAACTCATGGGAATCTACCATCAAGGCAAGGATAAGGATCCTGAGCTAGGGATGAGTTATTGCACCTTTTCTGCAAAGAGAAGCAAATCCTTGCTAAGGTTTAGACGCGGGGGACACATTGTTGATATTTTTCTAGGTTTCTTTTTTGTCAAAAAGGTAATGGATTTGCACATGGTTGATAAGATCCTAATGGAAATGGACATGGTTAAGATCCACTAATAATAATGTGCTCCACATGGTTAAGATTGACTAACGATGCCCTCCACATGGTTAAGATCATCTATTGATGGGCCCTATGCAAGTACACATGGTTATCATTAACTAGTGATGGGTTTCACCTGATGAAAATCAACTAACAGTGGACCCAATATGGGAATACACATGGTTAGGGTCAAATAAGGGCCCCATCTGGAAATACGGAGGTTAGGATCGACTAACATCGGCCCAACATGGAAATACACATGGTTATGATCGATTGATGATAGACCTGACATGGTTAAGGCCCAACATGGAGATGAGCATGGTTACAATTGACTGAGGATGGGTCCTACAAGGTTAACATCATCTAATGATGGCCCATTAAGGAAATGCATATTGTTATGATTGACTAACAATGAGCCACATATGGTTAAGATCACCAACTGTCTCCCCACATGGAACTAAAAGTGTTTAGGATTTTTATTTTCTAAGGACGGGCTCCACTTGGATGGGCCCCATATGATTAAGATCATCTAAACGGTGAAGGAGACTCTGGTTGAGACAAGGAGGAATGAGAAAGAAAATGAGTTGTCCTCCCATGAGGAAATTATACTTGCCATGCTCTAAAATGCAAATTGAAAAGGACCATTTTCTTATAAATTTGAGAAAATGGAAATGGATTTTCCATGAAAATTTTGAAAAAAAAAAAGAGCATAAATCTTATTTCAATGGAAAATCAATTTCTAGTTTCCAATTTCAACTGAATCTAAATGACCCATCAGATGGAGGTACCCAGTGGATAGTACTATATCCACAAAAAAACTAATTGTCGTGGGGTCCATCTAAGAGGGGTGCAATGTAGTTGTCTATGGACAATGGCCTTTGCACAAAAGCTCTTTACTCCACATCCCTATCCCCTACTATAACCTTGCTCTATCTTCAACCTGTTCAAAATAGCATTTGGTGTATCAGTATGGTTAGATGTAACAATGACTTGAGATATGGAAATAGGTATTGACATTTTGCTAATATTATCGCCGATATTTGGAATACTATTACATATTTAGGAATAAAAAATATAAAAAAAACAATCAATATATAATATGTTTCCATTTAATAAGGGCTTAAACTATGTGTTGGTGTATCAAGCTCTTTCCATAGTAACCAAAATGAGCTAATATCATACAAATGCAGGTAATAAAATATAAGTAAATATCTGAAATGAGTAAATATCACAAAATTAAGGGAAATGAAGAAACATACCTTTCTATTTAATCCTTCAAATCGAAGTCGAAGTTATGAGGTGGCTGGAAGTTATCATCTCGATTCTTACTTGGTCGGACAGTAGTACTACTGCTCCACATGACGATAGTCTTGTGCCCATGTCATGGACTGGTTGCACCAATGCAAGTACATTCTGAGGAAGCACTCCCGACATGGCGTATTGTTTTTTTTTTTTTTTTTTTAAACCTTAATTTCACACTATTTTTTACCTTAATTTCACCAATGCAAATACAGCAACCTTTCACAGTCGGCTGTGAAAAGGCGAATATTATGCAGCTATGATCTTAGGAAGATTTTGGTGCATATGCCATCCTAGATGAGGCCCAGCCCATCACATCTATGGCTTTGATCACTTAGCCAACATGGCTCTGCTTGTACAAATTGGCAACCCATGGGAGCTTGTACGAACCATTATCATTTAAAAACTCCTTGGAACTCTGTCGAGCCAAGTTGAGTAACTCTGGACGTCTTTGTGTTTTTTAAGGGTGTGTTTGGTTGCACCAAACATCATCAAATTTTAAGATATTTCATGATTAATCACTCTAATTTGGTGCAAAATATTATGAAATTTGATAATGTTTGATGCAACCAAACGTGCCCTAAAATATAAAATTATATCTCGAGTTCTTCAGTTTTTCAAATTAAGTCAAGTTCTCTCCAAGTTTTGTGAAATTTACGTTTATTTTTTAATTTTTTAGTTTTTCTAATTGCATGTGTGAGTCTTGATCAAGTTGTGACCAGATCGAGTTTCTCTAGAGTCAGGATGAAATCCGTTTAAGTTGACTCGGGTAAGTGAGTCTTGTGGAGATGAAAGATGTAATCGGTAGCACATATCAAAACATATAGGCCCGAGCGAACCAGACAGGTCCATTGGCAGTCTTATGGTTTTCTGCTTTAAATTCAATAAGCTAACAATGGTAAGTTGGACAACCTAACATTGGTTGCACCATCTTAGGTGGGACCGGAAACAAAAAAAAAAAAAAAAACTTTGGCCCAAGGGCTTGTTTTGGTGCCACCCAAAAATCAGCTGTTACGATTTCCACCCACATCCACTCCTAAAACCCGCACTCACAGCCCATTTAAACCTTAACATTGTTGCCAAACACGCCCGATGTATCCTCAATTCCGTAAATCATATAATGGGATGAAGAATTCATCTATATATGATTTTATTAGGCCAATGTAAGAATTATTTTGAGGTTGATCAAGGAAGTTAAAAGAGGCTCCTTTGAGACCGCTGCCCTGCCCATTTCCATCATCTCCCAATGCACAAATAGCACACTTTAGGAAGCCGGGTAGCCATTGATCTGGTGGGCCACTATGTGGAGGACAAGCGGCCACAATCAGACCATCTCGAAAAAGCCTAAAAATGATTTCATCTCATTTTAGTTAATCATAATTATTTATTTGATATTATGATTTTTCCAACTAAAAATGATTTCATCTCATTTTAGTTAATCATAATTATTTATTTGATATTATGATTTTTCCAACCACGCACGCGTCTTTAGTAAAACTCATGAATGGCAACATGACACATAGGTATGAGATCTAATCCATCCATCAGGTTGGTTGTTGGTCGGACCCAATACAATTTTTTTGAAAAAAATAAAATAAAATGATCTGGTCCAATCATCATATGGGCTCCAATTACAGAATGGATAGGCATATATAATGTAGCCTTATATATAAATTGATATTTCAATTTATATATGAAATGATAAATCTTATTTTTTGTAGGTGCCACTGGGGTTGTCACTTGGGTTCACGTCAACCCAAACATGACTCACCCAACTCGAGCTGGGCTAGGGTTGGAAAACTCTTAACTGAATTTGAAATTGGGTTAGGTTCAGGTTGAGCAAATTCAGAAAGGGTTAGGTCGGGTCATGGTTTTAAGGCTCATCCAAGTTAGATGTGACTTGGACCTAATTTGGATCATTATCATGAGTCACCCCCAGCAACCCCCAACCCGGGTGAGTTGGGCCAATACACCTCCAGACTCAAGCGAGTCAATGACAACTAGTCGTTCCGAGTCTCCAATCTAAAAACCATGGGTGGGTGGATTGGGTTCAAGTTGCACACCTTGGGTTGGAATTCAGCTCAGGTTGGGTTCTCTTGACATAGACCCTCAACCAGACCTGACCCAACCCACCTGAGCTGCACCCCTCGGTGCCGCCTCATAGGTGACCATGCAAGCATGCATGATATTGCATAAATCAAATCATAACTCTCTAACATTATAAATTAAAGATTAGTACAATTAACTAATTCAGATCACACCCCATAATCCAGATTAGTACAATTTAGGAAGCATGGATCCCGACCCAAACTGGCGGTTGAACCGATTTGGACCGGAACTGTCAATCAAAAACAGGCTGAGCCACCTTAAAACTGGGTCAATTAAACCTAGCAATTGGATCAAACGGCCGAATCTGACCACTCACACCGAACAGCGGCTGGACCGAACCGCCACGAAAACGGGTTGACGTCCTGTCCAGATTAAAGCATTGTGTAAAATGGAGAGATTATAAGAAAAATAAAGAGGGCCAACGACGTATTTATTATTAAAAACATTAGTATGCATTTTAAAGGCTACAAAATAGATATTTGTACAAAAGCTCTAAAATATAAGAAAAACTCCATCCGCCAACAATTACACTTCTTTTTTTTTAAATATATATATATTTATAATAGAAGTTGAAAAAAATGAGAAATGAAGAAAAAAAAAAAAAGAAACATTATTTCAAGACATTCACTTAGCAAACAGCTGCCTGCGCCGCCGAGTCGGCCTGGCCCGCAGGTTAGATGCCTCGCCATTCACAATCTCATCAACCAAATCCTTGAAAATCGACCGTTCAATGTCCAACACCACACCCGACACCTCCTTACGGAAATCCGTCCAGCTCTCCCCACGGCACATCACGTCCTCCCTTAAGATCGATTTCAGCCCATCATCGTCTTCATCCAAGCTACCCTCCAGACCAACAGCAGCCTGGAGCTGGTCAATCTCTGAACAAAGCTCTCTAAGCAGTCGCTGCCCGCTCGGGGTTGCCACTGTGAGCTTATCGCCTCGGATCCATGGCTCGGACTGTGGGCCCACCAATGCCAGCTTCCGGACGAGAATTTCGTTGACAGCATCGAACATGAGCTTCCGGTGGAGCTTCTCCTTGTTGGGTTTTGACCGGAGGGCATTTTCGCAGGTGGGGTCTGCCTTTGAGAGCCAGCTGGTCTTCGTTTGCTCGAGGACAAAGAACAAATCGGGGCTGATGGGGTGGCCCGATGGATGGAGTTGAACTGGCGTCTGGCCAGAGCTGAGGTCTTTGAGTAGGAGACCGGATGCCAGTAATATCTCAGAGACGTATCTGTGATCTGGGTTTGCATCTTCACACAGTGAGGCGATGTGATCTGTGGTGGCTTCGTCATGGGCCGAGTTCAGACGCCTGAGCTTCTGAACTAGGAGCTCAATGTTCTCCAACTTCTTGTGGTCGATTTCGGAGCTGAAATTGGATTTTGTGTCATTGGATAAGTCAGGACCCACCATGTTCCAGCCATCTTCGCCAGAGATGTCGTCAGAGTCACGAGTGTCATCATCTAAAGCAAGAAAAATGAGAAGGATCGATAAGCATCTTCTTCGTATTATTACATATCAACTACAAGAATGCTAATATCACATAGCGCTGCAACTTGTGTCTGGGTGAACCCGAACCCGATGACCCAACCCAGGTTTGGGTCGGGTTGTCAGGGTCCTCGGGCTGGGTTCGGTCTTGAAAATGCAAACTTGAATTCAGGTTGGGTTCAGGTAAAAAAAAAAAAAAAAAAAAACAGTCGGGTTCAGGTTGAGCAAATTCAGGTGGGGAGAGATCTGATTGGTAATAATCACTCCATTTTCTCCCCAGATCTCCAATTGACTGGTTATGATAATCCAGTCAAATGGTTAGAATCAGAGAGGACACTTATCAATTAAATGTTAACCATTCATCCACTTCTTCTAATCATCCCTTCCCCACAAACTCCACCATTCGAATGGCTACTATCATCTGATCAAATCGTTAGGATTGTCTGACAAGTGTGATTTTTTGGGCCATGGCCGATCCCATCACGGGGCCCTACCAAATAAGCTTTCCCGATCTTCATTTTCCATTTTGCTCCCATGGAGGTGAGTGTGATATTTGCATGTGAAACTAGCAGTTCCTCAAATAAACTACTTCAATAGTAGTATTTAAATCATAGTTCTAAAACTCACTGACTAGACTCAAAACTAGGCCGAGTCAACTCAACTCAACTCAGTAAGATTTCGAACCAAGAGGCTTAAAACTCAGTCCTGAGCCTGATTTAACCGAGATTTGGTAAGATTCGTCAAGTCAACTCAATGACTCAGTCGCCTCAACACGACTCGACATGACTCGAACTGAGTCACTCAGTGAGTCACATGTAATAACTAAATACTAATAAAAGCTAAGGTAAAAAACGTGGGAATCGAACCCACTACTAGCAGCTTGCTGACAAAAACCTAATTTTAATATTTTATATTACTTGAACTAATTCCAACTATATTAGATATATATTAGTATTTCTAAATCTAATACCTCTGATATTAAATTATAAAATATCGAGTGGAGTTGGGCCTCAAGTCTTCGAGTCAAATCCCAACTAGCTGGTACCGAGTCAATTCGAGTTTTCAAACTAGGACTTAAATACTGCCTTAGTTGTTCAGTACAGACATAGTATTAACTACAAAGATGTGATTGTAAGTTGGGTCTGCTCAGAGGATCATCATGACTGACGTGGACACATGTCCACATCGATCGATAGGGACCACATCTTGAACAGACCCAGGTGCAATGGTGACCCGAAAAGGGGACCGCAACATTATTTCGGATAAAGCCATATCTGTCTTCTTTTCCACTGAATAGGATACAGTGAAGTAAACTTTGTCCTTTCTGCAGGTTGCAGGGACAAAATGCGTGGCCATATCACATCACGACAATCCCCTTGAAATCACACGATATTGGGACATTAGTACAAGGTCCCAAGTTCTGTGATGGTTGAGAGAGATTCCTAATTTCAACAACCCCTTCCTCGCCTCATGTTACTAGTGGTCTGAAGAGATTGATGTGAGAAGAAGAGATTCATGCAGAGCTACAAGCAGAGAATTTTCACAGCGATTGAGAGCATCAGTTAAAGAAAACGAAGTCCCCTTCTCAAGACACGGATTTAAAAGCAGTGCAGCCAAGGCTTAATATCGGCCGATGCATAATGTTAGTTTGAGAGAGAGAGAGAGAAAGAGGGAGGCTGAGGCCAATTTCCTTATTCCCTATTCGGAACTTAGTTGTGGATGTGGGGCCTGTGGCCTATACAAGATATTGATCTGATGGGTCACATCATGGATGGACCATTGCCCCAGAACATTCTCTCAATTGGTCGCTCTAACCTTACTGTTCTTAGGCATGCAACAGAGGAAAGACCAAAGATTCGAGGCTAGGATCATCCAATTTGGGAGATTTTGGGGGAATGGTCCATCCATGATGGGGGCTATCAGATCAATGGCTTGGATAGACCAAGCATGGGCCCCACATTTATAAACTATGTTCTGAACAGGGCAGTTCCCTGTTCGAAGGATCTAGGCCTCAAAAAAAATAAAAATAAAAAAATACGATATGTTTTTTAATATATCAGCTCAGTCAAAGTCCATGCCAATGCGACCAATACGTAGTGCAAATCAACTGAGTTGGCTCACTATGCTGAAGTAGTGAAAGGAATGACAACAGTGGTGCATATCAACTGAGTTGGCTCCTTAAGCTGAAACATCATCAGATATCAATATCTGGACAAGTGCAACTCAGATTCAATTCAGAAATTAGTCATGGGATATCTAACCATTGACTCAGTGTTTTCTTTTCCCCTCATAAAGTTAGAGCTTGGGTGCAGCCCATCGAAACTGAGTTGAGTCGACCAAGTCCCAATTCAACCAGGTGTGTGCATGGAGGTGAGTATTTGAACAAGGGCTTCCACAGCTTCTTGCCACTACAAGTGCATGGGTGGATTAACCAGAATTTCATTGCACATTTCCATCTATGTAGTAGGCAAGTTACATAGTGAGAAACAAGCAGCAATTCTGTAATTTTTCAACATTCTTATGCTTTCTTAGTAGGTAGATGAATGCCATAGGATTCAAAACCTCACCTTTGAAGGCATTTGATATTTTCTTCACAGGAGAAGGAAGCAAATCATCTCTGTAAAATGAAGCATCGAGAACGGAGACGGGACTTGGCTGTTCAGGTGCGGTTGTTGTGAATTCTGCCGACAGTCCATCTTCACCCAAACATGGCGATGATTTCTGAAAGTGAAAATGAAAAAACCCATTAACCATGCCAATGGAAAAAGAAGAAGAAGAAGAAGAAGAAGAAAAAGTGAAGAATCCATGAGAATGGATACTAACGTTGCATTCAAATGCTCATTACAACTAAATTGCATTAAGATTCAATATAAAAGGAAAATATCAAAAGAAGTGTGGTGCCATTTTAATTCAAGATGCCTACCAAATCCCTAATTGCAATTTCTTGCATTTCAAGTTGGAACTGAAATAGTCTTAATTGCAATTTGGGGGGTAGTCCCTCATTATGACTGATTCCACTTTGTTCAATTGAAATTGCAATTGAGCATCCAAACGCATCCCAAACAAAAATACATACCTTTTGTTTTAGGCTCGAAACCGTGGTATTCGCAGCCTTCTGCGATGGACTCTTGTTGCCTTGCTGGAAGAAAAGGCAATTCATTTCTGCAGACCGGTCGGCACTTGTCACTTCTATATCAACGTGTGATGCTGAGCTAATGTTGCTATCCGATCTCACGGAGATCTCGTCCCCCTGATTACTCTTTCTTGCTTCACTGCTGATCTCGCTCAACTGGTCTTCATTCTGTTGTGCATGGACTGGTTTTGGCCTCCGTCGCCCACCTGGAGAACCTGATTCCGGTTGGTGTCGTATGGGTTGCTGCCTTCTAGGCTTGCCCGAATCTGATGATGGGATGGGAGGGCGAGATCTCTTCTCTGAATCAGGCTTCTTTTGCAGCAGTCTCGGGCTCAAAGAACCGGAATTCCTTGTGGAGCTTCCATTGTTATCTTTCGCTGGCAACTGAGACCTAGATGAAGCATGCATCGACCGTATCCGAGGTTTCTGTGAAACATTTTCTTCAATCTTACCATTGGTTTTCTTATCAATGGAACCGAGAACCCGGGCACCGGGCTCTCTTAGATTGGCTTTAGGAGTCAGGTCTTTACCTGTTCGGGTGTTGGCTGAAACCCTTTTGCTTTCAACAGAATCACTCATCTGAAAACTACGAAGACCTGATAAACTGTCCAAAGGAATAACCGAGGAAGCAGGAATACCAGATTTGTTGATGAGCTTCGCTGGTTTCATGATTACAATTGGAGACTCAAAAGCCCGTGGAGGACTAGTCCCCTTGATTGAGGGAGAACCAGGTCGATTGATTTGCAGTGGGTTCCGCCTGTTTGCTGATCTTGGGTTGTGATCAATCCCAATCAGGTTCAGGTTATTGTAGTCCTTCGGAACCGAAATGTGGAAATCTTGGTCTTCTTTCTTCGTCTCTAACAGCCCCTTCGCCTGCATTGCTTCTAGTATCTGTTTAAGAGCTCTGAGATCCTTATTGGACTGCTGAAATTCAAGCTCTTTCAGTCTTTTCTCTATCTCACTGTACACAGATTGGGAAGTGGGTGGCCTTGTGTGAGCTTCACGGCTTCTAAATGCTGTTTTCTGTGGACTCCGTCCGCGATCCTGCTGCCTCCATGGAGCAGTTTCGATCGGAAATCTTGTACTAGAAATGGGTTTCATTGCTGGATCGGGACTTCTCCTACGTGGTGAAATGGGGTCCTTGAAGGAGCTCCTTGGGGATCGTGAACTTCGATCTTGCTTGTTTTCATCAGCCATTTTTGACGATCTCAAGTGGCCATTGCTGTTTTTCCCGCTGTAAGAAATATCACGATCTTCGTCAGAGCAGGTTTTCATCCAACCTATCTGTCCCTGATCATCAGAGCTCGAATTGGGCATTGCTTCCAAGCCCATCAGTTTCGCCACAACGCTTGGCGGCCGCTTCTGAGTCCTCGACTCTTTCTGCGGACTCGGTGAACTAGCATTCTTTTGGTCGAAATTACTCCGCAAATCCTTCAGGATTGAGTTCGATTTTGAACCAAGGTTAGTAGCATTCCTCATGGAACTCTCCCTGCTATCCAACGACAGTCTCGGAAGCTCTCTGAGCTTCGTGCTGGATTTACAGGTTTCTCTTGAGTCGAAAGAGAACCGAGGAGCATCCTTTGATACTGAAAACAAAGACCCATCTTTTGTTTCGCACGACCCTCTCGGCGGCTCTCTCACATCGTTGAAATACCAAGGCGCCTCTTTAAGCTTCGCAAGAACCCGTACTGATTCATTTAGATCCACAGGCGTCCTCGATTTTCCGTTGATTCCATGTGCGTATGATCCTCCATCCATTGATTTGGACAGTTGTAAAGGCCTTGGTGAGTCTCTGTGCTTCAGAACATGATTCGCAGGTTCTTCTCTGGCGGAGGTTCTAACCGATAGCCCACGAGCTTCTCTATAGATTGAGTCCTTGACAACATCTCGTAAATCGAGGGATTCCCTCCCAGACTGAGCATAAGCACTATTTGGTCTGCTTTCGACATCTGAATTCTTTGACTTCTGCGGATTCCTCAAGGACCACTCCGGAGGAGTGGCCCGCTCAAAGGAAGGGGGTTCCGGTTGAGCTGTTTTATTACAGTCGAGAGAAGAAAACGATGAAGAACAAGATGAAGATGAGAAAGAAGCTCTGGATGACTCGACGGAGATTCTTTGATTCTCAATCTGATTCTTGCTCGAGTTTTTCTCCTGCAAACACATGCCAAGTGCTTATGAATATACAAGAAATCACAACAGACACCCCAACTGCAACAACATTCAAAAACTACCATTTGAATCAGAGAATTCAGGTCTTTTGATTCCAGAGTTAGACTCAACAAAGTCAATAAATCTTTTTTTTTTTTTTATTTGAAACGAAAAGTCAATAAAGATATAAACAGAAACAAAGATTAAAACAAAAACTAGCAGACTTTTCACAACAGATTTGCTAGGGGTGCTTGCCCATGAGCCTCATCCCTTGGTGACCCCGACAGTTCATCTAGTAGATCCCACCATGGACAGCCTGCATGGTGGAAATCACACTGATAAGAGATCCTTGCCATCCATACATGTGTGAAATCCGAAAGGTTATTCCTGACTCGCCTTTGTATGGATGCTGAATGCGGTTGAAAGCCACAATCTCATTTCATCGACTGGGGCCATCTAAATTTGATTATATCTGGAACAGCCATCCATGAATGGCATGGTTGAGTAGCCCAAAATGCTATGAATGAGTAGCTCCGTGATGGGCAGGGGAAAGTCGTCCTTGGGATAAGCTTCATATAGGTCACAGAAGTATGTGCAAACACTTATTTTTGTCCATTCATTTTCTTAACTGGGACAATATTGGAAGATCACCAAATATTGAGACTTTTCCTATGTGACCATCTACAGACAGGATTACTTTTAGGTGAATGGCCTGGATCGCCTGGCCAATTTCTTAATATTGATTAGTAGTGAAATATCAAGCAGTTCTTACCACGATGGTCTGTGGAGGACATGCAGTCCCCTCCGTCCCGAGGTTGCCGCTATTCGAGTGGGAATGGCCTATAAAAAAGCATTGATATAATCAGATTGGATGCAAAAATCAGTACATGAAATCAACAGCTGGAATGGGTCTAATCAAAGATAAAGAACTCCAGCCAATTCCAAGAAGAGAGAAAATGGTGCAAACATGCTCAACTCAATAATCCAAGAAAACAAAAGGTGAAACAGAATTTCCACTGTTCAAATGACAGGATAACCTTCATAGCAGCCAGGCTTCTCAAGAAGAAAGTAGAGATACAGAAATGTGGGTAGTGTGCCTACCCAGATCAATTGCAGAAATCTCCTAATAAAATTTTAGGTTTTAAAAAAAAAAGGCATTTCAAAGCAACTAGATCAAACAAGAAAACACAGGATCCATTTTCATGTACTTGCAACTGAGGAATTATACTATCTTCAGTGTGAGGATATGTATGTATTTCTGGGCCCCAACTTCGTAAGGTGGGGCCCATGGTTCAGTGATCCAGAACATTGATCTGATTGACTCTGCTGTCAATTGACTGTGCCCGAAAATTTTACAGATGGGAAAATCCTAGTCCCTTCAATCGGTGGCCTCCAGTCCAGACATAATTAAGAAAAAAATATACAGTGATATTTCATATTCAGCAAACCATGGGAAAGAAGCCTGGGTAGGGTCCACTAATCTGGGTGATTTTAAGCCCATGCACCATCCATCGCAGACCCCATCAGAGCAGCAGTCGGGATTGCAGGACTATGGGGCCCCGTTGTGTGGATTAATCCTCAGGGTGAGGATCATATAATTCCTCTTTACAAATAAGATCAATCCATACCACAGAAAACAGCATTTCATGGATTAAGTAAAATCTCCATAATTAAGAATAGAGGGATGCTACTATGACACGCATGCATCATGAAAGTCCATTGAGCGTGCAAACAAACATGTCTATTGTACATATGGCACATTTGTGTGGTGATCAGATCCCCTGACTTGATAGGCTACCACATGGCTGGGCCAGATCCCGAAAGACACTGCAATTGGACTATGGTGGCCACACAATCAGCGGCCTGAGAAAATGAACAGGTTAACTCATAAATTGAGCAACAGTCTACATTCCTCCAGCAACACTCACTGCAATCGGATAGTAGGAATCATCCATTCGCTACATTTTTTTTTTATGATAGCCCATCCATGCAGTGGACCACAAGATCAACAGTCCATACAACCATACATGTTCTCTAGGCCTACATTCCTGGACAGGAAGGTTGCAATCATCATAATAGGAAGAGAAGGTCACATATTGAAAACAACATCAACAAATTCAAATTCCAATCCTAGTCTGGTTACAGATATACCTGAAGAAATCCTCTTATGGTTGTGGCCATTGATTCTCTTTCCGGTGATGATATGGTGTCGATCAAATAGCTGCAAGATCCCAGTCATGCATCCAATCTGCTTCTGCAGATCTGGATGGTCATCCGTCAACGCCTGTAACAGCTTCGCGGACATCCCGCCTTCTTGCTTCAATTACAAAACAAAGCTCCCTAACTCCCTAATCCTCACACCATACAGAAATCAATGAACTTTCAGACACCCCCAAAAGATAGAAATCTCAATCCCTTTTTCTCCAATAATTGCAACACCAACCACACAATTCAAGCCTCTTTCAGCACATGAGAAGAATCCCAGCAACGTACAAGGCACCTCCTAAAATCTTGCAATGGCAGCTTTTTCATTACCTATTATCAGCCAAACAAATCCTTCAATTATCTAATAAAATCAAACACATTTACACCCATAATTTTAAATAATATTAACATTCAATTCCTCTATCACAACAGCTTACTGAAACAAAAGAGAGAGAGAGAGAGAGAGAGAAGAGTCAGTTTTTCCAAATCATATGAAAATCTCAAAACACTTATTGAGGCTTTATACCTCCAAATAACACAAGAATTTCCAACAAGAAATTCTTTTTCCTTGGGATTGTTTAATTATACTGCATTGAATTCCTTCACAAATAGCCTTAAAAAATATATTTTAAAAACCAATTCAAGGTCCACAAAAACGGCTTTTTTTCAGCTTCTGCAAATGATATGAAATCAAAACCAAATACCCATATCCAAAATCACTCCTCTAGGCCTCAAATCACCAACAACATGAAAATTCAACACCCAGCAAAAAAAATTCCTTCTTTCTTGGGATTTTCTGAATGATACTGCATTGAATCCTTCCACATGCAGCTAAAAAAACTACCTTTTACAAAGCAATTCAAGGCCCAAAAAAATGGCACTTTTCAGCTTCTCGAAATCATATGAAATCAAAACCTGAAAACCAATCCAAAATCACTTCTTTAGGCCTTAAATCATCAATAACACAAGAAATTTCAACACCCAAAACGAAATTCAGTTCCTCTAGCAACAGCTAAAACAAAACCAGCTTTTTTTTTTTCCCCAACCAATTCGAGGCCAAAAAAAAAAAGTTACTTTTTCAGATTCTTCAAATCATAAGCAATCAAAACCCAAGACCAAAAACATAAAAAGTAAAAATCAATCTAAAATAACTTCTCTGGTCCTCAACAACAATGCAGAGATTCCAACAACCAAAAAGCAAATTTCTTTTTGTTGGGCTTTTCTTCAAAACAACCCAAGAAAGGAGAAGATCCGAAACACCCTACCAATTAAGGTAAAAATGCAGTTATTCTTCATGGGTTTTTTGAGGAATGACTGAAGGATAGCATAAGAGTTGAGAGAGAGAGAGAGGAAGAGAAGGAAAACCCATTACCCAAAGTCACATTCCACACCTAAAAATCCACCCAAGCAAGCAAATTTCAGCAGACCCAAGAAGAGATGTTTGTGTGGAGAGAGAGAGAGAGAGAGAGTTAGAGAGAGAGAGACTTTTCTTCTTGGTTTTAAGAGAAAACTACATTGAGAGAATGCATTGGGATATATGAAGAGAGAGAGAGAGAGAGAGGATTCATCCAAGCATGGCAAGAGAGACAGAGAGAGAATGGGTGGGTCAGATCTGCGTGCGGTGTGTTCTCACATTTCCATGTGGGCTGATAATGTGGAGTGGGCCCCACAGCTGCCTGCCTCAGCATGTGAGGTGTGTCAGAACCGAGTGGGGTTTGTGTTCTGGAAAGCCTGCAATTCCATTTCCTTCTTTTTCCTTCTCCTCCCTCCCCGCCTTTTTCTTTCCTTCTCTCCATCCACCGCCCCAGGATCCACTTCATCTACTCGAGCTTTTCTGATCAAGACGGTTGATCTTGTGGATCTCCATGTGAACACCCAATTTTCAATCATGGACTCTGTTTCAGTTGAATTTGGACCGTAGTTCTATTTCTTTCCGCCATCACTAATTTCTTCAGGCTGCCAATTGAAATGCTAGGATTGCTCTATTGAGAAGACTTTTCTGGGTTTGATCTATCAAGACTGGGGTCCATGAATCAATGGTCTGGATCTTTGAACCATGGGCCCCACTTTTACAAAATGAAAAACCCGAGTAATCCCAGTGTGGACAGCCCATCACCAATTACGCAACCATTTTCAGCCTGTGAATTGAAACCTTAGGATTTTTAGGCTTACTCCACCTGATCAACGGTCTCGATCATTGAACTGTGGGTCCCACCTTTACAAACCGAAAACCCAAGTATTTCCTTTCCATCCTACGGTTTCCTACGTAACTGCAGAATTACC
The DNA here is from genome assembly GCA_003013855.2 of Liriodendron chinense. Taxonomy (NCBI): domain Eukaryota; kingdom Viridiplantae; phylum Streptophyta; class Magnoliopsida; order Magnoliales; family Magnoliaceae; genus Liriodendron; species Liriodendron chinense. Next base: position 331,521 of record ML058525.1, read on the forward strand.
AAAATAACCTTTGAAAATCTAACATCATCTCCGATTCTTCGCAGAATGGAAAGTAGAGCTGGAATCCAAAATGCCCTTTGACAGCTCACCAAGCTGTGGCAACTCATCCTTCGTACGGATGGGATTCATGCCTCAGATCCGGATCTTCCAAGTAACCACAGCGATCACACCGTCCAATTAGTGGGCCCCAACTGATCATTTAAAAAAGGAATGATACCAATGGTTAAGATGGAACTATCAATGTGAAATCTAATCACTGTTCCATCCAAAACAGTGGACCACTATTTTAACGGTCCAGATTGGGGTACGTATGTCCCACTTGGACGGTGATGGCTACAGTAGCTGACTAGCAGACCCTTTCTTTCTTAAATAGGAAAAGGATGATGATACGGTAGAGCAGGGACCACCGGAAAATGGTAGATCCTTCTGTCCACGGTACACGTCGAAGGGCTATTTATAGTTTCTGACCGTCCATCAAGTCATCCGTACGGTGGAGGGAAAATGGTTAATAACACACATGAATTGGATAATCCTATCCGTTCGATCAGTTTCCCTGAAAGCGTTGGTTGAAAGCAATACTATTTAACGGTCAATTAAAATTTACGGATGGGATTTTCTCATGGACCCGATTTTTAAACATAATCCATGATATGGCCCACACAATGAACGGATATGATGGATGCATCAATCCTTTTCCCATTCAGGAAATTCATTTCTTGCCATTTATTTCTGGAAGCGGATTGCCGCACAGGGAATCCTACGTGGCACACGACGTGATCTGTGGGGCCCACAGTGATATATGTGTTTTTATCCACGCCGTTCATCCGTTTTCCAGATCATTTAAGGGCATGATGCCAAAATAAAAGTAGATTCAAAGCTGTAGTGGACCATGCCACAGAAAACAGTGGGGATTGAACACTCACCGTTGATAACTTCTTGGGGCCCACATAAGTTTTGGATCGAGATTATGTTTGTGTTTTCCCTTCATCCAGGTCTGTGTGACCTTATGGAAAAAGGTTGGATGGAAAATAAACCATCACGGTGGACCCTGGGAAGTATTCAACGGTGAGCATTCAATCCACACTCTTTTCTGTGGTGCGGTTCATTTGAGCTTTGGATCTGCATAATTTTTGTGATCATCACCTAAAATGAGCTGGAAAAACGAATGGACGGCGTGGATAAAACATATACATCACAGTGGGCCCCATAGAGTTTGGCCACGTCGGCACCTGCTTCTCTTGTTTCTATCAATAGACAATGTTGTGCGTTAACCACGCCTTAATGCACGCTCCGCAAATTGCATTCATGGGACGATCTCAGCCATTTAATTTGGGTCCTTGAAGTTGGACCTGTGACCATTTTCATTTTGACCGTCCATTTCGTGACCATTAAATTGATGGCTAGGATTTTATATAGATTTTGATTATTTGCATAGTGGCCCACTGTTTGAGCTTACATGTAAGCCATTGTACAAAGGATGGGTTGCCACAGTTTAACGAACTTTGGTAAACGGAGACTTTATGGCTCCTACTTTTGCTCTTCTTTTCGGGAGCGGATTGGTGCGGCCCCGACCTTACCTAAGACGGTGCGGCCCTGACCGTGGATCGCACCTTGATGTATATATTGTATATCCACGCCGTCCATCCGTTTTTTCGGATCATTTTAGGACATGAACCTAAAAATGAAGTAGATCCAAATTTCATGGACCATACCATTGGAAACGGTAGGTGATTGAACGCCTATCATAAAAAAAAACTTCATAGGGCCCAGCATAATGGTTATTATCCATCCAACCTATTGATAAAGTCATACAGAGCTGACTGAAGAAAAGACAAAAAAAAAAAAAAAAAACAAATACCAGCTTGATCCCACATTTATATGACCCACAAAAAGATTTTAATGGTTGATCATCACTGCTTCATGGGGTGTTTCCTTTTTGGTATCATGCCCTAAAAGGAGCTAAAAATATGCATGGACAGCGTGGATATATAATACATACATAAAGGTGGGCCCCACAGTCAGGGCCCCACCTAATCAGCTCCCTTTCTTTTACATGCTAAAATAATTGAAATTGGTTGTAGGTAACTTGTCATGCAGCCTCATCGTTCCTGCCAGTGTGAGACTTTTGTAGGAATCCAGTCCCTTCAATCAGTAGGCCCCACTATGAAGATCACTTGGCATAAAAATCAGGCCGGTTCACTCATTAGTTGGGCCACACCACTAGAATTATAAGACATGGTCTGAATCAACACACATGTGTGGCCCACCTAACGAGTGGATCAGCTGAGGCAGACGATCTTCATTATAGGGCCTGTAGTATGCACGGTACAGATGCTCCATGCAGAGGCGTGTTGGCAGGAAAGCTGGGGCTGCATGAGAAGTTAACATACAGCCGGATATTGATGGGAGGGATCACCTATTGCATACGTGTGAGAGATCTGAGCCGTACACGGAACTGTGGCACTCAGCCCAAACATCTCCTGTTACAAAATTCAGGCTGTTACATACATGGTGTGGATCACATGTGCATGATTAAAAATAGGTGGATATCTTGATTTTCTTCCTAAACATTTTTGCTGTGAAAATGTGGCCCACCTGATGAATGGATTGGCTTGATTTTTAAGCCATGTTACGTCCACCATTAGTTCTACCTCCTTATGGGATTGGATCTCATACACCTTTGCCATATTAATACTTTTGCATATATAATTTTCCAAGGCTGAGTGGAATACATTGCAATATGTTGAAATAAAATGCTTTGGCCGTTGGATTTTTTTTTTTTTTTTTTACAACTATCCAAAGCGTTTAATTAACGGTGCTTACCTTTTTGTTCATATTGACCATCAATGTTCAGAGCAAAAGAGTCAAAATATCAAAGGTCTGTAAAAAAAATTCCATTGTAAGTTTTTAGTTTTCAACTTTCCACCCCCTAAAGTAAGACCAGTCATATCAACGGCTTGGATCATTGAAAAGTACTTAAATTCAAAGGTTAAACATCATGCTCATGCTGATGTAACTGAGCAAACCTTTTTCTTTTTTCCTTTTTCATTGAAAGGTTCTGGGGGTTTTGGAGGCACCAATTATCATGATATCATGACATTGGTGCAAAATTCCATGATATCTCATGAAATTAGGTGGAACCAAATGCGTTGAAAAATGATTCAATTGCTAATCTTTAGTTTTCAACTCTCCACCCTCCGAAGTAAGACCCATCATATAAACCGTTTGGATAATTGAAAATTACTAAAAGTCAAATGCTAAAGTTCTAACACACCCTGTGTTGGTTTGTTTGACATTGGTTGGGAGAGGGGTAGGGGTTTGTCTTCATATATATTGGGATTACTCCACCTAATAGGTTAACATTTTGCAAAAGCCTGACTGACTTGAAGATGGCGAATCTCTCCTGACTCGGAAGGGGGAGACTTGATAGGATGTTCCTCCTTATGAGAAGGGGAGAGAGTGTAGCCTGAGGGTGGTTGGGCGCCCAACCAGTCTCGATCAGGCGACCGAAATTCACCCCGAAATGTCTAGAAGTCTTGAACAGTTTTTGTGGTGGTCGGGCCCCCTACCTTATTTTTATTGGGCACCCTACCACGCATAAACAACAATTCCGCTGTTTCTTATTTCAGCTCCAACTCTCACGTAAACTTATATAATTGGTTCCAATTGGAGACCTAAGCGTCCTAATAGGAGGTTTGCATGTCCAAAGTGAGGGAGAAAAAAAAGAGGAAGAGAAAGAGAGAGAGGAAGATTGTTAGAATGAGAGATTTCTGCTAGTGAAAGATAACACAGCGCAGACGACATCTCGGGTTCTTTTACGTCCTCGTGCTCAGTGAGATCTCTAAGTTTCGAATCCTTTTATTATTTATCCACTCCTGCATGAGTGAAGAAAGTTTGATCCAAGCGGGTTGTGCTTGTGATCGGTTGTAAACAATTTTCTATTCATAGTGGATTGTTTGTTTGGACGAGGTCCCATGATTTTTACCTCTTTGAGGGTTTTTCACATAAAAATTTCTTGTGTCGTATGGTTTGATTATTTTCTTGCGTTTCCGCATTGTTATATCTCATAATTCAAGTAGTTGGGGGGCGAGATCCTAAGGTTTTTGTGCAACGCACCTAACAAAAGTGGTATCAGAGAGTTCAGGTTGCTTGAATGGATAATGGGATCGGTGTGAATTATGAACGATGGCTTGTCAAGGATGATTAGCGTCAATGGGTCTAACTGGCCCATATGGAAGGCGAAGATGGATGACTTGTTTTATTGTAGGGATTTGTATGCTCTAATCTTAGGCATATCCGCCAAGACGAAAGATATGACTCATAATGATTGCAAGTTGGACCAGAAGGCAGTAGGGTTTATTAGACAATGGTTGAATGATTTAGTTTTCCACCATGTGTCTACGGAGACCTTAGCCGCTAGCCTATGACAAAAATTGCAAGGGCTGTAGGAGAAGAAGACAACCGGCAATAAGATCTTCCTGATTAGAAAACTTATGAATCTTAAGTTCAAGGAAAACGGTTATGTGGCTGAGCACATGAATGAAATCAGCAATATTGTAAACCAGCTCTTTGTTATGAAGATGGTTCAGGACGATGAGCTATAGGCCTTGCTATTGTTTAGCTCGTTGCTTGATAGCTGAGAGAAATTGGTTGTCTCTGAGTAACTCTGCTTAGACGGAAAAGTGTTCATGGAGCGGGTTACCAGTTGTCTCTTCAATGAGGAGGCAAGGAAGAAGTCACAGGAGTTTACTCAGCAAGAGGCCCCTATGACATAGGAACGTGGGAGAGAAAAGAACAAAAAGAGCGGGAAAGCCCGAGATAAATCCAGAAGCAAGTCTAGTGTCAGGAAAGATGTTGAGTGTTGGAACTATGGCAAGAAGTGTCATTATAAAAAGAATGCCACAAGAAAAAAAAGATAAGAAAGGAAAATGGAAGGAAAATGAAAATGAATCAAATTCTACCACGGTCACTTCAGATCACGACGTTGTGGTTATTCTTTCCGCGGATCACGATGTTTGTCTCACGGCCATGAGTCAGGACACTGACTGAGTGATAGACTAGGGAGCGTTGTTTCATGAGACTTCACGTAGAGATTTCTTCACTAGTTACAAGTCAGGCAACTTTGGCACCTGTGAAGATAGGGATTTTATTAAATTCCACAAAAAAAGAGAGAAAAATTGAGTTTATTAAATAATGTGTAATTGTATATCAACTTTTAATGACACCAATAAGTAAATAATAAAATAAATCCTAATTCGTAATTACAAAAAATAGTAAAATTCTAACTCTAATAGAAATTGCCCAAAATAGTAAAACTTATTTAAAGCCTAATTTACTAAAAATATAAAATATAGATAAACTTTACTAACATGATTACAAGTAATTTCTAAAAAAAAAGAAAAAAAAGCTAAAACTATAAAAATAAGAAAATACTACAAAACTTTAGAATTACTAAAAATAATATTTTTCCCATCAAAACTCATTTTTGATATGGAAGGGAGCATTTTCTCACGAAACGGATCGTGCAACCCGTTAAGTGGGTTAGTTGACCCCAAATGACCCATTATAATAAAAATTGATAGGTTGTGCATCTTGTAACGATGCTCGGATCAAAAGTTATGACCAATTTATGGTTCACACTTCAAACGATAATTTCTCCCAATTTGGATTGAACTTCTTCGATCTGGATGCGCCTAGAGCCCAGTTACGTCATGCCATACGTAGGACTGGCCCGAATCTAACGGACTACGTCCTCCTCCATTTGACATTCTTTTGGTCCAGTCATGCTAGGAATGTCTTTGTGCCACGTCCTATATCAGTTTTGGAGGCACCGATTATCATGATATTGTTGCAAAATTCAGTAACATCCTATGAAATTAGGTGCAACTAAATGCGTTGAAAATGATTCAATTTAGAGTTTTAGTTTTCAACTTCCCATCCTCCTCAGTAAGACTAGTCATATCAACAGTTTTGGATCATTGAAAATGACGTACATTCAAATGTTAAAGTTCTACACATTATGCTAATGTATTTAAGCAAACCCTTATTTTGTTTTATTTTTTTTAATTTATAAGGTTTTTGGGTGTGTTTGGAGGCATCAATTATCATGATATTGGTGTGAAATTCATCACATCTCATGAAATTAGATGCAACCAAACACACCCATTTATAAAGATAGGAAAAGAATGAGAAATTAAAGGGGAAAAAAAAGAACAAGAAAAGAAAAGATAACTTCCTTACAGCAGTACATGGTCCACTGCAAATTGCAATCATGCTGCCTATGACCCCAGTAGCTGTCCAAACGGGGCCAAAGGCTTCATAGAAAGGCCCTATCACTTTTGGGGCAGGAGCTCATGGCTCTTGCCATGGTTGTGAGAAGACTAATTATTCTCACAAACTTCCAAAGTATGGAAAGAAAAGCACTCCAGTACTTGCAAATCATAGCCCCGATCCATTACGCAGGCCATATATCAATAGACCATTGTCCTCGATACTAAAGTCTGCAATAACTGCTAAGTGGGGCCTACCAAAGGAAAATAATGATTTCACAAGATTACAAAATCCATTCTAAGTAAAGGGTGTGTTTGGTTGCACTAAGAATATTTCATGATTAATTGTGCACTAATTTTCATGAAATATGGTGCAACCAAACGCACCAAAAAAAGAAACAATGACATGGCACCAATGTTTTTATTTTAGCTTTTATACTGGTATTTTAAGACGTGGATTGAAATGAGGATCAGTCTTGAGGCTGCCCGGAACCGGCCACCAAAACGAAAGTGGCTGGGTGAATATAAACCGGATTATAAGCTGTTAGGGGCTTATTTGGTTGCCGCTTAAAAATGATTTCATTACATTTTCTTTAATTGTAATTATGTACCTGAGATCTTGATTTCGGGTGCAGTTTATTGTACCAAATATGATCATGAAATTTCATGATATTAAAATTGTGGTGCGACCAAACACACCCTTATATAAATTGTTGATTATATTTTTAATCCCTATATAAAGAATACCTAATATACGATTACGATTAAATGTCACCCAAGCAGGCTCCAACTATTTCTAAAAGAGAAAAAAGAACAGAAAAAACAACGGTTGACAATCAATCTCACGGCTTCTACTAAAAAATCAAATGCTATGACTACTTCACTGAAAAGTGCACTTATTAATTCCTTCTATTTTTTACAAGCATGACCTGAAATCAAGAGAACCCAACCTAGCCTGAATTCCAACCTGATGCTTGACCAAACATGACCTAAACCAATTCAAATACATGTGATTATTGTTGAATGGAGCCTTCAATATGAATAGATCAAGGGGGTTATTGGTTGACCAATTGCTATGGTCGGTCGATAAAAAATATCTTGGATATTACAGTTTGGTCTCTAGACAATTTTGGACGACCGAACTCGGAGGATTGATCGATTGATAATATTAAAAAATATCTTGGATATTTGAATATTTTTTGGCATGCTCGGGCAACTAAACATGTGGTCATCAGGCCATCGAGGGTTGGTTGGGTGTTGTCAATTGACCAACTAAGCAACCGTCAATTTCTACAATTTCTGTGGTTTTGCATAAGTTATTTCTAATTTTGGTTATATACTATATGAGCAGGTGTAATTGGAATTAAGGTAATGCTAAGACATGTAGGGATGTTGGAGAGATCAAAGCTAAGATTTTTTCTTGAGAATTTTGATCGAAGTGCATCTCTTATAACTTTTTTTCACAATGCAATGATCATGGTTTTTCCTTAAAAAGGTTTTTTCCTGGAAAGGTTTTTCCACACAAAATTCAAAGTGTCCTCTTGTAATAATTAACTAGTGCGATTGTGAAAGCTTTGCTTGATTTTTTTCTGAGTTTTCGCAGGTCTCAACAATTATTTTCTCAACTCCATCTAACAAGAATGAATTTACTTAAGCCAATTTCAAATCGGATTGGCATTATCCAACGTGAACCTGAACTTGGGTTGGGTTGACCCAAACTCAAGTTGCGGCACCATTCCTTTCCTGGCCGAGCAGATCCAACCGCCCACAGAAATAGGCGGGCATCCTGTCTTGGTCATTGTTGTAGGTTAAAACAAAATGCATGCACTTGTTTTTTTCTACCATATTCCTACTACCACGTAGACTCGAAGACAGTGTGGGCCCCACCCATTAGTACGTCGTGCACTGCAGTAATTTCAAAACCTGTATTTATGGTACATGTTAAAATGCACTGTACCAGCTTGACTACTTATGTTTTGAGTCACTGCAATACTCTTGTCGCCACAACAACTGACTAGAACTGAGAAAGGCAGTTGGATGTAAGTGGGTCTTCAATAAGGTGGCCCACCACTCAGTAATAACTTGAGTCGTCTTTAAAGAAGGCTAATGGGTGGTAAGCATGTGGACCGCTGATCATCAAACCGGTGGTAAGCCGCGATCAAGGGCTATGATTGGTCGAGAGAGTGGTATTGAGTGAGGTATAGAAGGATATGGATTCTTTCCCTAGGTTGGTTCATCTGCAATGTTTGTATAGTAAGCTTATTCTACTTGTTGTGTGGGATGCCCACTGTGATGTGTGCATGATATCCAATCCATCGCTCTCATTGTTAAAAGCCCAAAATTCATGCTTGAAAAGTCTAAAATCACATAGTGTGGTCCCACCTGAATTTTGGAATGGCTTTATTTTTAGGGATGTTCATTCATCCTGGTGGGGCACATTTTTTGAATGGATTGGATGGCATATGCAAAATGTTTTGGGCTCCACATGCAATCTAAAATGTTTTAACGGTGGGTGTGACCCACCAGTGTTTTCTTTTGGGCTGTTTTTTGGCGTACAAAGGAAAATTTAAAGGGCGAAACTCATGGAAGGATTGGATGTGGGCCCTACATCACAGTGGGCCCCACTTACCGCATTGTATGATAATGTAGAATAAGCTTATTGTACAAATCCTGTAGGGGATCAGGCCTCTTCTTTCATTTGGGTTTTCTCACGCTATCCATTTCTAGTACTCAGGCTGTGTGCGGTGGTTGATGCTCAGCACTAATAAGAAATTGTACACACGATGTACAACCGGTGAACCCCACTTTAGACGGATGGTAAACCAAAAGTCAACAGTTGCTGATTGATGGATGCTTATCGGACGGTTGAGGTGAAAATAACCAATGATGCACTTATCAGACGGTTGAGATGAAGACAACCAGCGATCCACAATTAGTTGACGGTTGAGATGAAATAAGAAATTATCCAAAATCAGGTAACAATTGCCCGCGAAAAATTAAGATTGCTACACCAACTTTAGATGATTCTGGGACAGTTTAATTAATTTGAGTTAATGTATGCCACATGTACCACATTTCTGATTGCCTGTGTATCAACCATCACATGCTGCCTGAGTATCAAACATCCCTTCTCTCAAAGGGAGTGATGAAACACAACCTTTCTGATGCATTGTTGTCTCACCAAACATGCATGCAATGAAGATCACCTTGCATAGAAATCAGGCAGTACTGATCATCAGGTGGGCCACACCGATGGAATCAATGGACAACCAATGGTTTGAATGAATATCAGCTGTGGTCTGCCTACGAACTGATTATCCTGATTTTCGAGAATGATGATCATCTGCATGGTGGGGCCAATCTTTTTTGCGGTCGTGATTACCTAAACAAGTGGTATGTTGATGGGAAAGAAGAGAAAATGCTCCAATGCTCTCACAACACCTAGTTGCATCAGGTAATTACTTTGATGGTCCAACAGATAACATAAACCGTCCATTTAGTTTAGAATTCATTTCAAGGGCTATCATGCAAAGTTAAGACAGATTGGATAATTAAATTAGTCTTAGCTTCGGCCTTATTTTTTGTAGCCGTCCGTTTTCCAACCGATGAGTGGTTAGGATTGCCTCACCAAAGTGTTTCTTTGAAATAAGAGCAATCTATATATGATGGGAACTATATATCAAATAGATGGATTGAATTGTTAGTTATACTTATTATTGTACAAATGATCTTGGCCGTTTATGTTATAGGTAATTGATCAGTCTAGATCATGAAATTTGCATTAGACCTAATGGATGGTCTAGATCATTCAAATGTGTTTTAAGTGCCTCAGTTTGCGCAGAACGAGCAATGGAGCATCTCTCTTCTATGAATTCCTAATCACTGTCGGCATGATCTGCACATGGAGATGTTTGTGATCGGGTCTGTGTGGGACCCAAAGAGGTGTCTGTGACAAATCCACTCCGTCCATCTATTTTGAAAGGTCACAATAGGACAGGAATATAAAATTCAGGAAGATCGAAAAGTCAGGTGGGCCACACCAAATGAAAAAATGGGAATAGAAATGTCCACTGTTAAAACCTTCCTAGGGCTGACCATGATTTTTATATGCCATCCAAACCGTTCATAGGATTATTACCACTCAAATAAACAATAGGCACAAATATCATCCTGATACAGAACTTCTATCACCCCAGGCGTTCATTCCCCACTGTTCATCATGGTGGGGCCCATCCTTACAATCCATATTTTACATTTTGATTATTATGAATCGGCCCTATCTAATCATTTCTCGAAAAAGTATATTCAAATCTTCTCTTCAATTAGCAAATGATAGATGCCATTTTTACTTTTTTTTTTAAGTCATCCAATTATTCACACCACGTGGCAGCAGATCAACATCTAGTAGACTGTTGAGCCATGACGGTCTGAATTGTATGTGGAAGAGTATGGACGATCCACAAATTGGGCCATTTATTTGTTGGGGCCATCATCGATTTTCTTGTGGTTGTAAATGAATTACATCTATTAACCATCCCATCAATGTCTTAAAATGGATCAGATCATTCAATCATTGCATTTTTGCATGGTGGCCTACAAAAATGTGTGGCCAACCTAATGCATGGTCCAGATTGGCTAATTCGATTGCCCCGTGATACACCATCCTTTAACAGCGAGAGCTTTTAGAGAAAGTGGTTGTTGGCATGATATAAGGTCCTGTAATATATTCGTCCATGGGACATTTATGGTGTCACTATCCCATTCACCTGAGTCTCTTCGTCCTTGCCCAGTTCCCCTGCATAGCTCCACTGTACGCATGGGGAGTGTTAAAAGTCTCTTGATGCATATTGGTATACCATCCTTTAACAACTCTAGCTTTTAGAGCATGTGGTGATTTGACATGGTATCAAAGCTAAGGTAGTGCTTTCAGAGCAATGTGGTGATTTGACATGATATTAAAGCCAACCTTCCATCTAGTCCACTGATCCAAACTTTTTTCAACGGCTATATCTTATTACACCATCCACTAACAGCTTGAGCTTTTAGAGCAAGTGATTGTTTGATGTGGGCTGTTAGAACATTTTTCATTTGATTTTAGCCTGGAAAAGAAATGTTGAGGAAGATTTACTCCTCAGCTGCATGGGACTTGGAGAGTATGATCCATTAATCTGGATCGTGTAGATTGTTAGCTGGATTCTACACCGTGATGTATGACTAACATCCGTCCCATTAATCAGATGCATACTTCCATTTTGAGTCATAGATCTAAAAATCAGGCCAATATATGACTTTGGGAGGCCACACCACAGACAACAGTTGAGAGTTGACGCCTGCCCATTGAAACTTTCCTGATTGTATGTAGGGCCCTGTGAGATGTGGTTTGGAAATCCAGGCCATCCATTGTGTGCATACCACTTGGATGAGGAGTCTCATTAAATTCTAGGCCATTACAAAACTGATGTGACCCCACCAAGTGCTTTTAGATGTTTTAGGCATGACTTTTTCATGATTTCAGTAGGTTTGGCCCAACTTAGTTTCAGATAAGGCTGATTTTTTGTACATCCCATGACCTAGAGTGGACCTACCAAATGCATGGTATAGGATGTCCTATCACATATTATGGAGGGCCCCACAGAGCTCAACCTTGTGGGAAGCTCCCATGAGATCCTCATATTGCAATCCGTGAAGCTCATGGCCATGTAATTGGCCTCCCCCACATATTGCAATCCGTGCAGCTCATGGCCGGGACCCCATTAGCCGTCCAAACCGGGGCCATAAGCTGCATATCACTATCAGGCCCCATTGCTTTTTGGGGCGGTGCTTATGGCTCTTGCCATGATTGCAAGAAATCTAATTCCCGCGCAAACAGCCGAACACATAAAAGAAAAGTACTCCAGTACTTGCAAATTATAGTCAAGGTTGCAAATTATAGTCTCCATATCCAATGAAGGTGGTCCACTATGTGGACTCTAAAGTCTGCAATGACCACTAAGTGGGGCCCACAAAAGAAAAATGATGATTTCACGAGATTATGAAATCCATTCTAAGGGAGTGTTTGGTTGCACTAAATGTCATGATATTTCATGATTACTCTAATTTGGTGCTAATTTTCACGAAATATGGTGCAACCAAACGCACCACAGAAAGAAACAATGACATGGGCCATTGTTTTTATTTTTGCTTTCTTACTAGCATTTTAGGATCTGGGTTGAAAGGAATATCAGCTCGTTGCTGGCCGGATCCAGCCACTAAAATGGAAATGGCTGGGCAACTTATAAACCGAGTTAATTAAGCTGTGAGGGTCTGTTTGGTTGCCACCTAAAAATAATTTCATCTCATTTTATTTAATTGTAATTATGTATTAGTGTTCATGGCTTAGGGTGCGATCCATTGCACCAAATATCATGAAATTTCACAATATTAAAATTATGGTGTGACCACAGGCACGCTTGTATAAATTGTTGGTTATATTTCTTACAAACCCGACCCGAAATTAAGAGGACGCAACCTGCAACCTGACCTGAAATCTCGCCTGAGGTGCCCAACCCGATATTCGACCTATTTCAAATTGACACGACCTAAACCCCGGACCGAAATACCTGTGAGCATTGTTGATTCTCTCTCTCTCTCTCTCTCTCTCTCTACTCTCACACACACACACACATTCATATGTATTACGTACAGTACACACCTAGTTTCCCTAGGCTTCTTCATGTGCTCTCTACATATGAGGTGTGTGTGTGTGTTCGCAGAAAGGGATCATGTGTACTAGAGGGTGAAGAATCTTCTTAAGGGATTTTTGGGTGGGTGAGAAATTGCTTGTGTAATGGAAGAGTGGGAGTGAGAGATAACCTTTGTATTTTTTGTTTCGCTTGTCTTTGTAAAGAAGAAAGTTCTATATTACCGCACTATCGATGTAAGCATATTATGAAACAACGTGAATCTCAGTGCCCCTCTCTTAACTTGTGGTTTGGATTTTTTTAAGTTTTTGTTTTAAATTTTTCCTTATGTGATTTTATTATTATTTTTTTTTACATCTTGCATCAAAGGTGCTTTGATACTTTTTAGTAACAAATGGTGAAAAAAGGATGGAACTACAAATGTCCTGGAGGGGGGGTGAATTGGACAACTCAATTTAATTCTGTCTCTTGCAATCGTAAAATAAATCAGAGTATCATTCACAAGATTAACAAGAATAAATATGCAACTAACCAATCTGAAAGCTAATAAGCAAATAGAGAGCAATATGAAAATCTTGGATTAAATCGTAGTACAACCTTTCACTTAGAAATTAAGTAGTACAATCTTTCACTCAGTAAACTAAGTAGGACAACCTTATATCACTTAGAAATCTAAGTAGGACAACATTATGTCATGATTTAAGGTTTCATAAAAAATCAAACACATAAGAAGATAAAAGAATAAAACAATTACCATGACACAGAGAGTTATAGTGGTTCAGTGCTAAAACAACTTGCACCTACTCTACTCCCAAAATTACTACTCCTTATAATTTTGGTTTTTCACTATATAAATGTTTTTACAGGTTCACATTTAAAACTTGATACAGAGATTGTGATTTTCATAAGCTTATCACAACAAAACCTCAAATGATTTTCACAAGCTAATCACTAACCTTAAGTGATTTTGACAGGCTAATCACTAACAACCTGATTTGAGATTTTTACGAGCTATCTTAAATAAAACTCAAAGTATGGAAAGATATTACCGTTTTTCTTATAGAAGATGATGAAGCTTCAATAGTGCAGCAATCCGATCTTTTAAGAAGATAAACTAATATAGCTCAAACAAGATGGAACTAGGAATTTCTAAAAATAGTTTTCCTAAAAGCTGTAATTTCAGTACTCTTATCTCTAGTATGAGAATGATCTTTTCTTTACACAATCAGATTAAATGAGAAGAGAACTAAAATAGCTATAAAATAACTAGGAATTAAGAATAGATAGCTAGACTATAATGGAGGGCTTTTCACCAAAGAGATTAGTATTTTTGTACTTTTTCTTGATGAAAAATAGAGACAAGAAAACCCTATTTATAACAAAAAAGTTAGGTCTTCGGCTGACTTAAGTTTGCCTTCGGCTAACCTAAGATTCAACTGTTTTATCCTAACAGCTATTAGATTTCGCGGGATAAGAATTTGTTTAAACTTCGACTGACCCGAGTGTCGGTTCGGCTAGCCAGAGTGAGCTTCGGCCGACCCAAGTTCCAAGTCTAGAAAATAGTTTCGAATCTAGAAACTTGACCGAAGCATGTTCGGCTAGCTGAACACAGGATCGGGCTGACCGAACATCTCCAGAATTTTACAATTATGCTTGCTGAAAACTTAACTGAAGTTCCCAGGCTGGCCGAAAATTTTTGGGCTGACCGAATACAGGGTTAAGCTAGTCGAATTTCCTTGAAATATAACTTTAAAATAAATTAGAGTGACTAACTTGAAAGTCATATGAAATCACCTAACCTAGGGTCATCACTATGGTCAATATTATCTTGTCATATATGGTTTATCTTCGAACCTTTGCCGCAACCTGTTGTAGAGTCCATAGTCTTGATCTTGATGTGTTTGTTGAGTTTGACTCTGGTCTTCTCACAGAACTTAGCTTGCTCACACAACCTCATGTACTTAAACTATTGTCTATGAAATTTGACAACTATACTATGCTTAGCACTCACATTTTGTGCTTAGTACTTACAAATGGTATTAAGAGAGATTTGGGTTTAGTTTTAGTTGATTTGTGGTCTTTTGGTTTGTACACTTTTGATTAGGTAGGTTAAGGTATGTGATCTACTTATTCATCAGGACTTAAACAAGGTGTTGAAGGAAAGATCGAAGAACAAATCATTGAATGATATTGAATAAAAAGATTTAGACTTGAGGATTATCAGCACAATCTGCTTATGTCATGCAAATGGGGTGCTTTATAACTTCATAAACGAGAATACTATGGAAAAGCTTTAGGACCTGTTTGATTTTCCAAATCTACTGTAACTCCATTGCAAATGGGTAATGATTATTTCCTTTAGTAATTACTGCATTGTTCCCTACGCTTGATTTGATGGTTTACTTTTTGAATGTTAAAACTAAGGAGGTTGTGAAATATATGTGGGGCCCACCATAATGTATGCGACTTATCCATACCATCCATCCATTATGTCATCTGAATTTAAAGCATGATCCAAAAAATGAGGTAAATCCAAAGCTCAAGTAGACCACACTGAAATTGCGTCGGGTAGTCTAAAACGACACCCTATACAAACACGGGCGGAAGCTTAAGGAGCAACTAGAATTATGGCTAAGTCCTAGAGGGGGGGTGATTAGAACCTTTTTAAAATATTTTCGCCTACTTAACAAATTTAGCAAGTTAAACTATGTAAGTGATTAACACTTCGGCTTCCAAGCCTTAGTGGGTCCAATCAATAGACTAGCAAATGATGAAAGGCAATTAACATCCTAGTCTAAGTAAGCATAGATCAATAAATGATTAGACTAATGAAGAATCTAATCTATATACCTCAAGTAGACTTAAATGAGGATGGATCAATTAAGCTCAAATCTACTCAAGGAGTGAAAGTACATCTTGTATGTGTGGATGTGCCTATCAAGTGCCTAGGATACATTCCTAACTAAGCATTCATAATTAATCAATTAAACACAATGTATAAAGAGAAATGTGCTCAAGAACAATCACAAACACAAGGATGTATAGTGGTTCGACTACTTGTCTACTCCACTCCCAGTTCAAGTACTCAACCCCTTTGAGCACACCGGCATTCACTTGAGAGTTTAAATCTGGTTCCTCCCAACCAAGGTATTTTAACTCGGATCCACCCAACCGGGGAGTTTTCAGGTTCCTCCCAACCTACACATTCACACCCGTGTTGGTGGCTCCCTTTGGAGACTTTGTTTAAGCCCGACAAACGTGCCAAGGAACAGCTTACGTCCCTAAATTTAGGCCCGGCAAACGATCCAAGGAGTCCCGAACAACCCCTAGTCTTTAGGCCAAGGAACGGCTAACGTCCCTAGACTTTAGGCTAACTAACAGGCCAAGGATTGGCAAACGACCCTAGTTCGAGTTTGTCAAATAAATTCTACATTCAACTCGGATGGACTCTTAACAAGACAATCTTACTTGTCGAATTGAGCCCCTTTGTAACGCCGCTTTAGGTTGCTTCTTCGTTCTCTCCCGTGCTTGAATCAGCTCCCCTTGTGCTCCCCTGATCTTTGATGTCGTTGCTTTGCCAAGGCTTCAGCTCCAAGATCAGCTACTTTGCATATGATGCTCCATTGGAGATGCCCAAGGTGCTAGAGAATGGTGAATCCTCTACAAATGGTAGGAAATAGGTTTTCTAGAGGAATACACCTATTTGGACTCCTAGGTAGTGTTTAGACAAGGGATTTAACTATGATCAATGTGTCTAAACCCTAGGAATCAAGAGGGAACAAGTCCATTCTCAAGATGCCATTGAATGACCCAAGCTTGTGATGAAAACACAAGGAGAATGACTTGCTATGGGTTTGAGATAGGGCCTCTAATGGTCTCTAGCAATGGTGGCTTCTATCTCCTCAAAATCCCCTCTCTTCACCCCAAAATCGAATCCCCCGCTTTTATAAAGTTCTTCCCAACGGTCAAATAACGGGCAGATTTACGCAGGGTCGGGCGCCCGGAATACAGTCCAATATAAAGTTTTAAACGCTGGACAGAGTTGAACCTGGTCGGGCGCTCGGACCTGTTGTGGTCGGGCGCCCGGTGTCCTTTTTTTTCACTGGTCGGGCGCCCGGTGTAAACTTAGTCGGGCGCCTGAAATTTAATCCTCAAAACGGTCTTGTGCTGTTGGATGATTTTTTCACTGGTCGGGCACCCGGACATGTTGTGGTCGGGCGCCCGATGACCATTAGACTTTCAGGCCAGCTCACTTGGACGGATTCCTCCTTTGGTTGGGCGCATGGTGGACATTAGGTCGGGCGCCCGACCAGGCATGAATTTCTGCTGTTTTGCAGCAGATCATGCAACCTCTTGGCCATTCTTTTTGTGGTCTTTTGGGACACCTAAGGCCAATCTAAGATGACTAATGGTATGCCTATTAGGTTATGGTCATCTAAAGGTTTATGGTTTTGGATAGGTACTAGGTTAAGGCTCATCAAGGCATCACATTTACCTGTATCTTCTTTCTTGATGCAGCAGGTTTGTCTTGAGTCTTCGGTCTTCGTCTTCATTAAGCTCAACTGACACTAGACTTACTGACCTAATTAATTGACAACTAGGTGCACTAGTATGCCATAGAAAAGTGCACTAACACACACCACAACATAAAGGGAATCGAACACCTATCATTGAAAACTTCCTAGGGTCACTGTTTACTTTAGCGTGGGCCACTTGAGTTTAGATATGCCTCATTTTTCGGCTCATGCCTCAAAAATTCTGATAAAACGGATGGACGACTCGAATATATCATATACTTCATGATGGGGTCTACAAATTTAAACTAGTCCTTTTGGATCAATTTTCGAAGCAAAAATACATGCCTATTTTGAAATGAAGTGAAAATGTAATAATTTATTATGAATAGTTATTTATAGAGGATTTGAAAAATCAAACAGGCATTCGAAAAAGTTGAAAGGTCTCCTCACGACAAAGTCTTTGACCAACATATTATATTAAAGCAAGTATTATATGTCCTAAAGAGGAAAGAAGGTACATCTATGCATAAATACTTGAATCGGTTCCATAAATTATTTGTTAACTTTTGTGCATTGATGTGAAAGTTGATGAAAAGAATAAGACCTTAATTTTATTGCGTTCGCTTTTTTCATCATATCACCACCTTGTTATGACTTTGGTTTATGGAAGGAGATCATCTTCTATCAAAAGAGCTTATAAAAAATTTCAGGTAATAAGGAAGGATGTGTTGAAGGTTTGTAACTAGAGGCAAATTTATAAAAAAAAAAAAAAAAATTACAGTAGCAGGTTTATAAATCTAGATGTGAAAAGAAAAAACATGAAAGATTACTTTTGCAAGAAAATAAGGCAACATGAGGATGTGTAATAAACTTGAAGGAAAAGAGAAAAAGAAAGAAAATTCTTTAGATAAAGCGAGTGTAGCATAAGCTTCTTCTAATGAGAAGTGTATTGTTGTTCTATTGGCAACCCCAATTAAAAATAATTTTCAGGACACGTAGATTGTTGATTTTACTTATTTCCATCATATGTGTCCTAATAAGGGTCGCTTCACCACTTACATGTGAAATTGCGTCGGGTAGTCTAACACGACACCCTATGCATACACGTGCGGAAGCTTAAAGAGCAACTAGAATTATGGCTAAACCTATAGGAGGGGGTGATTAGGACCTTTTTTAAAACTCTTTTCGCCTACTTAAACAATTTAACAAATTAAATTACGTAAGTGATTAACACTTCGGCTTCCAAGCCTAAGTGGGTCCAATCAAAAGACTAGTAAATGATAAGTGCAATCAGCAACCTAGTCTAAACAACACATGTGGACTATAGAGGATGGATCAAGAGATGCTTAAGTCAACATGAGGTAGTGAAAGTACATCTTGTGAGTGTGAATGTGCCTATCAAGTGCCTAGCATGCATTCCTAACTAAGCATTCATAATTAACCAATTTAAACACAATGCATAAAGAGAAATGTGCTCAAGAACAATCACAAACACAAGGATGTATAGTGGTTATACTATTTTTCTACTCCACTCCCGGTTCAAGTACTCAACCCCTTTGAGCACACCGGCATTCACTGGGGAGTTTAAATCTAGTTCCTCCCAACCAAGGTGTTTTAAATCGGATCTACCCAACCGGGGAGTTTACATGTTCCTCCCAACCTACACGTTTGCACCCGTGTTGATGGCTCCCCCTTGGAGACTTTGTTTAGGCCGACTAACGAGCCAAGGAACGGCTGACGTCCCTAGATTTTAGGCCCAACTAATAGGCCAAGGATCGGCTAACGACCCTAGGTCGAGTTTGTCAAACAAACTCTACACTCAACCCCCACAAGGAATTGAGTGGATGGACTCCTAACAAGACAACCTTACTTGTCGGATTGAGCCCCTTTGTAGCGCCGCTTTGGGTTGCTTCTTCTCGCTCTCCCGTGCTTGAATCAGCTCCCCTTGTGCTCCCCCGATCTTTGACGCCGCCGCTTTGCCAAGGCTTCAGCTCCAAGATCAGCTACCTTGTATGTGATGCTCCATTGGAGATGCCCAAGGTGCTAGGGAATGGTTGAATCTCCTACATGGGGTATGTAGCTTGTCCTAACTAGGAGATTCACCTAGAGGGTCTTCTAGAGGTATTGAACAAGAGATATAACTATGTGGTATAGTGTCTCACCTCTATAATTGAGAGAGGAATCAAGTCATCTCTATGTTTGTATTTGAATGCCCTCACTTGTGATTTAAACACAAGGGATATGACTTGAATCTCCTCTTCTTTGAGGCCCCATATGATGTACAAAAGGTATGGCAAATAGGCTCTCAAAACCCTCTCACAATGCCCAAGAACCGAGCTCAATATTTATAAAGTTCGAGCTCCAACGGTCAAAAAACGGGCAGATTTGCGCATCTCCGATTGATCGGAAAAAGGTCCGATTGATCGGAGACATGTCCGATTGATCGGAGTCCTATCGGAGCCAATGTCCGATTGATCGGAGATCAATCGGAAACTGCTGTTTGAGCTGTTTTGTTTACAGTAGCTTCCACCTCATAAATTAGTCTAGCTTATCATGTTTTTCATGGAGTTCTAAGACTAATGATGATGACTAAGGGTATACCTAGTTGGTCCAAGTCATCTAAGAGGTTATGGGTTAGGTTTTGGTCAAGGCAAGGCACACCAAGGCATCACTTTTACCTGTTTCTTCTCCCTTGATGCAGCCGGTCCGTCTTGAGTCTTCGGTCTTCGTCTTCATTAAGTTCAACCGACACTAGACTTACTGACCTAAGTGATTGACAAACAATGTGCACTAGTATGCCACGAAAAAGTGCACTAACAACATGTAATTTAATGGTAGATTAATTCTTATTGAAAATGATGCTGCTTGCAACGACTACTAGAATTGGGACAGTAAGAATTAAGATATTTGATGGCATTATTAGAACTCTAAATTAAAGAAGTGCAAGTGTTCCAAATCTAAAGATAAATCCAATACCTTTGGATGTTCTTTGTCAGCAAATCACATAGTATGACATAGAGTTGAAAACTTTGGAAGACATATGAACTAGTTTAACCTCTCACTTACTTTGATTTGTGTATATAATTAATTTGGTTGTCTTACATATGTTCATGTAAGTACTTATATGTTAGACTCGATGGCAAATAAGTGTATCTTTCTCTATTATACAATAGGTGTTAAAGGTGACAAACTATGGTATCTTGATCTGAAGAAGCCTTAGCTCATTACTTAGAAAGGATATTCAATTTGATAAGTTTGTTATAGAAAAAAACAACTAAACTAAATGGACAAGACAACATTTTGATAGAGTTTAAGTAATGGCAATTTGCTAACTCAATTGTTTTTTTTTTTTTTTTTTTTTGATAATTGGGGCATCAGGCCTCTTATCAAAAATTGCATTGATAAGATTATAATAACCATGTGATTTTTTTTTTGTTGAAATTTGGACCACTTACCATTTTATTTTTAGCCATTCATTTCATAGCCATCAACTGAATGGTTATGACCATTTAAAGTGTGGTTTTAGACCCATGCACTATCCAAAGTTTGTCATACATTTTCATTGGTCTCGATAGCAATGTATGGAAGATGCGGGTTGCCTACAACCCCTGCCCTAAGGAACTTCCTGCAATAAGAACCCTGGTGGGACCCATCATGATTTTGTGAGAAATCCACCTAGGTCATCGTTTTGCTAGCTCTTCTAGTAAACAGAGTCAAAAAAAATAAGGCAGATCCAAAGCTCAAGTCGGTCACATCATCGGGAAAAAGTGGGGAAGAAAATTCCTACTTCAACCCTAACTGCTCTTAGCACATCACCCTTACAATAGGTCAAATCAGGTTGTCCATTGATTTTGACATTGTGGCCCAACTAACGAGTAGATTGGACTGATATTCATATAAGGCTATCATCATGGTGTGTCCCATCCTTGCGTGGATGGGATATTTTACATTGTGATTAGGATATGACAACTCTATCTGATCATTTCCCGAACAAAATGTATTCGAATCCCGCGCGGACTGGCTGTTATCCTGACCGTGTGGGGCTCACCTTGATGTATTTTTTGTATATCCATGCTGTCCATCGGTTTTTGCATCTTATTTTAGGAAACGGTCGCCAACCTTAAGAAGAACTAACTCTCAGGTGGACCACACCACTAGAACAAGTGATGAATAACCATTAAAAACTCTTTGTGGGCCAGAAAAGATTTAGATCATGCTGATATTTATATTTTCCCTGCATCCATGTCTTCTTGACATTATCAAAAGGTTGGATGGAAAATAAACATTAAGAAAACCTTTAGTTGGGCCGCCCTTCGGAATTTTTAATGGTGAAGAACTTAATTGCCACTGTTTCCTGTCGTGTGGTCCACCTGCGATTTGGATATGGTTAATTTTTGGGACCATGTCCTAAAATGGGCTTTAGAAACGGATGGACGGCGTGGATATACAACACATCATCAAGGTGGGCCCCACGGTAAGGGTAACACCTAATCCGCTCCCATTGGAATCCTCTTTAAGTAGCCCACGTGCCGAGTAAATGCCTTTTTACTTTTCGTAGCCATGGAATTATTCACACCAGTAAAATGCATGCACGTGCATTGCACGTGACAGAAGATCAACATCTAAGTGGACTGGTGAGCTATGGGACCCACGTATAACATGTGCGTCCAAATGAGATTATTCTTATCATCTGATTAATAGAGTAAAAATTGACGGTCTGAATTGTTTGTGGAAGAATATGGACGATCAACAATTCAGGCCATTTATTTATTGGGCCCACCATCGATTCACTTGTGGTATTAAATGAATCGAATTTCTTAACCATCCCATCAATGGCTCACAATGGATCAGATCATTCAATCTATGTATTTTTGCATGGTAGACTGTAAAAATGTGTGGTAAACCTAATGCATGGTCCAGATTGGCTAATTCGATTCCCCAGGTGTTGGGATGTATCTGGGCCACTGGAACATTTCTCATTCGGTTTAGACTGGAAAAAAAAATTGAGAAATGATCTACATCTTGTTAGCTGCATGGGACTAATTAGAGAGTCTTATCAATCAATCAGGACCGTTTAGATTGTTGGCCGGATTCTGAATGAAGCATTGCAGAAAAAAAAAAAATCACAATTAAAAGAAGAAGAAGAAGAAATGAAAGGAAAAAAAAAGATGATAACTCATGGCCTTCGGCCTCAGCATGTTGCAATCCATGCAACTAATGGCCCCAACCCCATTAACTGTCCAAACAGGACCATAAGCTAGCTGCCTATCAGGTCCCATCACTTTTTGGGTAGGTGCCCATGGCTCTTGCCATGGTTGCAAGAAAACTGCTAATTACCGCACAAACCGCCAAAACATAGACGAGTACTCTAGTACTTGTAAATGATAGCCCCCAGCCATCACGCCGGGCTGCACCCCCCATGTCTAATGGACCGTGGTCCTCTAGGCCACTAAAGTCTTCAATGACTACTAAATGGGGTCTGTTGCGGCTGATATTCTGCAGCGGCTGAAATTCTGCAGCTAGCACGACGGACCGAGCTCCCGTCATAGGGTGGAGATTCCTTGGTTGAGGGGGTTCTAGACGACCTGCGAGAAGAAAAGTGGAAGGCAAATGAAAGGGAGCCGGGGTCCGGCCATTAGCCCTCTGATGCCAAAATTAGGTCGGGAATGTAAATGGCCAGCATGTCGGCTTAGGGATTTATTGCGCGTACCTTTTCCTCGCGGGATGAGGATATTTATGGGTGAGGGGCCTCCACCACCCCCAGTCCGATGGGATAGGGCAAGTGGAGTGGTTTGCACTTCCTTGCTGGTCGATCATGGCGAGTGGCGCCATACGCCACCCCTTACCGTAATTATGGGGGTAGTTGCAGGTGCTATGCTGCCTATTAGAGCATTTATGGGAGTGTTGTACCCCCGCTTAGTGGGTTCCTTGCGGCTTCTGCCATCTGTTCGAGGTCGGGTCATCCGACTAAGCCGATCTTAGTGGACGAGCTCGAGGTCCTATCCCAGGAAGGGCTCTCTGCCTTGTGAGCATTCTTCATCGGTTCTTGGTCCCGGGACGAATGATCAACTCTTCGACCCATGGGCAGAGCGAAGATTGAAAGGCTTATACCGACCTTCTACGTGAGGCTATAGCTCGGACATGTTCATCTTACAGCTCGGTATAAGCTCGGCCTCCCAAGGTTCATCCTACAGCTCGGCTCGAGATATATTCTCATAACAGTAGCCCTCTAAGTCCCGGGTGTCGGGTCTTGTTAGAAAGTCGGGATTTGTAACCCCTTGTCGAGCTGTGCCAATCCTCCGTTGGTTTTTGGGCGAGAGAGTTGAGAATATAGAGGACAGATGGGTTCTCACCTCTCGAGGGGCAGGATTGTAGGAATTAATGGGGGGATTCAGCGAATATCGTGCCCGGCGTGGAATCCGGGGTAGTGTTATTACTGTTGTACGGCGGCATGCTGTCTTTTCGCGCCCAGGTGAATTAAGACGGGCCACCTGGCCAGCAAGCCATCAGACGGAGAGGCGCCATAGAGCTCTTCCTATCTCATGCTGCCATGTGGCGACTATGCAGGACTGCGAAACGTCGCGTCAGTTGTCAGCGTATCGGGCAAGGCCATGTGGAAAGAGCGGTAGTCGAGGGGGTGCACCTCTGCGGCGGGCGGTCCTTCGCCGATGCGTGGCTCAGAGGGCCTGGCTATAAATATCGCTGCCTTAGCCTCTTATTTTCATCTTTCGTGATTTTTAGTGCTCGAACTCTGCCGGTTTCGCAGGTAAGCTCAAACTTAGCATCTTCGGCATTTCTCTAAGTCTCCGTGCCAGACCTCCTGGTACAATACCCCATCCCTTTCTCCTTTTCTTTTCCTTCACCGGGTCATGTCTGACCATTCTGATTCTCAAAACGAGTCGGAGTCAGAGGACTGGGGTGAGGACCCAGGATCCTCATCCGTTGATGACAATCGGGCCGGGGGGTCCGATTCTAAGGAGGCCGAGACAGAGGAGGGTGCTCCTGATGCTGCTGAGGAGCCGACCTCGGTTGGCGAGGGAGGTCCTCAGTCCACGGACCAGGTGACAGACACCGGGGAGGAGGGTCCAGCTCGTTCTGAGTTCGACTTGGACAGCGTGCCCTCCCGAATCACCAAGGTCGGACTTCAGAAGTTGAGAGAATCTTGCGATCTTTCTCCTTCTATTGTCCTTAGGGTGTCGGGTCACGATGATTTTCCGACTTCCCCCAGAGAGGGCGAGGTCGCTCTGGGCCCTATTTTTTTTAAGTCGGGGCTTCGCCTTCCTCTTCATCCGCTAGTGTGGGGGGTTCTTGGTCGTTTGAGTCTCGCTCCCGAGCAGTTACATCCCAACGCTTGGAGGACCATCTTTGGCTGACCCGATTTCAGGTTCCAAAACCAAAGTTATGCTGAACCAGCGAGGGTCAAGGGGAAAGCCTTACACATGATGGGCCCGCTGGCACCCTGTAGTTCCATCTAGGTTTAGAAGGACTCCAGGTGCTCGGCAGGGTCCCCACTCCTGTATAAGGTTTCAGGTACTAGGGCATCTTGAGGCCCTCCGACCGTGGTTTGGCCTGGATGGTGTCGGTGAATGGGGACCCCATTTGCCCAATGGGGGCCTTGGCGGAAGCGGGTCCTTGGTTCTGGTGTGTTCACTGCATGCTATCGAGCTTCTCTTGGAGCTCACTGATCCACGCCTCCTAGGGGGCCTGGCTCTCGGCATTATACTCGGGCCTCGGCTGCCCAGGGGCCGCGACATTAGGGGTCATGGCTGTCTGGGCTTAGCGTCTTTCCTCCAGAGTATGGCGGAGGTCAAACGCAGCCAGCACGATGACTGGCGGGGTCCCGGTTGGGGCGGCCCTACTCGATTGGTTGTCATTGTTGGGCTCTCGATCTCGGCCAAGCCCATGACATGATTGGGCATGTTCGGGGGCGGGAACATGCAGCAAGGGTTGTTGGACCCGAGCCTCCATGAGGGTGGTGAGGTATCACATCTAGTCTTCTAGGGCGGAGAGGCCGCCTTTGCGGTTACAGGATCATCGGTAGCCGGACCCTTGCTAGGACTGAAGAGGGGACACCACTCACACAGCAGGTGAGTGGGCCGCCTCATTCAGCTCGAGCTCGGAGGTGGATGGTTCTGCCATCGCGGGGGCATTGCCCTTGTTCTTTCAAAGCCGGCCATTTAGGTGAGGCGTGAGGTAAGTGTTGTCTCGGCAATGGATGAGAACACGGCTTAATGATGTGATCCCACAGACGGCGCCAACTGTTGCTGCTGAAATTTTACAACTAGCACGACGGACCAAGCTTCGTCGTAGGGTGGAGATTCCTTGGTTGAGGGGGTTCTGGATGACTTGCGAGAAGGAAAGTGGAAGGCAAATGAAGGGGAGCTGGGGTCTGGCCGTTAGCCCTCCAATGCCAAAGTTAGATTTATTGCACGTACCTATTCCTCATAGGGTGAGTGTATTTTGGGTGAGGGGCCTCCACCAACCCCCTGATCCGATGGGACAGGGTAGGTGGAGTGGTTTGCACTGCCTTGTCGGTCACTCGCGGTAAGTGGCGCCATACACCACCCCTTACCGTAATTATGAGGGTAGTTGCAGGTGTCATGCTGCCTGTCAGAACATTTATGGGAGTGTTATACCCCCGCTTAGCGGGTTCCTTGCGGCTCCCGCTACCTGTTCGAGGTCGGGTCATCCGACTGAGCCGATCTTAGTGGATGAGCTCGAGGTCCTATCCCAGGAAGGGCTCTCTGCCTTGTGAGCATCCTTCATCGATTCTTGGTCTCGAGACGAATGATCAACTCTTCGGCCCGTGGACTGAGCGAAGATCGGAAGGCTGATACCGACCTTCTGCGCGAGGCTATAGCTCGAACAGGTTCATCCAACGGCTCGGTATAAGTTCAGCCTCCTAAGGTTCATCCTACAGCTCTGCTCAAGATATATTCCCATAATAGGGCTACCAAGTAAAATGATGATTAGAAAATATTACAAAATCCATTTGAAGTAAATGGTGTCTTTCATTGCACTAAATGTTATGATATTTTATGATTAATCTAATTTGATGTTAATTTTCATGAAATATGGTCTAATCAAGGGTGTGTTCAATACCTTGGGATATTACCGATGTATCCCACAATATCTCTTTTATTTGAGGTGGATGATAGGAAACTTAATTTATCTATTTTTCATGGTATTGTGTAATATATCATACAATATCATACAATATCACAATATATGTCATAGATATAGTAATATCATGGAATATATCTGTTTAAACCCAGCCTATCATGGCTAGATTAGATGGCTTAGAAGATGCCACATGATAGAATATATGCCATATGGTAAAGATGAACATGAAATCCAAGAGGCTAGAGGTGTGTACAAATGAAAAGGATTAAAATGTTAGAGTTCCAACAAAAGTAACTCTATATAAAGTAAGTCTCCAATAAAAGCACACCTCGATCCATAGCTCAAGTGATAGACTGAGTGAAGATAACCTCATTTCAATACTGAAGTCTTGGCATCGATTCCCAAGTGGGGTTGGCTAACATTGCGGTGTGACTAACAGTAGGAGTGGGTGTACTATAACAATGGGGTGGGAGTACTAATAAGTAGAAGCAACTCTCTAGTAAAAGAAGACCATGTAAGGACACCACCTCTCCAAATCTATAAAAGCAGCATAAAAAGAAGTGCTTGGAGCTTTGTAGTGGAGTATGCGTAGGAGGTAAGCTTTGTATTTCTAGTTTCTCTTTTCTTTTCTTTTTTTTCTTTTTCTTTTTTTTCTTTCTTAAATGAAGAAAAAAGTTTAATGTTAATATAGGCATTTCGTATAACTACCATGTAAATCTTTATACCTCATATCTCTTGCCCTCTGGCTTGGTAGTTTTTAGATTTTTACTATGGATCTTTTTTTTATTCAGCTTGCATCCAACATCTGTAGCTGTTTTGCTGTTCGCAACTAAACCCAAATGGACGTGTATTTACTCCACCTAATTTCAAATCAGCTGGGCATTTTTCAACTTGAACCCGACCCCACGAGCTTGACAGCCCGACCCAAACTTGGGTTCAGTCAATCGACCAAAACCCAAGTTGCAACACTATTCCACTATAGGCTGAACAGAGCCAATCCAATTAGTCGAAGCCATAGATAGATGAGTCAAACCGTCCATGAAATTATATAGGCCGGTGTCTTGTGTGGGTCATTGTCGTACGTTTACATGAAAAATGCTTGTACGTAACTTTTTTCTACTATATTGCCATTACTAAGTGTAGACTTGAAATAGTTGGGTCCATGTATCCTTTATGTTTCATTATTACAAGCGGTGTCCGGTCCCACCCATTATTAGTACGTCGTGCATTGAAGCAATTTGAAAACCTGTATTTTTTTTTATTTTTTTTAATACATGTTAAAATAACAGGTTCTGGTTTTACTAGTATGTTTCGGGTCACCATGACAGTACTCTTGTCGCTGCAACAACTGACTAGAACTGAGAAAGGCAGTTGGATGCAAGTGAGTCTTCAATAAGGTGGTCCACCACTCAGTAATCGCTTGAGTCCTGTTTATAGAAGGCTAACACTAAGTCCCTCGTCGGAGTTCCTCTACGTTGCCTAACAAAAGTGTTTCTTTAGAATCATACGCGATCTGTGATGGGAAGTATCGAATAGATAGATTGAATTTATACTTACGCCTAATGTTGTACAAATGATCTTGGCCGCTCATATTATGACCAATTGATCAGATGGTTAAGGTAATCAAATCTGTGTGGAATTTACATGGTAGCCCATGAAATGCGCATTGGAAGTAATGGACAGTCTAGATCAATGGAATAAATTACTAAGTGTCCCAATCGAACTAGTACTATGAGCCTTGGAGCATCTCTCTTCTATGAATTCCTAAGATAAATTTACCTGTGGACTTCACTTTTAACCGACCGGCCTTACTTATAAACCTTCAAAACTTTAGTTTCTATTTTTAAATGTGTGGATTTTTTTTTTTTTTTTTGGGATGAAAATATCCTTTGAAATACATTTTTTTTTTTCATTTTTCTTCCCAAAATTTCTTATTCAACCTAAAATCTCCCATCTTTCTCAAGATTTTGTTCATTGCTTCAAACCAATTTTGTCCACAAGATTTTTTTTTTTTTTTTTTGAAATCATGTTTCACTTCACCACACTTTTCTTATTCTTCTTGAGCTTGTGTTTCACTGGAATGGCAGCAGTGGGCAAGTAAGAATGAAGAATGAATGTGTTTTTTTGCAAGGGTTTTGTACACAGGGATGTAATCAGTGAGAACTTGGTAAATTTCACCTAGTATAGTGAAAATTTGTTGAGGAGCCTTCAAACATCGTGCACGGTTTGGGTACTCAGACCGGTCGGGCGACCGGTCTGGCCGTTTGGCCCAGATGCACGTGGAAGGCTGGACAAAATTTTGTGTGCCCAGACTGGTTGGCCAATCGGTCTGCAGGGGGCTCTGACCGGTCGGGCGACCGGTCGGTAGTGAGACAGCGTGACGGGTTTGCGATGTTTTTCTCTTCGGATTGTTCTGTGCAAGGTGCTACTGGTCATTCGACCGGTCGACTACGCACGCTGTTTCTTGCGCATTATGCGGTAGTGTGTAAGATATTTCTATTTTCGAGATTCTTATTATATATATGGCATGTATCCGGACTTAAAAAGAATCCTAAGGTGTCTAAGGTTTCCTAATCGTGTTAGGAAAGGGGGAGAGAGTTGTGTAAGAGAGAACTTGGGGTTTTCTCTGTTTATTCCTTGCTTGTGGGTTGTCAATCTCTGTAATCTTTTGTTATTCATAGTGGATCGCTTTGTGCCGTAGTTTTTTACCCGTTGAGGGGTTTTTCCACGTAAATTCGGATTCTCTTGTGGTGAATGCTTCTGTGTGATTGCTTTCATCTTGTTTTCATGTTTAATCTCGAATTGCTCCGGGTGTTTCGGCTTTCGCTGTCGGTTTTCCCAACAAGTGGTATCAGAGCTAAAGTTGGGGTGGAGTAGAATTCGGATATGAGACGAGAAGATGGGATCGGGCGCAAAGTTCGAGGTAGAGAAATTCTCTGGTAAAAATAACTTTGAACTATAGAAGGTGAATGTTGAATCATTCCTAATTCAGCAAGGGCTTGATGAAGCTCTTGGAAAGCGACCCGAGGCTATGAAAGATTATGAGTGGACGAGGCTCGATAAGAAGGCTAGAACCTCAATTCTGTTAAACCTTATGGATGATGTTCTCTACATGTCATGAAGGAGAAGACTGCGGCTGAAACGATAGCGAACCTAAAGAAGGTTTATGCCAAGAAATCTCTAGAGAATCGCATATATGTGTTGATGCAGTTGTTCACCTTGAGGATGATTGAGGGAACTGAGGTGGATGACCACCTGAGAATGTTTAATAGGTTGGTTTGCAAGTTGGTGGAGATCGATGAACCGATGAATAATGAATGTCAAGCATGCATCCTGTTGAATTCTCTTCCAGATTCATATTAGTCATTCAGGGACTCTGTGTGCACAGGGAGGGAAACTATAAACGTCGAGACCGTTATCTCAGCTCTCCAGTCAAAGGCAATAAGAAAGATAAGCGGTGACGTGGCTTCCTGTTATTCCTCAGAGGCACTGGTTATGAGGGGAAGAAGTTCTGAGCATGGAGGATATTTGAAGTCGGAATCTAAGGCCAAGGGCAAAGGGAAGGCTAAAGTGAAGTGCTGGAATTGTGGTCGGGAGGGTCACATGAGAGGAGATTGTCAGAATCCCAGGTTAAAGTAAGAGAGGTATGAAAATTCTTCTGGAGAGGGAGCTAATACCGTAGAGGACAGTGACGATCTTTGTGAAGTTCTGACTATATCTGGCAAGGGATCTCACGGTAGTGGGTGGATCCTAAATTCAAGGGCTTCATGTCACGTTTGTCCTGACCGGAGTTCATTCACGACATACAGGGAGTATGGTGGAGAATCGATGTTTATGGGCGATGGTTACACTCATAAGGTTGTGGGTATTGGTACGGTGTACATCAAGATGTTCGATGTGATCGAATGAGTCTTGGAAGATGTGAAGCATGTTCCCAAGATGAAGATGAATGTGATTTCTCTTGGTGCACTTGAGGCGAAAGGGTACGTGTTTATCGGCCACGATCATTGTTGTGAAGTGATGAAGGGGGCACTCGTGTGTATGAAGGCACGAAGGTGTAGCCATCTTTACATGTTGATCGGGAGCACAATGCATGGTGGAGCTGCGGGAAAGGCAGCGAGATCCACGGTTGCTCATATGTGGCAAGTACCCAAGGGCCACATGAGAAGAGCGGAAAAGGGCATGAATTTGAAAGGTTAGGGTCGATGGTGGCACGAGAAGCAGTAGAGTTATGATTGAAGATGAGATGACGTTGTGAGGATGGTGTTGATTCGACGTTTGAAGCCTCGATGGAGATTATTGAGGAGCCTTCAAACATCATGCACAATTTGGGTGCTTAGACCGGTCCGGCGATCGGTCTGGCCGTTTGGCCCAAATGCACGTGGAAGGCTGGACAGAATTTTGTGTGCCCAGACTGGTGGGCCGACCGGTCTGCAGGGGGACTCCGGTCGGCAATGAGGCAACATGACAGGTCTGTGATGTTTTTCTCCCTGGACTGTTCTCTGCAAGGTGCGACCGGTCGTCTGACTGGTCGACTGCGCATGCTGTTTCTTGCACATTACGCAGTAGTGCGTAAGATGTTTCTATTTTCGAGATTCTTGCTATATATATGACATGTATCCGAACTTAGAAAGAATCCTAAGGTGTCTAAGGTTTCCTAATCGTGTTAGGAAAAGGGGAGAGAGTTGTGTAAGAGAGAACTTGGGGTTTTATCTGTTTATTCCTTACTTGTAAGCTGTCAATCTCTGTAATCTTCTGTTATTCATAATAGATCACTTTGTGCCATAGTTTTTTACCCGTTAAGGGGTTTTTCCACGTAAATTTGAATTCTCTTGTGGTGAATGCTTGTGTGTGATTACTTTCACCTTGTTTACTCATTTGATCTCGGATTGCTCTGCGCATTTCGGCTTCCGCTTCCGCTGCTGGTTTTCCCAACAAAATTGACCGAGTTCTCCTTGAATATCATTGTACTCGGTGAATGGTGATTTGAATAGTGAATGGTAAATGGTGATTTGTGAATGGTGAGTAGTGATTTGAATGGTGAATGGTGATAGGAATTCACTGAGTACATTGTAATGTTGATCAAGTACTCGGCCAAACAACTCCGTACTCGGTGAACTTCACCGAGTAGGTTATAATTTGACTGAGTACTCAGTTAAACAACTCTATACTCAGTAAATATTCACCGAGTACCACTGTGCCAAAACAATGAAAAACGATGAACCAAGTCCGTTGCAATTGACAAATTCTCTTTGAATTTGAATGTACTTAGTCAAACAACTCTGTACTCGGTGAATTTCACCGAGTATGTTATAATTTGATTGAGTACTTGGTCAAACAATTCTGTACTCGGTGAATATTCACTGCGTACCACTATGCCAAAGCAGCTAAAAACAATAGACGAAGTCCGTTGCAAATTGACTGATTCTCTTTGAATTTAAATGTACTTGGTCAAACAACTCTGTACTCAATGAATTTCACCGACTATGTTATAATTTGGCCAAGTACTCTATCAAATAACTCTGTACTCGATGAATATTCACCAAGTACCACTACATCAAAACAGTGAAGTCCATCGCAAATCGATTGAGTTCTCTTTTAAAGAGCAAGATGAATTTCACCGAGTTCTCACAACGAAAATGACCGAGTTCTCTTTGAATTTCAATGAGTACAGTGAAATTCATTGTTTAACTGTTAGTGCACTTTTCTATGGCATACTAGTGCACCTTATTTGTCAATCACTTGTGTTCATGTGTTGTAATATCAGTTGAGCCTTGGCAAGCTGAAGATCGAAGATTCAAGTGGACAAGCATCATCAAGGAAGAAGAAACGGGTAAAAGATATGTCTTGAGAACCCTAACCCTTTGAACCAAAACACCGTAAAACCTCTAAATCACTTGGACCAACTAGAAAAATCTTTAGTCATCTTTATTAGCCTTAGATCATATAAAAAAACATGATAAGTTAGGCTAATTAAAGAGGTGCATTAAAGGTGAGCCTACATAATGCACAGTCACATCAAAGTTGAGCCCCACATGATGGACAACCTACTTCAAAGTGTGGCCCCGCATGATGAACGATCCAGATCAAGTAGGCCCTACTTGATGGATGGTCCACATCAAAGGTGGGACCCACATGATGGATGATGGATATTAAATGTGGGACCACATGATGGAAGGTTGACATTAAAGGTGGGCCCACATGATGAATAACCATATTGAAGGTTGGGCCCCACATGATGGGCAATCCATAACAAAGGTGGGACCTACATGATGGATGGTGGACATCAAAGGTGGGTCCCACATGATGGACTGTCCACATTAAGTGGGCCCCATATAATAGTGGTTCGTAACAAAGGTGGGACCCATATGATGGATGGTCCACATTAAAGGTAGGACCCATGTGATGGATGGTGGATACTGAATATAGGACCACATGATGGAAGGTTGACATTAAAGGTGGGCCTACATGATGAATGACCCATATTGAAGGCTCGGTCCCACATGATGGATGATCCATAGCCAAGGTGAGACCTACATGATGGATGGCGAACATCAAAGGTGGGTCCCACATGATGGACTATCCACATCAAGTGGGACCCACATGATAGTGGTCCAATACAAAAGTGGGACCCACATGATGGATGTGGACATCGAAGATGCCCCTCATGATGAACGACTCATATTAAAATGGGGCCCCACATCAAGCTGGGCTCATGTAATGAAAGGTTCACATCAAAGGTGGGCCCCACATGATAGATGACCCGCATCAAAGTATGGCTCAACATGACGAAACATGCACATCAAGTGGGTCCCATTTGATGGGTAGCCCATGTAAAAGGTGGGACTCACGTGATGGATGATGGTCATTGAAGGTGGGCCCCACATAATGGATGGAGTGGGCTTCACATGATGGATGGCCCACAAAAAAGTGTGGCCCCTTGTGGACCCTCGCCGTTTTCGCGCTCCCACACGACGTTCTTCTCCCTTCCCCTTTCCTCGTTCTCGAGGGCTTCGTTTGGTTGTCGTGTTAAGCTGGATGTATTTGAATGTGTTTATATAAGACCAGAGTCGCTACTAGCCAGTTACTTCGAATCTACAGTCGGCTAGACCCCGTAGAAACAGTTAGAGAAGGGATCTGAAGATTCCTTCCTCTAAAATGACTCCTTTTAATCTGCGGTCAGAGATTCAAGGTAAGGGATCACGGTTACAGGGTGGGAAGAGGTTAAGCACCCCACACACTGCCCGTACCGAAGTACGGTCTCTACTTCACAGAACTGAACTAATACTTGAAAGTCTAATTTAATCCTCGTACATTCTCATAGATGACATGATGCATGAATGCGGGTCTGAACAGTAAGAGTTTCTGATGGGCAGGTTCCAACAACGGGCAAGCCCAGAGCGTACGCTCGAACTGACAGGTGCTTAATGTAAGACGTATGCAGTGTGCTTGAATGATCAAGGTGTTTTATGGTGAAGCATGAATGCAGGTCTGAACAGTAAGAGTTTCTGATGGGCAGGTTCCAACAACGGGCAAGCCCAGAGCATACGCTCGAACTGACAGGTGCTTAATATAAAGACATATGCAGGTGTGCTTGAATAATCAAGGTGCTTGCAGTGAAGCAGGGGGGTTGGAAGAAAAGTAAATGTTGCACTTATGCTAGATGCAAATGAGATGATGCTGGAAAAAGAGTAGCTGGATGGACGGAGGTGTCGCAAGGGTTGGCTTCGAGTGGCTGGATCAAGACTTGGATGGCTTGGGAGACTTGGACCAGTGGTCAGGCTGGGCTGGACCAGGGCTAGACTCTCCTCACTCGGGCTCTCCTTGGTGGGAAAATGGGCTAAGGGGTGGAGAAGGGCACTCGAAAGGACGGGCTTTCTTTGGACTCGAAGGGATTGTTGAAATGAGAAGGGGATGGGGGTATTTATAGCAGCGGAGAGTGGCACTCTCATAATTTTTTTGTGGGCGGCCTGCTATGGGCCACCCGTACGGCCTCTCCTCGATTTCCAGCGAGTACGGTCGCTCCCTCGGGGCTGCTGTTGGACTCGCTGGTCGACTCAGTGAGTTGACTCAGCGGGTTGACTCGGTGGTTTAACTCGACAGGTTGACTCGGTGTTTTGACTCAGTGTTTTGACTCGACCGGTTGACTCAGCGGGTTGACTCAACGGGTTGACTCAGTGGGTTGACTCAACGGGTTGACCCAGTGAGT
Organism: Liriodendron chinense; assembly: GCA_003013855.2. Lineage (NCBI taxonomy): Eukaryota > Viridiplantae > Streptophyta > Magnoliopsida > Magnoliales > Magnoliaceae > Liriodendron > Liriodendron chinense. The sequence continues at coordinate 366,319 of ML058525.1, forward strand.
TTGACTTTTTTTGGGATTTTTTTACTGGCCTTTTTTTCTGGGGGGTTTTTCAGGCTGATGTTTAGGACTGGGTTGACTGGGTTCAGGCTTGAACTGGGCTATGGAATGGGGCTTACAAGGGTGAGTTGGGCTGAGTTTGGACTTGGGATTTGGGGGTACGGTCCTCCATTCATCTAGCTATCTCTACCAACAGTGTAGCCGAAGGTGGGGTGTCTACAGATGCCCCTCTTTGGCAGAGGTTGCGTGCAACCGAATGCCAAAGCGAGTGGACACCCCACTTCTGACCCGGTCATTCATAGATCATGCTCTGAAATCTTTGCTTGCTTTTGCATCTGTGTCAGTTGATCGTTTGGAAACCGATCACTCGCACATACCGCGGGAGTTTGGAGAAAACGTTGCGATTATCCCTGCATGCTGCTGCACCCAATCGCAACCCTTCCATTCCCGATCGGTACTAACATTGGAAAGGTACAGCAGAGCCTCTGCGTCGACAGTCTTACGAGGTTACTGACCCTGTGATTGATTGTATGTTCGATGTTCTCCCAGATCACTCCAGGAGTACTTGTTTCGCTTGACTGTCAAAGTGGTTAGACGCACTGCGTCAGATAGTCTTACGGGATTCTACTACGCCGACTTAGGACTCAGTCAAGGTACTTCAGGCATCCACGCTTAGGTATGTGCGGGTGAACTCTTTCCACCCGATCCGCTGGTTTCGATGCTTAGTTCGCAATTCATTCTTTCCTTGATTGTGGTCTGGAATCTTTGTTGTCCTTTGTATCTGAGTTAGTTGATTGTCTGGAAATTGATAACCCGCACATACCGCGAGAGTTTGCAGAAAACGTTGCGATTGTCCCTGCATGCGCTGCAACCTGGGTACCCAATCGCAACCCTTCCATTCTCGATCGGTACTAACATCGGAAAGGTACAGCAGAGCCTCTGCGTCCGTAGTCTTACGAGGTTGCTGACCCTGAGACTGATTGTGTGATGTTTGATGTTTTCCCAGATCACTCCAGGAGTACTTGTTTCGCTTGACTGTCAAAGTGGTTAGACGCCCTATGTCAGATAGTCTTACGGGATTCTACTACGCCGACTTGGACTCAGTCAAGGTACTTCAGGCATCCACGCCTAGGTATGTGCGGGTGAACTCTTTCCACCCAATCCGCTGATTTTGATACTTGGGTTACAATTCATCGTTTCCACCTGTTCAAATGGTTTCTGTGACCGAGCCTTTTGGCTTTCATCTTTTTGTATCTTGGCATGTGGTGCGACCGCACTAACACTGGAGTTCAGTTCGATCGTACTTTGAGTGCATTGGATCCGATGGTCTCCGAGGAAACCGCGAGACATCGGATCTTATTTGATTTTTGCGTCGGCTCCTACCCAGAGATATGGAAGATCTCCCGACGTGTTGGAGGCAGAACGCTCTACTGGAAAATAATATTTTTGGGTTTTTGAAAAGATACCCACTCTGGGGAGTGATACTCTGTGGGGTTTTTATTTGCAAATAGGAATATGTTTTTTGTCTTTTTTGAAATGGAAATACGGTTTGCATGCGCCTCCACCAGGGGTGCCTGTGGGGTCTTTAGTTAACCGACTTTATTTTGAAAGCAAGTAAACATGATGATTGATGCAATGGATGCTGATGCATGGAGATGCATGATGAATGCATGACTTGGCTCATTCTCTTCTCAGTTTGATGATTTTGCTTTTGCTGTGGGTGCAGAGAACTTTGAGCTTATTGCTTGCAGGGTTGTGCCCCCTGGGGATTTTTCTTTTTGATACGGAGGTTTGGACAGCGGGTTGGTCAAGATCCCGACCCGTGGTCGATCAGGTCCATCGTCCCAAGATGCTTTTTCTTTGCGAATGAGAATGTACGAAGATATTATTCGACTTCAAGATGTTCTTCTGGGCATAAATGTGATTGGGACGGTGTTTGGTTGCCCGTTTTGGTCAAGATTCCAATTTGCGGGCGATCGGATCCGTCATCCAAATTGTGAAGAGAGTGGAGTTCAAGACTCCTGAAGTGTAGTGCTGGGGATACTAACAATTTTTGTGATTTTTGTAAATATGTGGTCCGAGTCTTTACCTGAGTGGTCAGGATAGAGATCGGTTTATTGAAAACACAGGAAATATTTTTTGTAATTTTTGAAATATTTTCTTTGAAAGCAAGGGAAATATTTTTTGTGATTTTTGGCAATATTTGGATTGAAAGCGAGGGAAATATTTTTGTAATTTTTGACAATGTTTTGTTGAAAGCAAGGGAAATATTTTTGTGATTTTTGAAAAGGTGATTTTGCAATGTTTTTGTATTTTGTGATTTTTCTGAAATGTAAGGACAAGTATGGAATTTTCATCCACTTCTAGCTTCTACTGCTGGTAAGGCACCCGATCCATTTTACGTCAGCGAGCAAGACGAGTCTCACACAGTTAAGTGCCGTAGTTTTACATCTTCGGATGAGGAGATTTCGAGGGTTTTCAGTCAACACACCCACAAAGTTGCTTGTTCCTCATGTGCAATGCACATAGACCACGTATCGTCCGACGGACTCCTTCGGCTACAAGATGAGCCACATCCTCACATTTCCCTTAGTCAATCCAGTTTGGGGTCTTACGTTGCTCACAATTCCGTAAGGGTGAGCTTCACCTCCCAACAGCCTTAATCCCCTTCATGAGTTCTAGGAACAGGGAACATCCGTCAGATTCAACATCGACTTCCAACTCAAGGTTGTCTATCACGGTGCGTTTAGCACGAACAGGATTGCGGAGTTCTGCCCGCCTCAACCCTTACCTGTTTAAAGGATTCCAGACACTCGTACGATCAAGTGTCAGCCATGTCTGGAACAGGTTAGGAAAGAAAGCCCCCGAGAAGTTAATCCCAGTGTAGTTTTAGGTCTTCGGACCGCTGGGGATGAATTTGTGCAGTTAAAATTTTTGGTGAATCTTTTTCTCTCTTTTTTTTTTTTTGGAAAAGGTTCCAGACTTCAGCTCGAACGATCGAGATTGATGCTGGTTTTTGTGGAAAGCTTTAAAATGTTTTTGGTGTTTTTGAAATGATCTGGGTTATCGAACTTTGATCAAGGCTGATGCCGGTTTTTATTGAAAATCTCTCGGGATGTTGATCCCGACGTAGTTTAAGGTCTTCGGACCCTGAAACTGTACAAAGGGGCAAACATTTTTTTTTTTTTGAAATGATCCAGATCATCAGATCTTGGCCTGAATGGCTGGGATCGATGCTGGTTTTTATTAAAATCTCTCGGGATGTCAATCCCGACGTAGTTTAAGGTCTTCGAACCCAAAACTTTAGATGAGCTGGCAATATATTTTTTGTGATTTTTGAAAATATCCGGTGTCGTCGAATCTTGTTTCGAGCAGTCACGACCGATCCCGGCTTTTATTGAAAATCTCTCGGGATGTCGATCCCGACGTAGTTTAAGGTCTTCGGACCAAATTTTTGTACAAGTGATGTATATATTTTTCTGGTTTTCTGAAAATGTCCGAGATCGTCGGGTCTTGATTCGATCCAAACTGATGTCGGTTTTTATTGAAAATCCCTCGGGATCTTGATCCCGACGTAGTTTAAGGTCTTCGGACCAAAGGCTGTAGATGTGAACAGTAATCAAGGGTGGAGATTCTTGGGATTCTTCTTGGAAATGGTTTGGATCATCTGGTCATGCCTTTGGATGGTTGAGATCATTGTTTGACCAAGTCAAATTTTCTTTCTTTTCTTTGAAAATTCCATGGAACTTTTCTACATCATCAACCCAATTTCTCACCCATTTCTCATGAGATGAGATTTTGGTGAGATTTCTTCCTTTTTCTCACCATTCTCTTCCATCACTTCACTCTTACATGGAGGTACAAGATTCACTTGCAACCACCCTTCCCAAGGAGGAGTTCTTCCCAAGGAGAGGGGGAGGGAGGTCGTTTCATGTAGGTAGGGGCTAGGACGGCCTCCCATGGGCCGCCCGGACGGTCTTAGACCCCTGGTCTCTTCAGTGGGCTAGGTAAAAGGGTGCCCTCCCCTTTTCTATATAACATGGGGCACCCTTGCCCCCTCAAACGTGCAATCTCTCTCTTCTCTCTCTCATACTCTCTCTTTTTCAAGTTTTCTCTCTCTTCTTTGGTGGTCCTTTGCTCTTTTCAAGTGGTGGCCCTTAGAGACATTTTGGGACAGCAAGGTGGTCCTCCTTTGGTGAGTAGTAAAGGTATGGACCACTTCCTTTCTCTTTTCTTATCCTTTTCCTTCTTCATTGTCTCTTCTCATGACTCTTTTCTTTTTCCATGTAGCTATTCCAAGAGGTGTGAAGGTGGGCCCAAGCATTCTTGGCCTTTTTCTAGATCTCAAGTCTTTTTCAAAGGTGGTGCATGGAGAGGGACATTGTAAGCTCTCCACTTCATTTTTCTTTCTTCTTTTCACACTCCCTTCATGTGCATGTAAAGGGTGATTTTGCCATGTCATCAAGTGTGCATGGAAAAATACTCTATCTTTTTCATGGGAGTTGGGCCTCTCTTCATATGTATCAAATGGGTTCAAAGTGAAGTCATGGCCCTTGGTGTATTTGGTGGGCCCAATGCTTCATTTTAGGCTCCCTCTTGTTCTCTTGTTCTTGTCATTTCCTTTGGAGCTTTCTTTCTTTTCCATCTTCTTTCCAAGGCTTGGGCCCATGGGCATGGTAGGGCCCATCTCAAGTTTTGAGCTCATGGGGTTCACTTTGGGTGACCCCATCTTTCTTCATATGTGTATGGACCAAGGTGGCTAGCCCATTCTTCATTTTGGATCTCAAGTGGGCTAGTTTTCCTAGTTGGGCCTTTATGGACAAGTAGCCCAAGTCTTCCATCATCTCTTGATTATGATGTACATCCTTATGTACAAGGTGTGGTGGGCTCCTTGGAGTTTTTATATGGATGGGCTTTTGGGCCTTCATTGAAATTTGGACACTTCTTTGAACCATGTGTGCCCCACTACACTTTGTTCATGTAGAATTTTTCTTTCATGCTTTTTCTCTTTTGATGGATGGAGGACTTGAGTTACTTAGTCATCTACAAGTCCCATGAGTGAGTTGTTCCCACAATCGCACTAAGTTCAAATGGTTTTCCTTGTGGTAGGGATGTGGTTCTCAAGAGTTTTCCCTTAATGTTATCAACCTCAAATGAATGATCCTCAAGTGAGCTATCCATACAACTATGGCTTCTTGATCTTTTCTTTGGGGGCTTGGTGGGTCATCCACCATCATTCTCAAGTATGAGTGATTTCTTCTTCAATTTGTGAGAAAGAATGATACCCATAACTTGCCCATTTTTGTCCCATGCTTTGGGACATTTTGGATTTTGATCTTCAAGTGGGCTATGTGTACCATTCTTATCCATTTTCATGATGGTTGGGTGACTCATCAAGCCACGCCCTTGTGTGCTCAAATGGTCTCCCTTTTTGGTGAAGAAGTTGGTGCACATAAGTTGCCCAAACTTGCCTTTTCATTTTGATTCTTCATGTGGGCTATGTGCATCAACTTTCTACCCTTAGCTTCTTTGATTCATATGTTTGTGGGTGGACCTCCTTGTTGTATTCTCATGGTCAAGATTCTCATCAAGATGGGGCACATAAGGTTGCCCATGGTTAACCCATGAATGGGTCCTCATGCTTCTCAAGTGGGCTATGTGCTTCCTTCCATCCATTGAGATGAGGCATTTGGGTTGCTCTTAGGAGCCCACTTCCCTCCTATTCTCCACTTGTCCATATAGATATGTAAAAAAGATGGGAACATCTTAAGTGAGAAACATGGCCTTGGCATGAAAGTGGATCAATCCTTGGCCACATATGGACTTTGAAGAGGGACTGCTCATGTGAAGTGGGATTCTTATCCTTTGTTGATCTCATGGTACTTGAGTGCATTTGTTGTCCAAAATGTGTCCTTAGATGATGGACTTTTCTTGCCTAAGGCATGCCATGCAACCTTCTTTAGGGTGGGCCTTACTTTTTCCAATGGGCCCAGCACATATCCTAGGTGACACATGGAGTTGGACTTTAGATCTTGCATTTGAATGTGAGTCCAACCCCATGGGTTTCCTAGATGATAATTTGGATTTTAACGGGTAAAGGATAGGGACTTACCTTGCCAAGCTTGTAGGATTCAATGGCGGATGGTACCAGAGGTCACCGAGTAATTGACGAAGATGATCCCGCCTTCATCGTCCGCCGAGGGGACCACATGTGTTCCTTAGCTATGGAGCATCAACCTCTTCCTGCTATCAAGGGTCGAGGTACCAGGGATTGCTGGGACGACTGGATGAAGGATCCACAGCCCTTGCTTGAACGAGTACTGGATGGTACTCCTTTTGCTGGTCTCCTCACCCTACGTTTCCACAATAACAATGCTAACCGCATGATGCTCGCGGCCCTTTGCGAGAGGTGGCGGGATGAGACCCACACCTTTCAGCTCCCTTGTGGAGAATGGGGAATAACCCCCTTGGACATTTACATGCAGATAGGCTTCCCGTTTCATGGGACAATTGTTCCTCAAGTCAGCTCTCTAGCTCCTCTCACTTCCACCGACTGGCTACGGCTTGTCGGTGACGTCCCACCCGAGGGTGAATTTCAAGGCCATCAAGTGAAGATACGATGGTTCTACAACAGTTTTGCCTCCGTCATCCCCACCACTGAGCGAGAGGCCCTCCACAAAGCGCGGGCCATGATTACTTATGCTTTTAGATCTTTTCTTTTTTGCCATGCGAATGAGAGAGTTGATCCTAAATTTCTTCGTTTAGTCGAGGATCTTCATCACCCCTATAATTGGAATGGGGCTATCTTGACCCGTATCTTTCAAGGTCTGGACAAGACCTATCGGCATAGCCGGTCCTTCACAGGCTTCTGGCCTGTTGTTGAGGTACCTTTTCTTTCGTCTTCCTTGAAGTCATTTGCCTTCTTTCTCTCTCTGATCATTAGATGTGCTTTTGTCCAGACCTGCTTTTATGACCATTTTCCTCATCTCGCGCCGAGGATGAGGGATGATATTGAGCCCTCTCAGTATCGCCACATGTACTGGCACCAACAAAACCGTCAGCGAAACTCCCGAGTTCCTGGGGACAATTGGCGTGTTGACATAGACGGGCTGACTGTCGAGGACGTAAGTATCTTGCTTGTCTTTGCCCTCGTGCTGTACTGTAATTGATCGTGGTGACTTCATTTGCTGCAGCTCGCTCGGATGCCGTATGCCAGTTTCCCTCTCTATTACACCCCCCAGCGTGTGGAGGCATACGATGCTTCATGTCTCCATATCATGCTTTCTGACGCTGAGTCTTTCCAGTGGTACTTGGGAGAGAGGTTGCTTCGGGAAGTCACTGGGGTGGCTCGGGTCCCTTGTTCTACACCTCCTCCAGCTGCTCGGATGCCAGTTGATGAGAGAGTTGAGGCTCTTGTGGGCCAGCCTGGATTTCGTTTCACGATCCCGGATCGTGATTATGATGAGTGGTATTTGCTGTTCGGCCAGGGGCCTCTGCTTCCTTCGCTTTATGTTCCAGGTGGCCGTCGCAGGTATGCTGGAGGTTCGGTGACTGCTCCTTTGATGGATTTTTAACGTCGGGAGCGGGACGCGAGGAGGGACGATGATGATTATGTTGGCGACTTGTAGCCTGCTTAGGTGCTCTGCTTTGTATGGCCTTGTACTTTTGTTTTTATCCTTTTTTATATCAAGCTCTTTTGAATGAATATATAATCTTCGACTTGTCTCAAATTCTTTGATGATGTCTGGACGCTTTGACTTTTGACTTGTTCCTTCATGATTTGAGACTTCTTAGCCGCATGGAAGATGACTTAAACGGTCCGAATTGCTTGTTTAGGCCTTGTGGGCCCACTTGATGATTAGATCTTGGATTCTGGCCCTTCTTGTGATGATCAAACCTTTGATCTTGTTATTTGATGGCTCATGTAGGTTCTTCAATGGTTTAGATCATGATGATCTAGTCTTTGAATGGCTTGGATTGCTTGTGGCCCCCACTTGATCACCTTTTCTTCTCTTTGGCCTGATCAGCCATGTTTTGGCCGCATTGCTCCGTGATTGGATCGGTGGGACACCTTTTATATGATCTTGATCAATCTCCATTGAAATCAGGAGTGGACCGGGGCCTTGGGCGGCCCATAGAGCGCCATCTGCTGACGTGGACTGTCAGCCTCAACTACCAAGAACCCTGGAGCCAATCCCGCGGAGAGAGGAAATCTGCGTCCGTACGGGCGGCCCAGGGCAGGCCGCCCAAGGCTCGCCTCTTAAGCGGCCTGGACTGGCTCTGGTTCGGACATCCTCTGCTGTCCCCTTCTCCTGTCCCCCACATTCTCTGTTCTGGGTTATTCGATTCAACCATGAATCTTCTTTTCCCCTTGTCTTTTCTCTTCATTTTGTCCTCTTCCCATTTTGTCCTTTCTTGGGCAGCTTTAGATGATGATTTATGGGCCATAGTGGGAGAGGTTGGTGGGTCCCACACTCCAGCATTTGGTGAGGGCTTTAATGGTGGAGGGATTCCTTTAATGAAAGGTGTAGATGGTGCATTGAATGGAGGCATTGATGAGGGGTTAGGGATGGTGGTTGATGGAGTTTTGAATGGCCCCATTAATGGCAGCCATGCTGAAATTCCAGATTTGAATGGGGCTTTAATTGTGGGAGAAATGGATGGTATGGATAGGATGAGGGGATGGGGCATGGGTGAGGCTATGCATCCCTTGAATGTGGGCCCCATGGATGATGTGATGGATGGTGGTGATGGGACCATGATGGACATAGATGGGCTGTTCTCATGTCTAGATGGCATGGATGTTTCAGATGATACCTTTGACGGTTTAGATGCTCTTGATGAGGGCCGAGATGTGCAGTATACTTGTTTGGGTGGACTTGATGTGATCATTGATGATGTCCCCCTGATGATGTACGGTGCAGATGCCTCGATGATCCCTTTGATCGGCCAGGATGATGATTGGATTCATGATTTCTTGTTGGAGAGGGCTGTAGGTCCAGATCTGACCGTTGATTCTTCGATCGGGGTTGCCGGGACCCTTCTGGATGGTTCAGATGCTTTCTTTGACGGTCAGATTGGTCAGGATGCCTCGATGTGCGGTGTGATCTTTACTGATAGTCCTTTTGATGGAGAGCATCGTCCTTCTACTGATCGTCGGTCTTTTGCGCACTCTGTTCATGAGGTGGGCGAGTCTTCCCATGCGGCTGAGATTATGACAGCTTCGGATAGTGATGCGACTATATCAGACATAGTCGTTACCGAGGGCAGGTCAGGGGCTGTCGAGTTTGTAGAGGTTCCAGCTTTTCCTTCTCCTTCGCCCGTTGACCTTCCGATCCTTGATGAGTCATTATTGATTTCTGGGCCTTTTGTGCTGGAGGGGGTACCAGTGAGGACTTGTTAGCTGCTTCCTCATTCTTCCTGCTCGCCACGACTGCTTGCTTGGCTTGACAGCTTGTCATTTTATGAGATTCGAGATTTGGAGTCTTATGGCTTCGGCGGTCTGATCCATATGGCCAGAGTTGATATTGATTGGAGGATGCTTGGAGCTGCCTTGATTGACTGGGTCCCTTCGTTGAACTTGTTTGCGTTCAACGATATGGAGATGGAACCTTCTTTGGAGGAGCTTGCTCGCTTGACAGGCCTACCCTGGGATTACGCTCAATATTTTTCGCCGAAGACGTCGCCGAAGACTGCTACACCGCAGAACTGGTTCGGGATCCCTTATCTTATTCGGCCTGCAGCTGGTGGCCAGGATGCTGTAATGTTCTCTTTGGACCTGCTGTATGATCTTTTTTCGGGTCCTCAGAGTATGGCCGGTTCTACCTTTGCTCGGAATGCACTGATATTCTGCTTGATTGCTGAGGTGCTGTTCTCGGGATGGCGCAGATCCCAGACTCCTTTGCTTTTTGAGGTGATGAGCAGAGCTATCCGTTGGCAGGGGATCATTTCTCCCATCTTGCCGAGCTATTCGATCGGCTGACCGACTGCGCCTTGGGCCGCACTCGTGTCCTTCGCGGCTGCTGTGCATTTCTTCAGGTATCTCTCCTACACCTTTTCCTTTTGCTTTGTCAGGACTTGTTTTGCTATAGCTGAACTTCTTTTGTGATCAGGTCTGGTTATGGGAGCGTCTTTCTTTGACCGTTCCTGTACCTCTTCCTGGCATCCCTGGCTCTGACATCATGCGTTATATCATGGAGTTTCTTCCTCATACAGCTAGGATGAGCGAGCCCTTGTATCGCAGGATGTTCGCTGAACTTCGTGACTGGAATGTTCGTTGGGAGTCATCTTGGCTTTCACTTCCTCCAGTGCTTTGCGATGCACACCGCCTTCCTCTGATGTTGGTAGGCTTTCGATCTTACTTTTCTTACCATCCCATTCAGTTCCTGCGGCAGTTTGGGTACGAGCAGGATGTTCCTCTTTTCGCTTTCATGGGTATCGGGCGTCGAGCACTTCCACCTAGATCCTCTGACTTCAGGACCCGGATTGATTGTTCTTGGGCGAGCTATTTGACAGCTGATTTGTTGGGATTTGAGCTACGGACTTTTCCGATGGCGACCGCCCCATATCAGTATTGGGTTGCTGAGCAGTCTTTGTATCGACGTATCCCTTATTGGCACCAGACTGCTGATGAGGATGAGCAGGATATTCTTGGAGATGCTGGCTCTTCATCTGGTTCATATGAACCTTTTGAGGAGCGCCCGTTTATCGATCCTGGCTTCCTTTTGGCCACTCATGGCCATTTGCTATCTGAGATCTCCGCACTTCGGTATCATTGTGAGATGATATCGAGGAGATTGGCTGCCGATCAGAGATTGTCTGATGAGGAGACAGCAATCCGTACCCTTGAGTGCGATAAGGTGCATTACCTGCGTATGGAGGTTAGCAGGTTGAGAGAGAGGCTATCTTTTTATGAGTCAGAGGACTTGCCTGATGTGGCCGAGGAGGAGGGTAGAGATTGATTGAGTTGGCCACCTGCATATTCTTTTTTGCATACATGATTGATGATGATGAATTTTTTTTTTTGTATTTTTTTGAAAAAGATGACATGATATATGTAAAAGAAATACGATGCCTTTAATTGAAAAGAGAAAACTGTTTGAAAATTTACTGTGCCATGAGTTGTCTTGTGAGTGTGTCTGGATTTTGTGTCGAGATATAGGAATCAGAACTGGGCTCGGCCAATACTTTGACCGATGTCTTGAGATTAACTTGCATGATCCTTTGGTTCCCTAGAGGTGTAGGCAATGGAAACTCTTGCTTCCTGAGATTGTCAGGGTTTGTAGAGCTCTTCACTCCTGACTGCACTTCTTCTTGTTCTTGAACTGTAACTGCTTGAACCGATCTGGACCGTCTAATTTCTTGGTACCTGCACTTTTTTTTTCTTTTTTTTTTCACTTGAGCCATTTTTGCCTGCAGCGCTCTTTCGAGTTTTCACTACAGCCGGCCTTTTCCCGTCATTTTTGCCCGTGGCGCCCTTTCGGGTTTTCACCACGTCCCGGGTGTTTGATCTTGCCTGCCCCTTGGCAGCTATGCTGTTTTTACCCTTGGTGCCCTTTCAGGTTTTCACCCAGTCCGCTGTATGCCCACTGTTTTTACTCGGAGCGCCCTTTTAGGTTTTCACTCCGCCCTCTTTGTTTAGGCACACATTTTCTTTTTTCTTTTTTTTCTCTCTTTTTCTTTTTTTTTTCTTCTTTTTCTGAATCCTTGGATAACTGCGGCTGGCTAGAGGTCGTTAATCCGTCGTTGCCGGCCGATCGTAGTCTTTCAGCCCTTATCCTGAGTTACGATAATAGAGCTGTCGGTCTTAGCTAAAGACCTTTCTGAGATGAATGGATGGATGACTGTGTTTCTTCTTGGGTTGATTTTTTTTTCTTGGGTGCCTTGCTTTGGCTTCCCTTCTTCTTTCTTTTCTTCTTTTTTTTTTCTTTTTTTCTTTTTCTTTTGTATTCTTCTTCTCTTTTTTTTTGTCTTTTCCTTTTGAATCCCCTTATTTGAAACACTTGTTGGTGGATGGAAATGATTTCTCAGAGATCTTAGCTTCGACCTCTTGACTTCAGCTCTATTAAAGTAACCTTTGATAAGGTCAGAATAACTTACCCGTGAAAGATCTTCACGTTGTCGGCGTTGGTTGGCTCAGGAAGATCCACCCCTCTCATGCTGGTGAGTCTGAGGGCGCCTCCGGGAAGTACTTCTCTGACGATCAGTGGCCCGTCCCATGAGGGTTTGAACTTTCCTCTAGGATCCGGAAGGTGCGACGGTAGAATCTTCTTCATGACCATGTCGCCTACCTTGAAACTTCTTTTTCGGACTCTCTTGTTGTAAGCCCTAGCGATCCTTTTCTGATAGCATTGTGAATGACTTAGTGCACGCATGCGCTTTTCATCTGCTAGCTGCAACTGATCGAATCTGGCACGTTGCCATTCTCCTTCTTCAATTCCGCTTTCTAGTAACACTCGTAGCGATGGTATTTCCACCTCGACCGGTAGGACTACCTCCATTCCATAAGTAAGTTCGAAAGGAGTAACGCCCGTAGCAGACCGTACAGACGTTCGATAGGCCCAAAGTGCATATGGGAGCATATCTGACCAATCTCGATAGGTCACGACCATCTTCTCGAGTATCCTGACAATTGTCTTGTTTGCGGCTTCTACCCCACCATTCATCTGAGGACGGTAGGGGCTTGATCGATGACGTTGAATCTTGAATTTGCTGAGGAAATCATCCATCTTCTTGTTGACGAACGGGGTCCCATTATCTGTGATGATGGCATTAGGGATTCCATACCGGCATATGATGTTGTTCTTCATGAATTTGATCACCTGAGATGCTGCAATCGTGGTGTAGGAGACTGCCTCTACCCACTTGGTGAAGTAGTCGACTGCCACAAGTATGTACTCATGACCGTTTGATGCTTTGGGACTGATCTTGCCGATGATGTCGAGTCCCCACATGGAGAAGGGCCAGGGGGTGGTCAGGTTGTATAATTCTGATGAGGGGGCATGGATTTGATTCGCATGCTCCTGACACTTGAAGCATTTTCTGACGTGCTGGCAACAGTCTGTCTCCATGGTGAGCCAATAGTAGCCGAGTCGTAGAATCTTCTTCGCCATCATGTGCCCGTTCATGTGTGGGCCACAGATTCCTTCGTGTATTTCTTCCATGATCTTTGCAGCTTCTGTTTCATCGACGCATCGAAGGAGGATGTGATTATAGGATCGCTTGTAAAGAATCTCGCCACTGATAGTGAACTGGCCGGTCAAACGCTGAATGGTTCGGCGATCTGTTGCTGTTGCTGACTCTGGATACTCCTGGGTTTCGAGATATTGCTTGATGTCGGCATACCAGGGTTTGTCAGGGACAGCTTCGGCTTCTTCTATTTGTAGGCAGAAAGTAGGTTCATCTTGAATTTCGACTGTGAGCTCCCATTCCAAAGATCCTTTCGGGATCTCGAGCATTGATGCGAGTGTGGCGAGAGCATCTGCAAACTGGTTCTTGGCTCTAGGCATGTATGAGAAGGTGACTTCTTTGAACTCCTCGATCAAATTTTCAAGATACACATGATATGGTATCAACTTCTCGTCCTTGGTTTTCCATTCGCCATTGGTCTGATTGATGATAAGCTGTGAGTCTCCAAATACTCGTAGCTTCTTGACGCCCAAGATTATGGCTTCCCTCAAGCCAGCGATGCATGCTTCGTACTCTGCCATGTTGTTGGTGCACTCGAATGCTATGCGCCTTGAGATAGAAACAGGGACGTCATCTGGAGAGTAGAGGATCGCTCCAAAACCACTCCCTTTAGAATTTGCTGCGCCGTCGAAGAATAACGTCCACTCACCTCTTTTCTTTTCTTCTTCTTCAATAAACAAGAGATCTTCATCAGGGAAGAATGTCTTGAGCGGTTGATAATCCAGGAGGGAGTGAGCGGCAAGATGATCGGCGAGGGCCTGTCCCTTGATTGCCTTCTGAGTGACATAGGTGATGTCGAACTCAGACAGGAGTGCCGGTTTTTAGTCATCCTTCCAGTGAGTGCCGGTTTCTCGAACAGGTACTTGAGCGGATCCATGTGAGCGAGAAGGAGAATAGGGAATGCAATCATGTATTGACGGAGTCGCTGAGTTGCCCAGACTAGGGCGAGGCAAGTCTTCTCGATCGGGGAATACCTGGTCTCGTAGTCGGTGAACTTTCGACTCAAATAGTATATTGCTTGTTCCTTCTTCCCGGTCTCATCGTGCTGGCCGAGGACACAGCCTATGGCTTCTGCTGCTACCGAGATGTATAACAATAGTGGTCGTCCAGGAGTGGGCGGCACTAGGACTGGAGGATTCATGAGATACTTCTTGATGCGGTCGAAGGCGACTTGGCAATCATCATTCCATTCTTTTGGGACGTTCTTCCGAAGGAGCTTGAATATGGGCTCACAGATAGGTGTGAGTTGTGCGATGAAGCGACTAATGTATTGAATTCTGCCGAGGAAGCCACGGATTTCCTTCTCTGTTCTAGGAGGGGGCATTTCGATGATTGCTCTGGTTTTGGTCTCGTCGACCCTGATGCCGTCTTCGCTCACCATAAAGCCTAGGAGCTTACCTCCCATTGCACCGAAGACACATTTCTGAGGGTTGAGACGGAGCTTGTACTTTTCTAATCTGTTGAATAACTTCTTCAGATCTTCAAAGTGTCCTTCAATTGTGCGAGATTTGACGATCATGTCATCCACATATACTTCAAGCTCTTTGTTCATCATGTCATGGAATAATGCTGTCATTGCTCGCTGATATGTTGCTCCTGCGTTCTTCAGACCGAACGGCATCACCCTGTAACAGAAGGTTCCCCAGGGAGTGATAAATGATGTCTTCTCGCGATCTTCGACGGCCATCTTGATCTGATTGTAACCTGAGAACCCGTCCATGAATGAGAAGATTTTGTATCCTAGCAGTGTTGTCGACCAGAGTGTCGATATGTGGCAAAGGGAAGTCATCTTTAGGACTGGCTTTGTTGAGATCTCGGAAGTCGATGCACATTCGAACCTTGCCGTCCTTCTTTGGTACTGGTACGATGTTGGCGAGCCATTTAGGGTAGTTGGAGACTACCAAGAATCCCGCATTGTATTGCTTGATGACTTCATCTCGGACTTTCAGAGCCCATTCTGGCTTCATTCTTCGAAGTTTCTGCTTCACTGGCTTCATATCTGCCTTGGTTGGCAGATGGTGTACAACGAGCTCTTCATCGAGCCCCGGCATGTCTTCATATGAGAACGCGAAGTTGGACAATCTTGGAGCTAGGAACTCTATCATTTTCTGTTTCATCTCAGGTGGCAACGATTTTCCAATGCGTACTTCCCTAGGGATCTCAGGTGTCCCCAAGTTTACTATCTCGAAATCATCGGCTACAACATTGGCTTTAGATTCGAACTTTTTGAGGAGATCCTCAAGTTCAGGAGCTGGATCATCATCTTCCTCGTCCCGAGCTTCGTCCAGACCCATGAGCTCAAAGTCTAATTCGATGTCAAAATCATATGATTCGACTTCAAACTCATGTGACTCTCTAGACGAACTTGGCACACTATTAAATGTAGGAAAAGAAATGTTTTTTGGTTTTTGAGATTTTTCTGAAATTGAAATGCTAGATGTTTTTGGCTTTTGAAAGTTTTTAATTTTTTTAGTTTTTTGAAATTCATGGGACTTTGAACAAGTGGGCATTGCAGACCATGATTGAGCCCAACCTGTTCCAAAGTTCCGGTCACTGCTTAAACAGGCGTTTTTTTTTTTGGAAGCCAGAGCCCTCAGATGACTCGTTGGCTGATTCAAAAGTTAGGGGAACAGATGACCATTCAGGACCCCACGCTTCCTCCCCTGGAGAGGTGGGGGTTAATGATTCGGGCGAAGAATCATGGTCTGGCTCAATGACCATGATTTCTTGCTGGTCGGGTTCGAGATCTGAGTCGTACTCAGTCCCTCCCGGGTCATTTACCTCGCATTGCAGTTCGTCTGGTTCCACAGTGAGACACAAGTTTGGAACCTGGACATCAGACCAATCTAGGGCTGGCGACTTCCCTTTCTTGGTCCAATGGATGGGCTGCTTCTGCCCTTGGCTGATGATTGATGAAGTTGGTTCTGCAGGGATGGGCAAGTCGTGCCCCTTGCTGATTGATGTTGAGATGGGCAAGTCGTGCCCCTGACTGATTGGAGTGGGCAGGTTGTGCCCCTGGTTGATTGGAGTGGGCAGGTTGTGCCCCTGGTTGATTGATGCTGAAGTGGGCAGGTTGTGCCCCTGGTTGATAGATGCTGAAGTGGGCAGGTTGTGCCCCTGGTTGATAGATGCTGAAGTGGGCAGGTTGTGCCCCTGGTTGGGAGCAGGTGTCAGAATAACCTGGTCCTGAAGCTGCTGTATTTGACTTTCTTCTTCATGTTCATCATTTCCTCCTTCTTCTGGAGGCTTAGATGTTTTGAGAATCTGATCCCATCGAATGGGGGGCCACGTGGCCCAAGCTAGGCTCATCGGGAGGCCTTTGTGTAGTGCAGTCGGTTGATTCCCTCTTGGATCTTTGCAAGGTTCTCCTGGCTTGACGAATTGGATGGGTGAGCACGAGATTTCTTCCTTCTTTTGTCCATGAAGGTTGCCTTGTATCCGAGTCCCCATTTGCGTTGGTTATATATCAGCGGTACCTTTCTGGACTTGAAGTGATTCTCCATTCGGTATTTGAGACTCAGACGTTCTGCCGGTGAAAAGACACGGTCCACCCTTATCGGTTCTGGATTGGCGAAAGAGTTCACAGTCTCGAATTCGAAACTGTGAAATGGGATGTCTTCTTCAGAGTGCTGGATATCGATGACCAGGGATGTCTGGTTCAGTGGCAGCAGCATTGGAAGGAATGATGAGTTCCTTCTCTGCGTGGATAGAGATCACCTGATTTCCACAGATGTACTTCACTCGTTGATGCAGGGTTGACGGCACAGCTCCAACCTTGTGCAGCCAAGGCCGTCCGAGCAGCATGTTGAAAGAGGCTGATATATCCAGGATTTGGAATGTGATGGTGGAGACTTCCGGACCTATCTGTACCTCTATGTCGACTTCCCCTTCTACTGATCGACGGGTGTTGTCGAATGCTCTGACGCATATGGTGCTGGGTCGAAATGAAGAGGGACTGATTCCCAGACGTTCCGCAGTCTTGAGCAGGCAAACGTTTAAGCTTGAGCCGTTATCGATAAGGACCAGCGGGATACAGAGGTCCTTGTATCGTAAGGCTATGTTGAGGGATCGCCCATGATCGCGCCCTTCTGGTGGCAACTCATTATCTGTGAAGGTGATGGCGCGCGGGGCCAGGAGTTGTCCAATCATCAATGCTATCATCTCTGGTGCCGTATCGGAGGAGACGTGAGCATCGCTCAAGGTCTTGAAAAACATCTCTCGGTGTATGCGAGATGTGCAGAGTAGCTCTCATACTGAGATTTGAGCAGGGATTGACTTGAGCTGAGTCGCCACATCGTATGCGGCTTCATTTTTGTTGCCGAGGCCTGAGAGAGCGCCTTTGGGGTCTCATCTGTTCTGATTATCTCTTCGGATGCAACGCCCATTGGGATTCATGTTCCCCACTTCCGCACATTCTGGATAGTGCCATGGAACCTCTTTGTAGTTTTCCTCCCTTTTGCCTTCTAGGACCACCGGTTCTTGCAACGATGCTGGTGTGGGTACCAGATCTTCCTCGTATGGAGCTTTTGCCTTGAGGACTACATTGTTGCCTGTGCTGAAGGGGTAATATCGAGGCTTGTCTTCATAGACCACATAAGGTCGTGGTCCTGGCTTGACTGTTCCTGGGGCAGGAGGCTCCCATGGAATGAATACTGGTCCTCTTGATATGGTAGGAGGTTTCTCTGTTCGTCCAAGCTGCCGTAGCGTGATTGACACGCCTCCGGGATCTGCCCCTTGCAATATGACTGGCTCAATTGGAAGAGCTCCTTCCAAGACAACGGGCTCTTGCTGCTGATGAGTATAATCCTTCCATTGCGGATTGGATTGTTCTGGAGTTGCCCCTTGCAAGATGACAGGTTCGTATGTGGGCTCAATGTATGATTGTGCTCCTTCCAGGACGACTGGTTCCCAGCTTGAACGGTTGTAAGGTGCACCTTGAACAACTGGTATATCATATGGAGGTGCTCCTTCGAGTACTACTGGCTCGGAGATTGAAGGAAGAAAGGGACTTGCCCTTTGCAAGATTGGAGGAGGATTTGTCGGCCCATAGGTGTAGGCATGAATGGATTGGATGGGGGAGAAGAAGCGATCGAGATGGTCCCCTTCTTCTATACTATTGACTGCAGGGCCACGAGACGAACTGGGGTCCGTCTGATGTTGAGGCAGAGGATTCTGAAGAATGTTGGTGGGAGCTGCTGCAGAAGTTCCAGGGACCGAGATGACGATCTTGCGGTCATCAATTAGGTCTTGTATAGCATTCTTCAAAGTATAGCATCGATCAGTGGCGTGGCCACGCCCTTGATGATAGGCACAGTACTCATTTTCTCGGTAGTTTGCTTGTAGAGGATGAGGAGGAGGCCTAGGTGTCATCAGGGCGAGTAACTGCTTTTGTACCAGCGTAGTCATGATTTGACTAAGTGGTTGACTGAGTGGAGTGAACTTCCTGAACTCCCTGTAATTCTGCCTGTTCTGGTATGAGTATTGGCCATTTCCTCTGAACTGCTGCTGTTGTCGAAGTGGTTGTGGCTGAGGATTCGGTTGTGGCTGATACCGCTGAGGCTGATGCTGAACTTGATTCTGCTGATATTGTTGACTGTCCCTGTGGGGGAGCATGTTGATTTCCTTGAGCCGTGGTGTTGATGTTGTTTACCTCTGTTGGGCGGGGAGGAGAACCACTGCGGTTTCCATTCCCGTGCCAAATAGGTCTTCCCTCCACTCTGTTCCTTTTGATTGGAGTGGCTTGATGAGGCCATGGGGAGATCGTCCCGGCCCGGATCCCTGCTTCAACTTGCTCTCCAGCACGGATCAACTGCGAGAAATTCGCATATGGATGCGAGATGAGATACCCGGATATGCCTGGATATGTTGAATGAACAATCATAGAGATTTGTTCTTCGTCGTCGATAGGCGTTCGCATTCGAGCTGCCATAGCTCGCCAACGACCCACATAAGCTGATAGTGTTTCGTCACTCCTTTGCCTGAGGGCTGCGAGATCGGCTCTTCTGGGTGCCATGTTGAGATTGTATGCAAATCTGTCAACGAAAGCCTGGGAAAGCTGTTCCCATGTCCTGATGCGGTGGCAGTCCAATGAAGTGTTCCAATCGAGGGCATCGCCCTTCAGAGATTTTTGGAACAAACGAATGAGGGCTCCTTCATTTCCTGAGATTGCACTCAGCTCTCCACAGAAGGCCTTGAGATGTGCTGTGGGACAACCGCTGCCGTCGTATCTTTTGAACTTTGGAACCTCAAAGTTTTGAGGTACCTGAGCATCTGGGAAAGGACACAAGTCTCTGAACTTGGTCGAAGGTAGATCAATTCCTTGTTGTCGCTGAAGCTGATTTTGCAAGATCTGGAACTACTCCCGCAACTCGTCCAGTCCTGAGTGATCTGTTCGAGCGACTGGTGCCTCCTGAAGTAAGGCACGTTCTTCTTCGGCATAGTGGTCGATGTCTTCGACCCTATGGGCTTGTCGAAAAGCAACCGCGGGTTGCTGAAATTGGTTTGATGATTGAACTGGATTCTGATGAACTTGTGCTTGAAATGATTGTAACTGAATTGGAGACTGTACTGAAGGTTGAACTGGAACTTGCTGAAAATTAACTGGATTTTGCTGAATTGAAGATTGCTGGAAATTGACTGGATTTTTCTGAATTGAAGATTACTGGAAATTAACTGGAATCCCATCGGCGGGGATGTGCTGGAATTGAAAAGTGCTCCTGTTTGCAGGAGGCTGAGATGCTGGGAAGTGACCCCCTTGTTGGGTATTCGCCACTGTCCGCTGATTGATGTGAGCTTGACACTGACCCCCGTTGTGGGCATTCGCCAGTGCTGTCCCTGTTGCTGGAAATTGAATTGAAATCCCATCGGCGGGGATGTGCTGAAATTGAAAAGGTGTCCCATCGGCGAGGACATGCTGAGATCTACTGAGATTGTTGTTTGCAAGATTGACTGAAAGTTGACTGGATGTTCCTGCAACGGAAGTGCTCTGAGATGGCCTTGTCTTCGCAGGAAGATATTGAGAAGGATGCCCCATAGCGAAGGGCTGAGATGGTTGCTGTCGGTAGTCTTGAGCAGACTCCGATGGTTGTGCTTGATTTGAACTGGAGGTCGGAAGGACCCGGCATGGTTGCTGAGACTGCTGAACTGGGCCAACCTGATTGTTGGCTGCTGCGGTGGCTTGTGCTTGCATGAATTGCAAGGCATTTCTTGCATTGCTCTCACTCCTTGTGCCAATTCTTGTATGATTGGCGTATTATCAATGGGCTGTTGCGCTGGAGGTTGCGCTTCGGTCATCTCAAGAGCTGGAAGGAGATGAGTTTCTTCTTCGTGGTCGGACATGGCTTGCTGAGCCCGAGTGCGGATTATGCTGCGGTAGGAAAGTTGTCTCCGAACACGTTGAGCCCGAGGAGGCGCAATGGTGAGGACTATACTCTTTTTGGGTTTTGGAATTTTCTATATATATTTTTTTTTGGTTTTGGGTTTTGGGTAGAATGCTATGCAGATGAGATTGTATGAGGATTAGTGACTTTCAAGTACGGGAAGGATTCTGTTTTTCAAGTCGGATCACGACTAGTGGGACTAGCTCATATCCCCAGCAGAGTCGCCATTCTGTGGACCCTCGCCGTTTCCGCGCTCCCACACGACGTTCTTCTCCCTTCCCCTTTCCTTTTGGAAAAGAAGGAGATGAGGATGCGTGAGTGCGAAATCGCCGTTTGTGCCACTGGCTTGCCTCGTTCTCGAGGGCTTCGTTTGGTTGTCGTGTTAAGCTGGATGTATTTGAATGTGTTTATATAAGACCAGAGTCGCTACTAGCCAGTTACTTCGAATCTACAGTCGGCTAGACCCCGTAGAAACGTTAGAGAAGGGATCCGAAGATTCCTTCCTCTAAAATGACTCCTTTTGATCTGCGGTCAGAGATTCAAGGTAAGGGATCACGGTTACAGGGTGGGAAGAGGTTAAGCACCCCACGCACTGCCCGTACCGAAGTACGGTCTCTACTTCACAGAACCGAACTAATACTTGAAAGTCTAATTTAATCCTCGTACATTCTCATGGATGACATGATGCATGAATGCGGGTCTGAACAGTAAGAGTTTCTGATGGGCAGGTTCCAACAACAGGCAAGCCCAGAGCGTACGCTCGAACTGACAGGTGCTTAATGTAAGACGTATGCAGTGTGCTTGAATGATCAAGGTGTTTTATGGTGAAGCATGAATGCAGGTCTGAACAGTAAGAGTTTCTGATGGGCAGGTTCCAACAACGGGCAAGCCCAGAGCATACGCTCGAACTGACAGGTGCTTAATATAAAGACATATGCAGGTGTACTTGAATAATCAAGGTGCTTGCAGTGAAGCAGGGGGGTTGGAAGAAAAGTAAATGTTGCACTTATGCTAGATGCAAATGAGATGATGCTGGAAAAAGAGTAGCTGGATGGACGGAGGTGTCGCAAGGGTTGGCTTCGAGTGGCTGGATCAAGACTTGGATGGCTTGAGAGACTTGGACCAGTGGTCAGGCTGGGCTGGACCAGGGCTAGACTCTCCTCACTCGGGCTCTCCTTGGTGGGAAAATGGGCTAAGGGGTGGAGAAGGGCACTCGAAAGGACGGGCTTTCTTTGGACTCGAAGGGATTGTTGAAATGAGAAGGGGATGGGGGTATTTATAGCAGCGGAGAGTGGCACTCTCGTAATTTTTTTCTGGCGGCCTGCTATGGGCCGCCCGTACGGCCGCTCCTCGGTTTCCAGCGAGTACGGTCGCTCCCTCGGGGCTGCTGTTGGACTCGCTGGTCGACTCAGTGAATTGACTCAGCGGGTTGACTCGGTGGTTTGACTCGACGGGTTGATTCGGTGTTTTGACTCAGTGTTTTGACTCGACGGGTTGACTCAGCGGGTTGACTCAACAGGTTGACTCAGCGGGTTGACCCAGTGAGTTTGACTTTTTTTAGGATTTTTTGACTGGCCTTTTTTCTGGGGGGTTTTTCAGGCTGATGTTTAGGACTGGGTTGACTGGGTTCAGGCTTGAACTAGGCTATGGAATGAGGCTTACAAGGGTGAGTTTGGCTGAGTTTGGACTTGGGATTTGGGGGTACGGTCCTCCATTCATCCAGCTATCTCTACCAACAGTGTAGCCGAAGGTGGGGTGTCTACACCCCTCATAATGGACAGTTCACATCAAGTGGGCCACGCCTGATGGACGATCCACATCCAAGGTCTCTCATGATGGATGACCTATATCCAAAGTGGGCCTTATGATGGATGATCCACATAGAAGGTGCACCCCACAGATGAATGGTGGATATCAAAAGTGGGCCCACATGATGGATAATCCACTTCAAAGGTGGGGCTCACACTATAGACATATCAAATGTAGAGTCCATGTGATGGGTAATGGGTAGTGGATATTGAGGGGCTCATATAAAGGACAATTGGGCCCCACATAATGTATGGTCCACCAAAACAACCATTTGGATTGCTCTTATATTAAAGTTGTTGTAATCTTTAAAAATGACGTCAACTACCCTTAAAAAAAAAGCTCTTATTTAAAAGTTTTACCAAACATGCTTATTTTAAATAAGATCTTTTCTAGAGATTTTACCAAATGAACTTATTTAAAACAAGAGCTAAAACAAAAAGGGCTTATTGAAGTACCTCTCATTAAAAAATCTCTTATTGAATTAAAGTAGAGATGCCAAATGAGCTCCAAGAGTTTTAGTAGGAATGAGAGACTATTTATAGTGATGCAGGGAGGACGTGGTAGGTCGATCACCGTCTTCCTAACCGAATAGTTCTCGTTTACACGAGAAGAAATAAAAGGATAAAAGGATAAAAAGAGAAAATTAATTTCGAATAATTATTTTTGATAGATTGAATGAATAGAAACGGAATTACAATGCATATAAATAGGAAACTAAAACCTAGGTAAAGTACCAGACTCCAACTCAAACTCAAACTCCTAAAAAACGCAACTTACTATAAATAGTAAACTTACTATTTATAGAAGTCTCTTAATCCTACTAGAACTCTTGGTTTTCGGCCAAAAATAAAAAGTTTTCAAATGGGCCCAACCATGTTGTTCTACTAAATACTCTAAGCCCTTTTCATGTTGGGCACTAACTCTAAAACCCTACGGATCAAAAGTTATGATCGAATTAAAACTTACTATAAATAGTAAAACTGAAAATAAACTAGCATAATGACCGTCGATCCGGTCGAATATCGTGATTCTGGCATAGCTAGATTAGGTAGCTAAAGTAGCTCGAGCTACCCCAAAATCATATATTATATGTTCAGAAACTCATTTCGGATTGCAAGATATGACTGTTTTATGGTCCTAATGGTCCAGATTGCTTTCAACCCCGACCGGTCTTCTTGTGGTCCATTTAGGCCATAAAATAATCAGCGACCCCTTTCTACATCATATATTAAGTCACGTTTTTTGGTGTTTTAGTTTGAATTGAAGTCTGAAACTTTTGCTTAGGGTTTAGTTTCTTATAATTTAAAGCATTGTAATCACGTTAATTCTCATTCAATCTATTATTATGAATTTTCTTGAATTTATTTCATGTTTTCTCTTACTTTCCTCGTGGATTCGAAGAAGTCTGGTTAAAGATTTTCGATCTGTGGACTCAAGATATTTATTCGATTAGGCAAACAATGATCGGCCTAGTTACGCCCTACTTATGTCAGTTGCTTAAACATGCCCGATGGCACATGTGGCATATACACACATAGGTGTTATATGTTATATATTAGCACATGGGGTGGTGGAAGATGAGCAATTTCACTTGTAAAAGCCATTGACCTGAAAGGATTCCAGTTACTACCAAAGCCAACTTCAGCCATTCAAATTTTCAATATTCCCTTTTATTTATCATTAGATGAATAAAATCTATTCTATTCTTATCACAATCATCAGTACACTGAGTAATAGTTGGTTGTCCATTGACTTTGAAATTGTGGCCAACCGGATGAGTGGATTGGTCTGATTTTCATATAAAGTGATCATTATGGTGTGGCTCCTCCTCATATGGATTGAATATTCACATGTGATGTTCTGGTCATTTCTCCAAAGAATATATTCGAAGCTTGTTTTCAAGTAGCCAATGAGTACGGTCAAATGCCTTTTCACCTTTTTAAGCCATCGAATTCTTTTTTTCTTTTAATCACACTACTAAAATGCACGTGCGTTGCACGTGGTGGTCAATCAATACCTAGTAGACTGTTGAACTATGGACCCCACATGCATCACATGTATAGGGAGCCGATTAGGCCCCAGATGGTGCGCCCTTACTGTGGAGGCCCACCTTGATGTATGTATCCTATATCCACGCCGTCCATCCATTTTGCCATATCATTTTGGGGCATGAGTCCAAAATTGAAGCAGATTCAAATCTCAGGTGGACTATACCATGAGAAACAACCATTAAAAACTTCCTAGGGCCCACCATAATGTTTCTGTAAAATTTATTTACCATCCAACCTGTTGATAAGGTCAAATAAACATGGATGAAGGGTAAAAACAAATATCAGCTTGATCCAAAACTATTGTGGCCCACAATACATACATCAAGGTGGCCCCCACAGTAAGGGTCGCTCCGTCCTGCGTGAGGCCGGGTGCAGGTGCAGGTCCGAATGAGATTATTCTAATTAGTAGAGTAAAAACGGACAGTCCGGATTGAATGTGGAAGAATATCAACGATCAACATTTTGAGCCATTTCTTTGTTGGGGCCATTATGGAAATGAATCACATTCATTAACCAACCCTAAGCATCCCCTCAATGCATGGCTTGCGATGGATCAGATCATCCAATCAATGTATTTTTGCATGGTTGTCTATAAAAATATGTGGTCAACCTAATGAATGGTCCGGATTGGCTAATTCGATTGCCAAGGTGTTGGGATGCATCTAGGCCACTGGAACATTTTTCATGTGATTTAGACTGGGAAAAAAATATATTGAGAAATGATCCACTACTCGTTAGCTGCATAGGATCACTTGGAAAGTCTAATCAATCAATCTGAACCGTTTAGATAATTGGCCGGATTCTGAATGAAGCATGACCCAAAAAAAAAAAAAAAAAAATACAGAATAATTAGATGATGTTAACCATCTGATTGTTAGCTATTACATGGTTGGTTAAACAATATTGAAAGATCAACGTTTCAAATTTAATTAGGAAATTAGATGGTTAGTATGAGATGACCCTGTAGAGCTAGAAGAACCATAATATGGTAGAGCTATCTTTCCCTAGGACACGTGGCAAGGTTATGTGCAAATCAAGCCCGTCCATTTGCAGGCCCTAACTAGCATGGACGGAGATGATATAAAAAAAAAAAGTTACTCTTATCAGACAATCCTATCCATCTAAATTGTGTCCGCTAAATTGACGGTGGAAAACAAAATCGTTAATGGTGCACAATGAGGTGGACCCGATCGATACATTGCCATGCCACCTGTCCAATATGAGATTGTGATTTGACCAGCCTAGATTGATGCATGTGTGCTACGTATGGGTGGATGGGATCAAATAAAACTGTTGCAAGGGAAAACTGGAATTTACTCTGAACCATCCACATGTGATTTGGAAAATAGGCAATGCTCTTTAATAAGTTACTTGAATGGCTGAATGCTCATGGTGGACCCCACAGCCTTGAGTATTTTATATTTTCTCTTCTCACCTATTCACTCACTTATTTACCTTCTTACTAACGTTTTTATGCCTTTGTAAGGCCCACTGTGTTGAATGTACACCGTTCAACCGTCGCATTAAGTGAGCCCTACCATGACAATGGGATGCTCCCAAAAATATTGTTTATTAGTGGACCACACAATATTTTTGGACCAAACCATAAAAAAATAACTGACAATCATCCAAAATCTTTAAATTCATGTGGTGGCCCACATGATGGCAGGATGGGGTTGATGTTCGGGGCGTTCAAATTTCTAGGAATGTTTTAGGTTTTTCTATCTCACTATTTCATGTGGTGTGGTCCAGTTGAGCTTTAAATCATCCTCATTTTTGCATCAAACTCTCTAAAATGAGAAGATGAAACTGATGTACGGAATGGATGTTACAAAGGCATCAAGGTGGGCCCCACACACCCATCTGCATGAGAAACACCCTCATTTTTTAATTTCATTTATAACTAAATTACTCACACCGTACATGTGGCATATCTGTATCTCACATTAAAACCGTTAAATAATGTGGGTCCACTTTTATGGGTGACATGCATGGCAAAAATTGCACTGAAACTCATGATCTCACATGCACTAAAGATGGCGGCATGCATGACACTCTTGCAATTTTTTGCATCATCATCTATCAAAGGTGGGACCCACAGTATCAATGGTTTAAAGTGAGATAAAAGTATGCCACGTGTACGGTGTGCACAGAGATCATCAAACTCATCCGAGTATCAGCATTATTTATGTTTCCTAAGATTGAAAAATGAATCTATTGCTTCAAAGGTTTGCCCTAAAAAAAATATCGATTGCTTGAAAAGATAAAAGGCAATTGACTTGACCCATTTGAGAATTGCATGAAGATTCTAATATATTTTTCATAGAAATGATCAGGTACAATGGTTGTATTAGAATCAGATGGTAAAAGATCCAAACCATATAAGAATGGGCCACACCATGATGATCACCTCATATGAAAATCATTCTGGTCCATTCACATCAATGGACGACTATGGATTTTTAGAAGATAGTAGCATTCACTTGGATAGAAATAAAAAAGAATATCGAAAATTCGAATGGCTTAGATGTTCCTCCCACGATTTGGAATATTGGCCCGAATTTCATTACAGGTAAGCATTATGGTGCGGCCCACCTTTTACATGGATTGGATATTCTACCACATTTGATGTATTAGTGAGACAATACAGTAGTTGTATCTGATCAATGAGAAATGCTCTAGTTCTCTCGCATTGGAACACTTAGACAGTCCAATCCATTGATCTAGACTGTTCATTAGGTACAACGCATATTTTGTGGGATACCATGCAAAATTCACACTGATTTAGGAAATATTAACCATTTGATCAATGTCCTTAAATGTTGACGGACAAGATAATTTAAACAGAATAGGTCTAATTAATAATTTGATCCGTCTACTTGTTAGGAACAATCATGGATTGCTCATTATTCTAAAGAACCACTTCTGTTAGGAAATTTTAGCCGTTAAATCCATGGGTTGGAAAAAGGATGGCTATGAAAAATAAAGGAGAATAAAGGATGGATTGGATCATCCGATTAGTGCAATTTTTTCATGGTAGCCTATGAAACATGTTCCGGACTAAATGAACAGTCCAGATTGATAGATTGGACTGTCCAACTGTACAGATTCAATTACGAGCACTATAACTAACAGTGCTATAAAAGCACTGGAGCATTTCTTCTGATCAGGAGTGTTGTGTCCTTGCACTCTCCACGTGTAGTATGGAAGGAAATGGAAAATGGGATATGGGTCTAAGATTCCACTGTCACATGACAGGCCACCATGCTTGGGCCCTTGTCCAAACCTGCCTTCCCCTCACTAGTCAGCTATTAATGCTTTGTTGGTCACATCTCCCATTTTTATATAAGTGGGCCATCTCCATTTCCTAATTCAAATATTAGCCCTTAAAAATATAATTTTATATAAAAATGTTCTAGTGTTCTTATAGCACTATAAGTTGTAGTGCTCCAACTGCATTGTGGCAATTAGACAATCCAATCCATTGATCTAAACTGTTCATCAGCTCTAGCACACATTTCATGGGCTACTTTCCTAATATGAAACCAATCAGACAAATATTAACAATTTGATCAATTGGCTTGATTACGGATGGTCAAGATCATTTACACAGAAACCAGTCCAATCGAAGATTTGATCCATCTATTTGTTAGGGACCATCATGGATTGCTTATGATTTTGAAGTATCGCTTTTGTTAGGCAATCTGAACCATCCCATCAAGGATGGATTGGACCTTTTGATTAGTGTAATTTTTGAATGGTGGCATATAAAATGTGTTCTGAACTTAATTGACGGTTCAGATCGATTGATTAATATGTCCAAGTGATCAGACAATGCAACTAGGAGCACTATAACTCATGGTGCACTCAGAGCAGGAGGCCCACCGTGGACTATAATTATTATTGTTATTACTCAACTCATCACGGACAGTCAAGGCCCACCGTACCATCTTTTCCGGCAACAGTGCCAACTTGTGTAGTACATCAGGACGATTAAAGTGGTAGGCCCCACCATGAAGATCACCTTGAACAAAAAATCATGCAGGCGTGCTCATCAAGTGGACCATGCATTTGGAATCAACGAACAACCGACAATTTGGAACGAAATATAAGATTGGCCCACTTAGTCAGTATATTAGTATTATTTTTTAAAATAATCATCTTCATAGTTGGACCAGTCATTTTCAGGTAACTATTTTCCTAGAAAGGGGTAGGCTGGTGCAAAAAATGCCAGGGCATGGCAAGTTGCGGTATAATTGCCTTCTTCCAAAACAAAACAAAACATTGGTGGATGGTATTTACACGCATTTTCCATGCCCCGTCATTGAACAATATGAGGCTGCCATGATATAACCTAGCAGGAGTCTAGATCCTCTATTTTTAAAGAAACAGGAGATCCCTATTTGCAGCTTCAGTGTGATGAGGTTGCACTGAGGATGTGATGTGGTTGTAAACCTATGTGATGATGTGGACCAATAAAAAAGATGCAAAAAGGGATTTCCTATTTGCTGGAATGAGAGGATCTGGATTCAACTAGTAGAAGTACTACTCTCATTTGAGAGTATCTTCATTTGATCTTCTTTTGGATATACACATTCGGCTATAAATGTGAATGCACATGTCATTGTGTCCGCCTTTAGGAGAGCAAATTAATGCATGCCACATGGCCATGTTTATCATGTCCATCAATGAGGCAGCGTACCTAGCACGCCTGTAAGAGACCCGTCGAAAGGAAATCTTATCACATATCCGAAATGATACACTTGGCAAAACTATCTCTCACAGTCCTTCCAAAATGTGAGATCTTCCCAAAGACATTTGAAGAGATGCAACATTCGAGAAGATTCTGAAGATCCAAAGATCGTATCGATACCCAAGTGAACCCAGCCATGGTTCAGACCCAGATCAGGAGAAATAAATACATCAATCTGGTTGGGTTCGAAACCGTACACCCATCGAATAAAGAGAACATGAAAGAGGCTCAAGAAGGATACGATTTCTTCAATAACAGAATAGTATCGCGTAGATCCAAGCCATCCATCAAGGAGATCGAAAGAGACATAAAGATCACACAGATGCCCCACCTAATGATCTTATCCTGTGGCTATGTTTCAATTGGAATCAAGAGAATGGGAGAACTAAATTTCATCCGGCCCATCTCTTATAACAGATCAGTATCAAATTTCAAATCCTTCCAGCACTCCAAATTATTGGAGAGGATGATTTGATCTGGATCGCCCAACACCTCAAAGTGGAGGAAGTGGGCCACCAAGTGAGTGTCCATGATTGATCTAATATTTGGATCAACCCTTGAGGTCCCCTGATTGTGTCCCGGAGTTCTTCATCAAAGTTCCTAACTCGATCTCGAATCCGTTTACTGGGCACGAAGATCTCCATAGTGGGATCAACTACGAGAAGAAGATCCATGAAGCCAACAGTTCCGGATCTAACTAGAGTTCTTCTTTTCCAAAGCAAGCAGAATATGCAGAAGATTTAGGATCAACAAGTAAATCCAGCGAGAGTTTTTCCACCTTGACAATCTATAGAAGGAGCATCCGAAGAAGAGCTCAAGACTTTTCGCTAAATACATCAATCTACTTTTCAATTTATCTTTCTTAGCATAGACTAGCCTAGTTCTATTTTACATCACTACTACCTAGTGACTCCCACCATAGTACCTTAAGAGTAGAAGAAAATAGTTGGAACCTTAAGTTGTAGGATCATGATCAACTAAGTTTCGATTTGGTTGATTACACCCATTTGGTTACGTCATGTCAACCACCCGCCTCGATCGTCTGTTTCGAAAGACGCATTGGGTTTTTATCTTTCTTTTCTTATTTATTTATTTGGTTGTTTCACACCTTGTCGATTGTAATTAGCTATATCTTCAAATATTAATGAAATCGGCAACGTTTAGCCTTCTTTAATTTATCTGCACATTCTTATCCTTTTGAGAAATATTGAACTAAAGTACTGGTGAAAGAACAAGTCCTTAAGTCCGTAGACTCATACTTATTGTCACAAGGTAAAGAGAATCCATTTGGAAGGGTTAACCCCTACCCTTTAACAAATCGCCTAAATGCAGAGTACAAATTGGTGGTTGAGAGGATAATTGGATCCCGTGTCCAATCTCTAATCTATCCATCTCAACGCAGGGGAACACCAGCGGATCATTCAAACTTTGATTTGAGTAAACTCTGGCACGCTCGCGTATCTTACCCATATATGACAACCGAATATAGGCCCTCACTCACACGAGTGGCCTAGTTTGATTGAATTAATAGTGGCACTCTTTTGTCACGCCCGATGGGACTCAACAAGTTCATTTATTTTTCAATAAAATAATGTCTCCTAAATAGAGAAATATTAAAGTTGTGGCTAATGTTGTGGAAGAGCAACAAGACTTGGGCCAACATTATGAGCTTGTAGTCGACGTTGAAGTAAGGTCATCTTTTTAATAGATTTCTAGTGACTTTGCTATATTCTTCGAATTCTTCGTTGGATGTAGCAAAATATCACTAAATTGTGTAGGTCACAGCTTGAGATAAGCAATAAATCAACCCAAAGTCTCATCATGAGATTTGAAGTCGTTGATAAACACTTTCCTCTACTCCATCCCGTTGGACATGAGGAAGAGCAACTCACCGAGCTCCCAACTAGAGCTAGTCAGATAGAAGCACAAAGTCTTTTTTTAACCTCCACTTGTGATGAGGAACGACTGAGATAGTCGATCATATATTTAGCCAGATTACCCTAACCGACAGTGTTGTTACCCTTCCAGAAGTCAATACTCAACCAGTGGAAGTAATTCAATGGGGTAGCTGGCTGTCAACCGTCATCTTATGGCCACATGGCTAAGCCACTTGGAGTGCAACCTTTAGGACGCACTGTCAGCCACGGTAGAGTCCAGACTGCCGAATACTAAAGGGGACAACCCCAAGTAGTGACGAGCGCTTATGAAACATATCAAAGGGATGAGGCTCCTAGGGGAAAACCTTTGATAGTGCATCCCTACTATAACGACTACCATAGGGCTAAGGTGTCCGAGGGGAAACCTCCTATCATGACTCTATCCTACCAAGGATAACACATGAAAAGGAACTCAATGGACAATCGTCAGCTGCGGCTCTCGCCTATAATGATTGTCAAAGGGTAGAAACGCCTGGGGGTAACTCTCGGTTAAACCTTACCCAATGGTCGTTCCCCATACGGCTCAGATCCCAAACCCATACGATCGTATCGGGTCCCCACTCAGGAGAATCCACCAGGCCTATAATGACCGCTCAGCCTAAACGATATTGTCGGATTCATCCGGGAGTATGGAATACAACCAAACAACCGAGAAATTGTTACGCCAACCTATAGAAAACCATATCCTAAATGGGTCAATCAAAATCTTGAGTTCCCTAAAGGTTTCAGGTTCCCTGAGTTCACCTTGTTCTCAGGGGACAATGAAACCTCCGTGATAGAACATATCGACCGCTTCACCATGCAATGCGATGAGGCATCCCACAATAACTTCTTGAAGCTTGGGTTATCTGGGAATTATTTAATAGGAGTTATTTTTACCTTATATATAAACCTATCAGCTAACTTGATCCAGACCTGGACCAAGATGGAAGAAAATTTTCATATGCAGTTCCATCGTACTGAGCTAGAAGTATCTATGGCTAACCTTTCCATGGTAAGAAAATTG
This sequence comes from Liriodendron chinense, assembly GCA_003013855.2. NCBI lineage: Eukaryota > Viridiplantae > Streptophyta > Magnoliopsida > Magnoliales > Magnoliaceae > Liriodendron > Liriodendron chinense. Next base: position 398,439 of record ML058525.1, read on the forward strand.
TTGGAAGAGTCGGCCGAACAATTTATTGTCAATTCAAGGGCGTAAGAAACTGTTGCCCGGTGATTTTGCCCGAGGCTGAGTTCACGAGGCTATCCTTAGAAGGCATGGATTTTAAGCTTCGCAAGAAGTTTGAAGGTGTGTACTTTAAGGACTTATTTGAACTGTCAACTAAGGCCTCTAGGTATGAGTGAATCCTCCAAGAGGAGCAATAGTGGATGAACGCGTCCAAGGGCATGTCTTATCGTGACCCAAATTATGAGCTGAACTTGTTAGATATAGTACTTGCACGACTGGGTGAGGACTACGATGCTTCTTACGAGGAAGTTATGGTTGAGATCATCGATACACGCCCATGTGAGTGCCTAATCCAAAAAAAGGTCGAATATATAACCTTGGCCGCTGGGAATTCGAGAAAGGGACCAACTACGACCTTCAAGTAATATACTTTTGACATCTCGAAGATCGAGGAGATATTTGACACCTTACTCGAATGTAAGTTCACCAGACTTCCTAACCATCAGAAGGTCCCTTCAGCCGTAGAGCTCAAAAAAGGGATATATTATAAATGGTATGGAACTAAGATGCATTTTACTAAGAATTGCATTGTATTCAAGAACTTGGTACAGGAAAATATCGACAAAGGCCTCCTTAATTTCCTTGAAAAAGAAGTCATGGGTGTTAACCAAGACCCATACCCATCAGCGGCCCCAATCAACACTGTCACGACCGACATCTTATTAACTCCTACATTAGCTCTATGCAAGCCACGGAAGGATCTCTCTAAATTTGAACCCAAGGAGACTCGACCGACTACGAAAATACCAACGGTCAGACAAATCGATGGCACGTCTCCACGAGGAGTGAAGAATGCACATCAACCCATAACAAATGATTAGACCACGCCTCATAAACAACTCACAACGCAATTGAGAAGATGTGAAGTGCAGCTGTAACACCCCGAACCTTCCAATGCTCGAGTATTGGATGTCCATAGGTGTTATTATAAAAAAAAAAATTGATTGATTATGCTATCATGTGTGCACACACAGAGTTTAATATCAAAGGACCTTGAAATTTATAAATCAAACTCTAATTCTTGAATCCTAATTTCAAAAAACTTTGTATGACATTTTGAGAGACAAATCAAACCTTACAAAATCGATTTTGAAATATGAGTCGTCAGATCTACCGTTCATTGTGTCCTCAATAACCTAATGGTCAAGAGACACCCAAACCATACAATCTAACTAATTAATAATTAATCAATTGATTAATTCTACTTAAATGTTGTTAAAGACCCTTGGTACCATCGATGATTGATTGTGGTGCATTATGACCATCGGATCGACGAAAATCAATGATTAAAATAAAAAAATCAAGTAGTATGGCCCACCTGACTATGGATCTGGCTCATCTCTGGTTTGAATCCTAATTTGAGATGATAAATCTGATGGACGGTGGAGATTTTACCATACATCACTGTGGACCTCACACTACGTGTACACTAATGAGTGTGCACCAATAATTGTAACGCCCTGAATTTTCGCTAACTTGGAAATTGGAAGTCCTTAGGCATTACCTTTGGTTTATCGGTTATGGTGCCTACTCGCACATGTGTTCACATGTACTGGGGATTAAAATGAATGTTTTTACCAAAGAAATGATGGAATTAGTTTAGGAGTTGGAAGATCACATGGTTCGGGAAGAGTTTTCCGACGATCGGTTTTACTCGGGTATGGCGTTGTTTATAAAGACCAAGTAAAGAACCTTGAATTATCAATCTACTCGTAGATCGATAAGATCATCATGAATATTTTACCGGACCTTGGTGTTTTAGCCTATTTTTTATATTTCTGATTTTTTGAACAGTTTAGATTTCGCGAAAACCCTCTCTTTTAAAAGGCGCTACTTTTTAGAAACGCCAAAAAGTTGTGATTTGTACTTGGAGTGAAAAATTAAAATCTTTATTATTAGGATTTTGATTTTTTTAGTATTTTTTATTGAATCCAAATGGGGGGTACTTCCTTATTTACATAAATAACTTAAAGAAAACGGAACATTTATTTAAACATTATTTTGTAAATAAGGCTGACAAGTAGCTTAGACTAGGAGAGAACTCACTGTGCAGGGGAGGAACCCTGCATTTTGAGCAGAAAATGGACTAGGGACAACCGGTCGACCGGATAGGCAGCCGGCCGACCGGTTGCTGCTGTCTCTTATGGGGGAAAAACGGATGGTCAACAAGGACCGGCCGACCGGATCCAACGGGACCCGATTTTTAAGGGGGTTTTAAACCCCGTTCGATCCATCTCTCTCTCATTTCTCTCCTCTACCCTCTTCTCCCCTAAACTCCCAAGCACTCCTAGCTCTCTTTCTCCCTTCTCAAACCTCATTTCTTCCTCATTCCTCCCTCAAATACTCCTCAAACCCTTAGGAATCTCGGACTTCCAAGTTCTCTCTGGCCTCCATGTCCGTTCTTGCGTTTCTCCGGTCAAAATCCGACGGTTTCGAGTCGGATTCTCCAACCTATGCTAGGTACGATGTTTCTCTACCTCTTCTTCCATCTCTTCTTTCCATTTTCTCCTTTTTATGCTATTAGTGTTGGAAACCCTCATTTGATTTGTTGAATCTCTAACCTAGGGTTTGTTCATGTTAAGGCTCGAGGCCCCGGCTATCATGTTGGTGCGGCCCATGCCTTGTGGAAACCGTAATCGGGAGCGGCCCCATGTAGATTTCGTTGTGCTCCAACATCGGACTCAATTGACCGAATTGATTTGGGATTTTCCCAAATCCGAGGTATGTATACCCAAAACCCTAATTAGGACTTTAATTAGAGTAAACCCTAATTGATTAACACTAAATTTGTGATTTATTGTAGGTAATTGAGGTATTCTTCAATTTTCGGCGTTTGGGCCATATTCGAATCGCCGAATTTCAACTATAAGGTGAAGATCTACCCTCAAGCTTATTCTCGACAAATCCTAATTAACGATTGTTTGAGTTTATATGTTAATTGTTGATGTGTGTATAACATGTTTGATGAAATGCCTCTATTGTTGTTTGATTAATAACATGCTCGATGAAATGCCTGAATGATATCAATTTTTCAATATTGTAATATATCTATGCTTATGGATGTATGTGGCGCCCTGTGTCAGCCAAGCTGTGTCATCCGGGTCCTTTGGATCGGTCGGGCCAGGTGCTTGGATATGTTTATGATTAGGTATTTAATAACCTAAATTGTTATTATAATAAGTTAAGTGTTGCTTTGGATTAAGCTCTGACAACCGTTTCATATAGTGTACTGCCTGCCACTAGGTTGGCAGTCACGGATTTATTCGATCTACTAAGCGGGACACGGTCGATCGACAGTGGCCATTGTTGGGTTGTCGTTGTCCACTTGGGTCCACCGAATAAGCCCCATTCAGAGTTAATCATTCTTGTGTTTCATAGTTGAATAATACTATATGGAATCTGAAATACCATCGTTCCCACTGTGAATAGTCCACTTAAAACCATACTATGACTCGATCCACCCATGTTCCAGACATAGTGGTATGAGACACCGTATCTGAGTTGTCGGCCTATGCTGGGGTGGTGCCTCCTCGTAGTGACCAGTGAGCATTGACGGGGGTGACCGATTGTTGTTCGAATGACCCTTGTAAGAAATGTGACCCTGGCCGATGTTTGCATGCATGTGCACCATTCGAACGACCTGGGCGTGCATTGGGTTAATTTCTAGTGAAACGCCCGCACCTCTGAATAAATTAATCCTATTTGATACTGGGGTGATGAGCCCTTCCGCTTGGTTTGGGCGTGGATGACCAGTTACGGCCAGACTATGCTTTCATGGGTGTATAACCCAAACCTTGGATCGAGGGGTTACTGACGATGATTGGCAACGCATCGCAGGGAGCCAGATAGCCCCAGTTAGACTTTATGATACGATGTGGTATTCTGGCTTCACCAATTTGCTAAATGAATTGGACTAATAATACTTTAATAAATTATGCATACATAACATTGCATTTGAAAGGGACTTATGTGGCCTGGTTGCTTGATGTGGCGCCAGTGCTACCTTGAGCACTTCATGTTATTTCTTTGTATCATCTGGGCTGTGTACTCAGTCATGACTGCTAGACAGATGGATTGTGGATTCTAATACCAGTTAGTCAGGCCAAGGCTTGCCCAGGACATGCATTGTGTGCGAAATCATAACATCCATGCATTTAATCAACTAACCTAGGATGATGTATGATTTGTATGTGGACATTACCTAAACTGATTGATTTGACAGCATGGTTAAGAATAATACACTTATATGAACCTGTTTATAATTTAAATATCCCGAGTATAATCTTGGGGATATTTCTTCACTATGTTGGCGTTTTGATGCCTTCCATTTGACATATGCAGATGCCCCAGGAATAGGACCAGTTGGTGGTGCGCATAGGCAACTTGTAGTCCTCTAGCTTCGTCCCTCTTGGTAGTTGTATTTTCCCTTCCTTTTACTTTTATTGTGATTCATATAATTCCCATATGGGCTTACACTGTGATTGAATTGTACATCTAGGGTGTTAGCCCTATATTTTTTTATTGAGTTACCTTTGCTTTGCTTATGATCCGCTAACTGAAATGCGTTACTATGATTATTTGTGAATGGAATGAACGTAAATCTGATTGAGGACACACGTGGGTGCATTTTTCACTTGTAGCATTCCTAAACTAGCATTTTATTTAGTTAACCCTCGGGAACTCTGGACCAGAGTCTTCGTCTCGGGTGCCGAAATTTCAGGGCGTTACAATAATGCACTAAATGAAGAAGCTCGATCAATCAGGCATTGAACTGATATTACCTAAAGAAGAGATTTCTTCCTCTTCTTTCAGATCTTTCTCAAGAAGAAACTCTACAAAAGATTCCCAAGAAAAACCCAATCATGGTTTGGACCCAGATCAGGAGAAACAGACACATTAACCTAGTTGGATCTAGAACCATGCATCAATTGGAATAAAAAGAATAGGAAGAAGGCTCGAAGAAGGATATGTTCTGTCCAATAACATATCGGTATCGGATAATTCTGGGCCATCCACTACGGAGATCGAAAGAGACAAAGATCACCCAAATACCCCACCTAGTGATCCTATCCTCTGGTCATAGTTTAATTAGAATCAAGAGAATGGGAGAATTAGATTATATCCAGCCCATCTTCGATAGCAGATCCGTATTAGGTGTCAAATCCCTCCAGCACCCCAAACTATCGGGGAGAATGATTTGATCTAGACCGTCTAACACTATAAAGTGGAGGAAGTGGGTCACCAGGTGAGTGGTCATCATTGTTAATGTCAGATTTTGTAACGAGATCCTCCAGCTTTTCTCCTTCACTCCAACCGGGATTTTCACCACCAGACCTGAAGCAAGACAACAAATAAGAGTGGCTGGGGACCAGCCGTTAGCCCTCCGATGCTTAAGTTAGGCCACAGTAAGAAGAGAAGCCAAGCAAAACGGGACCAAGATTGAATGATGTGTGCGTACCTGCTCTTAATGGAGCCACCCCTTTTTATAGATCTGGAGACAATCCAATTTGTTACGTAAGATGTCGAAATCCGTTGATATCGCGTACGATACTGAGATCTCGCTGATTTCGTGGGATAAAATCTTATCTTTTGAGTCAGATCCAACCCGATGATTTACTCCAACAATCACGCCCCTTGATGGCAATCCCTTGAAATCCGGATCCATTTAGAGAAGATAAACCCAAAATCTGACCTATCCGGACTACCAATAAGCATGGTAATAACGCTGATATATCATGATAAGCTGGAAGCCGTAGTTGGAATCATAACCTCCGAAAAGGAAGGAGACGCCCGTAGTTGGAGTCATAGCCTCCGAAAAGGAAGGAGACGCCGACGAGTCGGGGACCACCGAACTGGATGTGGCCCTACTTAGTGTCGCAGAGGGATTGGACAAACTGTTCGACGGGAATCGGGTGCTAGTACTGAAGGCTAAGAGATTTCCACAGGAAAGCTGCTCGCATATTAAAATGTGGTCGCGAGTCCAAGTACACACTTAGATGTAACGTCTTTCAATGACTTGTGAGAAGGTCTGCTCGCGAATCTAGTTTTCCATATTTGACTATCCATGACTCCTGATCAGGTGAGCTCGATAGTCAAATGGACGTTCCACACTTATCCAATATTCGACTCTCGATCAGATGATCTCGAGAGTCGAATGGACGTCCCGCACTTATCCAATATTCGACTCTCGATCAGATGATCTCGAGAGTCGAATGGACGTCCCGCACTTATCCAATATTCGACTCTCGATCAGATGATCTCGAGGGCCAAATGAGCATTTCCACGTGAAATCTTATCTCCACCATTTTGCCTATAACAGATGCCCCCCAAGTCCTTGCCGCCAAGAATCCTTAAGGAAAGGACTTAGCTTGCTGTCATGCGCGGCTGCCTCTTGCTTTTACTGAGAAGCCGTACATGATTAGGCTGGAATTAATGAGCGCCAGCCTTTCTGCAGTCAGGAAATGAAGAGGCGCTCACCACGTGTCCAAGTATTTAATGGGCGTGCCTGCTCGAGTGCTGTGCCGAACGAGAGATCGCCACGTGCTACCATATACGGCGAAATGATTGCCTATAAATATACGGAGTCCACCATATCTTCTGATTTTCACAGAAGTTTCAGAATCCTCCTTTGCTTTTTCAATCATCTTCCTCCGGAGCTCCTTGGTGTCTTCCTCGATCCCCTTTGGTGCTCTTTCTTTCCTTTTTCACTGTACTATTTCTTCTTTCTTTTTTAAATATCCCATGGCTTCCGAGGAGAGGACTGTTCCTTTAGGAGATGCCACCCCGGAATCCTCTGCTTCTAGTAACGCAAGGGTTCCGGCAGGTCAGTATACAGCGGCCGGATATCCTTCCATTCTATCGGAGAACCGGCTGCTGGAGTTACGGGAGAGATTTTCGATCCATGACTCAGTCGATCTCCGGTTACCCAGAGATGGAGAGACGCCAGACTCCCCTCCCCCAGGGTGTGTGGCATTCTATGAGTATCAACTCATTCTGGGGGTTCGCCTTCCCCTCCATCCCTTCATCCGGGATGTACTTCGGTATTATAAAATTGCCCCCGGGCAACTTATTGTGAATGGATGGAGGGTGGTCCTAAGCTCATTCGTCCTTTGGGCTCAAGCCGGGAACGGGGAGCTTACAGCTGATGAGTTCCTCCGCATGTTCCGCTTGAAGAAGGCACCCTCCAGCGAAGGCTGGTACTATCTATGTTATTGGCACCGGGATAACTTCGTGCTGGGGAAGCCCTCATCGAATTATCCCGGCTGGAGGAAGCGTTGGTTTTATGCATCTGGAAATTGGGAATTTGCTTCTTCCAGGGGCCCAAGAGTAAATCGTTTTTTCTGTGAAGGTAGGCGGTCCCGCATTGTGTACTTTTTCTTCAATTAAAGGTTTTTAGGGTTTCTCCATTTGACCCTTGTTTGTGCTCGCAGGTATCCCGGCCTTGAGAAAACCGAACTTGAAAGGGGGGATCAACGAAAAAATCGTAAAAGTGTACAAGGTGCCTATTGGTGATAGGCACGTCGAGACTTGCTTGTCTCCATCTCGTCTTGCAGCAGCGGGCTTAATACCCGTAAGAGAAGTCGAGATGACGCAGGTTGGAGAAAAAAGAGGTCTACTGCCCCGGCTGAAGGCCACGAGCTCCAAGAGGCAGAAGAAAACATCTGCTGGTCCATCTCACCCTTCCACCGAAAAGGGTAGCGATCAGCCTGCTCCTCTCGCGAGCAAGGCGGGGGCTCCAGCAGGGCCCGCTATTCCTTCACTGGTGGTCACGCCCGGGCCGCCAGTGATTAATATCGCTGACAATTCCCCAGATGGGGTAGGGTCCAGCTGCCCCCCAGCTGAAGAGGCTCGTGAGCACACGGAGCTTCGAGAGATGGCTCCTGCTCGCGAGCTGGTTCCTGCTACCGAGCAGGGACCTGCTCGCGAGACGATGGCCCCTCCTCGCGAGCCGTCTGGGCTGATCGTTGCCCAACCTTCCGGCGGTGGAACATATTCTGTTCCTCGCCACCTCCACCCCATCTGTAAATTCTTATTTGAGAATGTCCCGCCTCAATCCTTCGGCTCTCTTCCCGAGCCAGGCCCCGAGAGCCTCTTCCTTGAGGCAGGGATGAGGATGGCTCAGGTAGAACCTCCTAGCCCAAAACTTTATTATTTTGGGGTTTCTTAAGTATTTCTTCTCACCCATCTTTTTGTTTGCAGGGACTAGACCTCATCTTGCGGACGAAGCGAGACATCGTCGCCGCTCGCCGCATAATAGACGAGGCAGATGAAAAAAGGATTGCTTTGGAGAAGGCGGTCCAGGGACGAGATCAACTCCTCAAATCCCGTGAGGCCGTGATTTCCAAGAAAGATGAGGAGATAAAAATCCTCATAGAGAAAGTCCAGGTGTTGACCGAAAGGTACCAAGCTTTGGACAATAAGTTCGCGAAACTCGCCGACTTGAAGGAGAAGGCGGAGAGAGAGAAGGAGATCTTTCGCCAAGACAAGATCTCACTGGAGGAGCGACTTGCGGAGGCTAGGTCGCAGCTCAAGGAGGCCTACGACAACCTGACCAAGGAGCGCAACGCTCTCGCGCAGCTTAAGGACGACTCGATCCACTGGGACGAGGAGAGAGTCGCCCTTGCGAAAATGCTCTCGGAAGAAGGTCCTCGGGCTGTTTCCGAGTTCCGTTCTTCGCAGCAATATGACGACGAAAGGTACGAGTCATATGATGCTGGTCGCGACTTTGCGCTAAGAGTAGTGCAACGAATGATCCCATCCTTTGATATGGGGGAGTTTGGTCGAGTCGCGACCATCATTGCTGCCGAAGAGCAGGCTGCTGCTGAGAACGAGGTGACTGAAGCCACTCAGGTTGAAGGAGCTCCAGAAATGGGCCCTGAAATTGAGAGCGCAGCTCCTCCTCCAAGGGATTGATTTTCTTTGTTTTCCTCTCTTGTATTCGTGAATGGATATTGTAAACATTTATCATTAATGAAAAAAAATATATATTTTTGGAAGTATTGTCCTCATTTTTGTTTACTTTCTTTTCCATGTACTGAATGCCTTGTTGCAACGAGAATGTGCTCAATCCGGGGGTTCGTTGCGACCAAACCGATTGAGACCCCCAAGTTGGCTTCATATTGACTCATCAGTGAATGCGAACCCTTAATCCGAGCACGAGTTACGTTGCTCGCAATTAGGGTGTATGGCGAACTGTGGTGCTCGCGATTAAGGTGTATGACTGTGACTCGAGCTCGAGCTACGGTGCTCACATTCCGGAGTGCGATCCCTCCTTTCACCAGTCGTGAGCAACTAACTCATGAAAATGAATTAGACTCAATCCGGGGGTCGTACGACCATGTCCGCGTTGAGATAGACTGATCTATCGATTGAGATTTTAATTCTACCAAGGGCAGAAGGTTGGTCAAGAGATGGTATTCATTCTCTTCGAGGCTGTTCAGGTCCATGTAAATGGAGAAGCAACCAACTAGTAATGATTTCAGTCCTACCAAAGGTAGGCAATTGGCCAAGAGGATGTGTAAGCACTCTCTTCAGGGCTATTCAGGTCCATATAAATGGAGTAGCGGCCAAAAGATATCTTTCACTTTATTCATAAAACGCTATAATAAACTACATCGAATCTAAGGGTAGTATCGTAGCAAATGCTCCACGTGCCAAGGGCGACATACAGGCTTCCCTTGCATGTCTTCAAGATAATAAGTACCGGGTCGCACAACCCTAATAACCCGATACGGGCCTTCCCAATTCGGATCCAATGAACGAACAGGAACTCCAAGATTTTGCCTTAGGACCAAATCTCCGAACTGGAAGGATCTAGGTCGAACCTTCGCATTCCGATAACGAGCAATACGTTGTTGATATGCCGCCACTCGTACTTGGGAAGCATTTCTTCGCTCTTCCAAGAGATCGAGATGAAGCCGGAGGTTCTCCTGATTGCTCGCGGGATCATACTGTTCGATCCGATATGAGGGCACTTGAGTTTCCACTGGTACTACTGCGTCAACACCAAATGCTAAGGAGAAAGGAGTTTCACCTGTCGATGTACAAGCCGTGGTTCTATAGGCCCATAACACCTCTGGTAGAAGTTCTGGCCACACCCCTTTACATTCACCTAGCTTGGTCTTTAAATGATGCTTTATGATTTTATTCACTGCCTCGACCTGCCCATTCGCCTGAGGATGATATGGAGAAGTGCGGAGATTACGTATCTTCCATTTGTCGCAAAATTCATCAAAGGCTGCGTTGTCGAACTGCGTTCCGTTATCGGTAATTATAGTATGAGGAAGTTCGAAGCAACATATGATATTTCTCCACATAAACTTAGTAGTTTATTTTTCAGTAATTTTGGCTAATGGTTCTGGTTCGGCCCATTTGGTGAAATAATCAACCGCCACGATCGCGAACCTATTCTGTCCCTTTCCCATAGGTAAGGGCCCGATGATATCGATCCCCCACTGAGCAAAAGGCCAAGGGCTGTCGACTGGGGTCATCCGCTCAGACGGTACACGAGGTATAGGTTGATATTGTTGACACTTGTCGCATTTTTTAGAAAATTCGATGGCGTCTGCTTTCATAGTAGGCCAATAATATCCTTGCCTCATCGCTTTATATGCTAGAGATCGCCCCCTGGGATGATTACCACATGCCCCCTGGTGTACTTCATCTAGAACACGATGTGCTTCTTCTGGATGAAGACACCTTAAATAAGGCAAGGAGAAGCTTTTTCGCAACAAGATTCCATCTTGTAAGGTGTACCTGGCAGCTCGAAGCCGAATTTGTCTTGCAGCTTTCTTGTCTTCTGGTAGGTACCCATCTCTAAGATAAATGATGATAGGATCCATCCAGCATGGAGACGATTGTACCGATATAACTTTCTCGAGAATCACTTGGTCGATACTCAAATGCTAACGGTGCTCGATGGGGATCGAATGTGATAGCTCCGATTCCGGTGCAGAAGCGAGTTTTGCCACGGAATCGGCAAGTTGGTTCTGCTCGCGAGGGATATGAAATATTTTATAAGTCTTCAGTTTGGCGAGCAGGATGAGGACACGAGACTTGTATAAGGCCATTCTTTCTTCTTTGGTTTCGAATTCGCCAAGAACTTGGTTGACAATGAGCTGGGAGTCGCTATGAATTATCAAATTCTGGACTGCGAGGACAACGGCTAGCTCGAGGCCAACAATCAGGGCCTCATATTCTGCTTCATTATTGGAGATGCGTGATTCGAAACGCAGAGCATATTGAAAATGCGACCCGTCGGGAGCCACTAAAATCAGGCCCGCTCCACTACCAGTGGCCCGCAACGACCCGTCCACGAAGAGAGACCAAGGAGGCTGGTCGCTGGTCATGACATTATCTTCAGAAGAATACGTAAATTCAGCGATGAAGTCAGCCACGGCCTGGCCCTTGACTGCTGTCCTAGGACAGAATGAGATATCATGCTCACTGATCTCGACCGCCCATTTAGTCAAGCGTCCTGAAGCCTCAGGTTTTTGAAGGACTTGGCGTAGCGGATGATTTGTTGGTACTAAAATAGCATGGGCTTGAAAGTATGGTTGCAGTTTTCGAGCCGCAGTGACTAAGGCTAGGGCCAGTTTCTCCATATCAGAATACCTAGTTTCTGCATCGACCATTGCTCTACTGACATAATAAACGGGCCTTTGCACCCCGGAATCTTCTCTTATTAAAGCGGCGCTAACGGCCGTGGGAGACACAGATAAATAAAGAATGAGTTGCTCATGTGCTACAGGCTTAGATAAAATGGGGGGAGCGCTCATGTATTGCTTCAATTGTTGAAAAGCTTCTTCACACTGAGGTGTCCACTTCCAATCAGACTTGGCCGTTGCACGAAGGAGTTTGAAGAAGGGCAAACACTTGTCAGATGCTCGCGAGATGAACCTGTTCAATGATGCGATGTGACCTGCTAGACAATGAACGTCTTTCAGAGTAACAGGGGATTTCATCTCTATTAATGCTTTAATCTTTTCAGGATTTGCCTCAATTCCACGCTGGCCAACCATGAACCCAAGAAATTTTCCTGCAGACACTCCAAACGCGCATTTTTCTGGATTTAACTTCATTTGATACTTCCTCATCAGATCAAAGGCTTCTCGAAGATCTGAAATGTGGTTATCTTCAACGATGCTTTTCACGAGCATATCGTCGACATACACTTCCATATTCCTACCGATTTGAGCAGCGAACATTTTGTTGACAAGACGTTGATAAGTGGCCCCTGCATTTTTAAGACCGAACGGCATTACCTGGTAGCAATATAGTCCTCGATCTGTGATGAAGGCAGTATGCTGGCTATCAGGTAGATGCATCACAATCTGGTTGTAACCAGAATAAGCATCCATAAAGCTGAGGAGAGCATGTCCAGCTGTTGAGTCTACCAACTGGTCGATCCGCGGTGTCGGAAAGCTATCTTTGGGGCATGCTTTGTTTAAGTCTGAATAGTCGATGCACATCCTCCATTTGCCATTAGTTTTCCGGACGAGAACTACGTTTGCGACCCACTCTGGGTAGTCAACTTCCTTTATGAAATTAGCCGCGAGAAGCTTTTCAACTTCTGTTTTGATTGCCATTTGTCTTTCTGCAGTAAAGGCACGTCGACGCTGATGTACGGGTTTATGCTTCGGGTCAATGTTGAGACGATGTGCGATGACATCAGGATCGATGCCTGGCATATCTTTATGAGACCAAGCAAACACATCCTTGTATTCGGTGAGGAAACGGATCAAATTTTGACGATGGACAGTGGTTAAGGAGGACCCGATGCGCACGATCTTAGATGGGTCTTCTTCGGTCAGGTGGATCGCCACTGTTTCCTCCCCTGGAGTTCCTGATTTCAGAGCATTTTCTCTTGGATCCAACGCGGTGGCGGGAACGTCGGATGAACCTTGAACTATTTCCATGACAGGTGTCGCTTGAGCCTTCTTTCGATCTTGGAGGGCTATCTGGTAACAGGACCGTGCCTCCTGCTGACTTCCTCGCACGACCCCGATGCCATTTGGGGTCGGAAATTTAACACACAGATATGAAGGGTGCAAGGCCGCTCCAACCTTAGTCAGAGACGGCCGCCCCAAAATGGCATTATATGCTGATTTTCGATCCACGACGAGGAAGTTTACGAAGACGGTGGTCTTCGCTGGACTCTCTCCAAAAGTAACTGGGAGATCGATGCTCCCTTCAGGTGTTACTACCTCTCCTCCAAAGCCGACGAGGGGGGTCGATACTGGCTTGAGGAGGCTTCTGGATAGTGCCATTTTGTTGAAAGCCTCTAGATACAGAATGTCGGCTGAGCTACCTGTATCCACCATAATCCGATGAGTCAGATAATTTGATACCTTCAATGTGACCACGATAGAATCTTCATGAGGGAAGTGGATTCCCGCTGCATCTTCGAGGGTGAAAGAAATTGGAGGATGGCTTGCTTTTGAGGAGCTGGACGTCTGTTCCAACCAATAGATTTGCTGGGGTTCTTTGGACGCCTTCCGAGCGTATGCTTTTCTTGAAGCTTGAGAGTCACCCCCACAAGCTGGTCCCCCGACGATAGTGCGAATTTCTCCCGTGGGCTCGGCGTCCTCCTGGTCGGTTTGATGATGAGGTGGTTCCTTTTGGCGAGATGAGGTCTTCGCCCTTTCTGGTGATCGATTTTTACGAGCAACATAATCCTGGAGATGGCCTTTTCGAATAAGGGCTTCGATATGGTCTCGTAAAGAGATGCAGTCCTGGGTCCTATGCCCGTGATCTTTGTGAAAGTAACAGAACTTGCTCTTGTCCCTCTTCTCGGGATCGGATTTGATCTTTGCAGGCCACTTCACATATGGCTTGTGTTTAATCTCCATTAGAACCTTTTCAGGAGACTGATTGAGAGGAGTGTAATTATGATATTTACCAGAGTAAGGCCTCTTGGGAGAACGATCGCGCTGGTCACGACGGTATTTCTTATCCGTAGAAGAGGCTCCTTCTGGCTTGCGCTTCTTGCTCTGTACTCCATGGCGTGTCAATGCGACTTCTTCTGCATTGATATATTTCTGAGCTTTGGCTTGAAATTCTGCCATAGTTTTCGGTGGGCTTTTATCTAAGGCAAACCTGAATTTCTCGCTCGTTATCCCGGCAATGAGGGCTGTAAGACCCTTTTCTTCGGTGTATCCCTCAGTTTGAACGGCTTCGGCAGTGAATCGTACTGTGAACTCCTTTATTGTCTCCCCATGCTGCTGTTTCAAATTCATTAGATGGGAGGCTGGCTTCTTAATGCGAATACTCCCCATGAATTGAGAAAGGAATATCTCTGATAACTGGGAGAAGGAACTGATGGAACGGGGCTTTAACCCCCGGAACCACGTACGAGCTGCATCCTTCAATGTTAGGGGAAAGGCCCTACACATGATTTCTGAACCATGTCCCTCCAACTCCATGAGGGACCTATATGTTTCCAGATGTTCCAGAGGGTCGCCAATTCCTGTGTACGGAGCGATAACAGGCGCTCGATACTTTCTGGGTAATGGGGCTTCCATGACCTCGCTGGTGAAGGGAGATTCAGATTGGTGTATTGCCGCCATGACGGCAGATGGCCGATTTGCCTGGTATCGCTGTTCCATAACATCAAAACGATCTTGGATTCTTTTGAGATCTCCTTCCCATGGTAGGGTATAGCTAGATGTTTCGGCGGTGGAGCCTTGCGGTTGAGGTTGTCGAGACGAACTGGAATGTATGGAATGTGGAGATGGTACAGGGGGATGGCCGCCGAATGGCGGGACCTGTGGTTCGTCCATAGAGTGTCTGAAAGCTACCGGTATGGGTTGCGGTGGTAACCCTTCAGAGGATTGTCTTTGCGGTTCGGGGAAGTGCTGATCAAGCCGGTTTGACAGCGCTTGGACTCCGGCGTTTAGAGTTAGGAGAGTGTTTCCGAGGAAACGTAGGACATCATCTTGATTTCCAGAGGCTTCCAATAATGGGTTTGTTGACGGCAGATTCGGGGCTCCTTGAGGGATATTCGCCGGAGCAGGTGGAAGGATAGGTACGGATTCCGTCTCATCAGGCGGAGGTGGTGCCTGTCTTGAAGTTGAAGGATGAACAGCCTTTTTAGGAGGCATCGTTGAAGGATTTTGATCGGTGGTTAGCACGATTGATTTCGATGATCAAGTCGTTCCCACAGACGGCGCCAAACTGTTAATGTCAGATTTTGTAACGAGATCCTCCAGCTTTTCTCCTTCACTCCAACCGGAATTTTCACCACCAGACCTGAAGCAAGACAACAAATAAGGGTGGCTGGGGACCAGCCGTTAGCCCTCCGATGCTTAAGTTAGGCCACAGTAAGAAGAGAAGCCAAGCAAAACGGGACCAAGATTGAATGATGTGTGCGTACCTGCTCTTAATGGAGCCACCCCTTTTTATAGATCTGGAGACAATCCAATTTGTTACGTAAGATGTCAAAATCCCGTTGATATCGCGTACGATACTGAGATCTCGCTGATTTCGTGGGATAAAATCTTATCTTTTGAGTCAGATCCAACCCGATGATTTACTCCAACAATCACGCCCCTTGATGGCAATCCCTTGAAATCCGGATCCATTTAGAGAAGATAAACCCAAAAGCCGACCTATCCGGACTACCAATAAGCATGGTAATAACGCTAATATATCATGATAAGCTGGAAGCCGTAGTTGGAATCATAACCTCCGAAAAGGAAGGAGACGCCCGTAGTTGGAGTCATGGCCTCCGAAAAGGAAGGAGACGCCGACGAGTCGGGGACCACCGAACTGGATGTGGCCCTACTTAGTGTCGCAGAGGGATTGGACAAACTGTTCGACGGGAATCGGGTGCTAGTACTGAAGGCTAAGAGATTTCCACAGGAAAGCTGCTCGCATATTAAAATGTGGTCGCGAGTCCAAGTACACACTTAGATGTAACGTCTTTCAACGACTTGTGAGAAGGTCTGCTCGCGAATCTAGTTTTCCATATTTGACTATCCATGACTCCTGATCAGGTGAGCTCGATAGTCAAATGGACGTTCCACACTTATCCAATATTCGACTCTCGATCAGATGATCTCGAGAGTCGAATGGACGTCCCGCACTTATCCAATATTCGACTCTCGATCAGATGATCTCGAGAGTCGAATGGACGTCCCGAACTTATCCAATATTCGACTCTCGATCAGATGATCTCGAGGGCCAAATGAGCATTTCCACGTGAAATCTTATCTCCACCATTTTGCCTATAACAATCATCAATTTCATATTCGAATCAACCTTCGAGGTCCCCGAATCATAACATGATTGTCTTCACCAGAGTTCTCAGCCTAATCTTAAAATCAGTTAGTGGGCCTATGAAGATCTCCATAGCAGGATAAACTACGAGAAGAAGATCCATGAAACTAGCAATTTCGGATCTAACCGGAGTCTTTCCTTTCCAAGGCAAAAAAAATATGCAAAAGATCTAAGATAAGTAAGGAAACTTAGAGAGGATTTTACCGCATCGTCAATCTATAAAGGAACATCTGAAGAAGAGCTCGAGGCCCTACGCTAAACATATCAATTTACTTTTTAATTTATCTTTCTTAGCATAGCGTAGCGTAGTTCTAGTTTACATCACTACTGCTTAGCGGCTCCTGCTACAATACCTTAGGATTAGAAGTAAATAGTTGCAATGTTAAGTTGTAGGACTGTCATCAATTAAGTTTTGATTTGGCTGATCATACACATTCGGTCACATCCTGCCAACCACTCGCCTCGATCATCTGTTCCGATATATGTATTACTGTATTTATCTTTCTTTTCTCATTTATTTATTTGGTTGTTTCACACCTCATCGATTATAGTGAAATATATCTTCAAATATTAATGAAATCAACAGAGTTTAGCCTTCTTTAATCCGTCTGCACCTTTTTATTAGTTTGAGAAAAATGAACTAAAGTACTGGTGAAGAACAAATTCTTAAGTTCGTAGACTCATGTCTATTGTTACAAGGAAAAAAGAATCCATTCGAAAGGGCTAACCCTTGCCCTTCCACAAATTGACTAAACATAAATCGCAAAAATGTTGGTTGAGAGGATAACTGGATTTCGTGTCCAATATCCAATCTATCTATCTCGACATGGGGGAACACCAGTGGTTCAGTCAAACTTTGAGTTGAGTAGACATTGGTACACCCACACATCTTACCCACACACAAAAACTGTATATAGGCCCTCGCTCACACAAGTTGTCTAATTTAATTGAATTAGCAGCAACAAATGGTTAAAAAAATTATGATTAACTCTTGACTTTTTGCTATATTTAAATTAGTAGGTTAGGTCTCTCTCTCTCTCTCTCTCTCTCTCTCTCTCTAAATTAAAATATTTAAGAATTTCATGTAACGTCTCTAAAATAAAATATTTAAGAATTTCATGTAACGAAAAACATAAACAAATCATATCCCATGATTGTTGATTGTTAATTGTGAAGAAGAAGATGCTGAAATCAATTCTTCAATAGAGGAAATCACTCCACAATATATTTGAGATGAAAGAAAAAGCCAACAAACACCACCCCAAAGTTAGGCTAGGGTGTGTATAAAAAGAGTTGCCAACAAAGTGGAACCAAACGTCTGCACATGTGGATTATGGGAGTAAGAGATAAATTTCCCTCTCTTCCTCTCTCTTATTTCTTCTTTTTTTTTTCCCCTTATTTCTCTAAATGACGCCCAAAGAGGCTAGGGACATCCAAGGATCTATATAAGATCTTTATAAGAAGTTGGGATTTTAAGGAAAGATACCATATATGGTGCTCTACCACCCTATCGACTTTGGTATGCTTCATTACGTCTAAAGTTAGTGATCCTGCCTATGCACGTACTCAAACTTAACTTAATCTTTCCACTATCCATGGTCATTCACCTTTGATCCAATAACCATGTAAATTAATAGGACGACCACTAAATCTTAACCATCGAATTCCCATTAAATGCGATTAAAGCCTTTTAGTTGTTAAAACAAAGGATTAACAGTTGAAAATATTTATAAAAACATCTAAAACCATTTGAATGTCAGACCCAGCTAAAATTAACTTGATGGTTAGTCTGATCACTAAGATCTAACCCACAAAATTGTTCCTAAGCAATCGATAAATCCATTGTTAGATCATATGGATTCCATCCATATCCTAATGCATGCATCCAACCTCACCCACATATGAGCCACCACATTGACTTCTTGAGAAGAGGCAAAGAACATTATACTAAGAACTTAAACTCCCTTATAAGTCCTTAAGTTTTACAAGTAATTCAAAACTAGTACCTGTAAAAATCAATTTGGACCTAGTCTCCCAATCTACTAATTCAAGCATCCAAAGGGTCTAAATACAGAATACCATATCCATGAACACACACTTTCATCTTGGATAGGGCAAGGTATCAACTCGTTGTTGAGCCCAATGGTAAAGACCTTTCATCCCGACTTGTCAATGGTCTCCTTACACAGGATTACAACCTACTAACATAGATTACCAAGCTTGCTTAAATGGTCATGGATATTCTAAATATGAATTCCATTCCTCATAACTCTCTTCTAGACATTATATCCACTCTTAAGTACCTAAGGATAAAAGAGGAACCCCTCTATTTTAACCCTTAAATACATATATGACTTAAAATAAATCGACACATTAATAATAACATTATGACATGTCCACATAGGACTCATGCTCATATATTCAACAGTCAAGATCAATATTTGCTTTTCAAGGCATAATAGTAGCAGCACACATGTCAAAAGATCTAGGCCATTCATCAAGTAGGGTAACTAGTGAACATTAAATGGACTAAATATAATGTTGGTCCATTACTTAGGCATGTCAAACTTGTATCAGAAAAATAGGTAGTTAAAAAAGTTAAACAATTTAAATTCAATATACATGTGTGTGGCTCACTTGATGAGTGTAATAACCTAGTTTTTGCTATATTACAGGTTCACAATGCACACTACTAGAGAGACGATCATTGAATCACTATCCTTAGGTTCATAGCGCGTGATTCTTGTTAAATGGTCTAGATTTCTAATAGATGTGGCATTTGTCCTGGATCTTTGAGGCTTCCAAGAAGGGCGATCATTGAATCATGACCTTTAAACTACTTAATAGTATACTCAATGAGTCAACAAATTCTATATTTTTATTTTAAAAAATATATCTTTATAATTATTTTTCCATTTTATTTTTAAAATATTTTACTTTCTATAGTAGGATATTGACCAATGAAGTTTTTAAATAGCCTAGCCCACTAGTCAAGTTCATCCACTTAACAAGTGAGCCATGATTTACAAGACATCATCCAATTTGTAATACTATAGACGTCTAGTGAGTATAATAACTATACTTTTAGGTCAAATTATCTAAATAGTGAAGGGATTATGAGGATCTTATGTTGGAATTGTGCCTTGAAGGGATTTGTAATCTCTCTCATTGGTACCTTTCTTAGTAGATCTTCATTTTACCATCATAGCATCACTAGCAAACCCTATATGTGTTTTTATATGGGACTCTTCAGTAAGCAGTTGTTAAGATTCATAAATATTAAATTATCTCATGAATCTGGCATCCAACAAAGTAGAAGTGCGACCTTTTTTTCGGTGTCAATATTTACAATGAATGCCACCAACCTACTGCATCCAACAAAGCAGAAGTGTGACTTTTTCTTCGGTGTCAATATTTATAATGAATGCCACTAACCTATTAAGCACGATGTTAAACTCATTTAAGTGTTCTTGTAAAGAGGATCATTTCTTCATCTTCAAGTTGTACGGTTGTCATATGAGAAAGATTTTATTTTCCATCAATTTTTTTCCATATAGGTTTCGCAATTTGTCTCACAAACCTTTTGTAGTGGTTTGATCAGACACGTTGAACAAAATTGAATCTAGTGCAAGAAGAAGATCCGCTATAAGTAATTAATTTTTCTCCTTAAATGCCTCGTCTTTCATCTCTATAGGCTTCTTTTCTTTTTCTTAAATTGTGATTGTACATCATTTATTTACCAACACTAGCATTTATCTTAAGTTTTCACAACGTGTAATTGGATATGTCAAACTTCGACACTTCGAATCTGGTAGAACTCGATCCAGTCAATGAAACACAATCGCAACACAAACGTTAACACCAATCTTGTGTTAAAAGACCTCTCTACCTTTGGCTTTAATACCAGCTGTTGGGAAAAAACAACTACACATGATTAATATATTTTAAGCCAAAACCACAAAAGAAGAGGGCCTAGACTAAAATAAGAGATAAGATGCACAAGGATTGACATGGTTTGACAGTATGCCTACTCCACGAGGGTAGCAACACAGCTTCATTAGAAACTAATAGAATAAAAAATATAAAACTCACCTCTCTACCACTCTTCTTTTCTACAAGAAATATTTCATTTAGAAATTCTCAAATGATGAGTGAAATACTTCTCTCCACTAGTGCTCCTCATATAAACAACACTATAGGAGAGCACGTGCCAAAATCCCAAAGAAATCGGCTTCACTTGATCATATATGCAGTCACACGCACACATGAGGGAGAGAGATATAGAGAGACAAGGATAGAAAGAGCTATTTCTCATTAGGAGACGTCATCCTTTCGCTGCCTTAACAAGGTGAAGGCACACTGACTCAAAGTCATACCCAATGGGGAAGACCTTCTATCTTGAGTCATTATTAGTCCCCTTGCATTGGATGATTATATTATCATAATATGATGACAATAATTACAAATCTGTCATAAAACCTACTAGATGGTCATAGTATAATAGGATACTGAGATCCATGAACCATAATTCTCCCTTGGTCAATGACAGTTGTATTCAATCTCAAGGACAATTAATAAAATACCTCCTCTACTTAACCCATGTTTATGTACATTTCACATATCTCTATGTATTAACTAATTCATATCAATTAAGATCATTACTTAGTTTTCCAGGGTACAGCTCTAATACATGATCCTGTCAAATTAACAATCAATTAGGGTTCATGTCTATATAAACCCTATAGCAAGAGTATAGCTTGTAGTATAGTTTGTTAAAGGTTAGAGTAGGATTCTATACTTGTGGTCACATGGTTTAGGCACTATGATGGAATCGCGATGCACTAATTGAAAGATCGTAACCCATATAATGGAGAGTTCAAAATAAACAATTGTAGAAAATGTATAAAGTGGTATAAGTTGTAAAAACATCATAACCCTTCCATCATAGTCCAAAAGAAAAAGTTTGGTACACTAACAAAGTGATGCATGGATGATATGCATGCACATAAAATCCATACAAGTTACAATTATGGCTCAAATACTATAATTTAGGTAATATGGACCCACTTTAAATGGTTTATAGAAACACCCGACTTTCTAAAATGGTTCTCAAACCAACCTGGTGATTGACATATTCTTGTTATCATTTTTAGGGCAATAGTGTTTTTTTTTTTTTTTTTTTTTTTGTCATTTACTAATAACAAGCACTTAAACTAATAGATGTTAGGCATTTGATAAAAGGCACTGCACCCCAAAATCCTAAGGTACCTGGTTGCAAAGTCAATTTGAAAAGGGACCTGAATGAAATATTCAAAATGTGAAGAGCCATTATGTACACCCACCTTATTTATAGAGGCTTCCTTTCTATTTTTTATAACTGGACAGCACGATTTACACTATTTTATTTACCAAGTTCAGAAAAGAAAGTGTGTCGTGTCTATAAGGGTGGGTGTGAACATCAATTCCCAAAATGAAATGAAACGTAGGGCGGATAGGAGTTTGCTACGCCCACATCTGCCAACATGGCACATGAGTGTTTCATCCAAGCAGTTCATATTGTGGGCCATCCTCTGCAGACCATCTGGACCGAAAGTCATTCCTATATGCTCATTAAGAGAGCTGCAAGTTAAAGAAGAATTGGACAGAAAAAAGGAAAAAAACAATTAGCCGTTCATTTGTGGCTTGCATTCTGGCCCATCCTAGTGAATTAACCTGCCTGAATTTTATGCCAAACGATGTACATAAATAAGACCCACCAGATGGACGGCTTGGATCTTCCTATTGTACCATGATGGCACGTGTGTGGGCCATCAAACCTGAGGGAGAGCAACATATTAGTTAAAAAAGAAGGTATGACCCTGGCTACAAGCCTACAAAGCATAATAGAACATGGTAAATTTGGTAACTTCATGAAATACATTTAAAGAGAATATTAAAAATAATAAAATAAAAGACTCCTCGTAAAATACAACCACTAAATTCTACTATGACAATACAAATATCAGCTTCATTGTGCCCCCAAGAAGTTTTTAACGGTGGCCGTTCAATCACCACTGTTTCCTGTTTTGTGGTCCACATGAGACTTGGATCTGCCTAATTTTTTAGATCTTGCCATAAAATGATCTAAAAAAATGGATGGATGGTGTGGATAAAACACATACATCATGGTGGGGCCCACATAGGGAATGACCCCATACATCTGTTCGAGCCGTACGGGCCCCACTCGCGATGTTTACGTGGAATCCAAACCGTGCATCTGGTGAGATGCCTTGCGTTCACCGTCAATTCCAAGAATAATCCTGATCCAAAACTCAAGTGGGAAACACCACAGGGAGCAATTTACAATCTCACCTAAAACCTATATATTCATGTGAGTGGACCACCTGAGTTTCGTTATGTCCATTCCTCGATGTGGGGTGCAGATGATGACTGGGTTGGATGGTATATACACAACACAGTGGACACCTTCCATGTGGAAATGTATACTCAGGGTAGATCCATTCCCAGTGTAGGGCCCACCTGAGTTATTGTTCCTCTTGAGAAGGAACAGCTGATAAATGCTATTAAGTTAGTTATCAAGCATTCAATGTGGCACACGTGTACGATATCCAGAGATGGGCCATGCACCCAGAAATCAAGCCAATCCAATGATCACACACCCCAATTGGTGGACTTCTATCCGAACCTCACAAATTGTAATCCTCAACCAATGAACGGTCAAGATTTCGTAGGTTAGTGCCATCTTTAGTGAGATTGAGAGCTTGATAATCAAGGGCGGAGATTGTATGATAAAAGTGTTTTTTTTAGAACCTTAAGTGATCTGTGATGAGCCCTAACAAATGGATGGCCCAAATTGTCCGTAGGGCCTTTTTTTTTTATAAACAATCTTGACTTTCTCCATCGATATGGCTTGTATAGTCAGATTGATGTGTGATCTTTGTATGATCGATCATGAGATGTGTGTATGAACTTAATGGACCGTCTGGATCGATAGATTGGACTGTTCAAGTGTCCCAATGCAACCAGGAGTACCGTAGCTTACGGTGCTTTGGGAGCACTGGATCATTTCTCGGAGTTATTTGATACTCTGGTAGAGTATGGCGCTTAATACGCATGCACTCGGAAATTATACACTTCGCACACGTAAACTCAAATTAAAGCACCCAACTTGTGGAACACACTGTTGCTAAGTCACTATCCCAAGACCACATTGGTTGAACAGTCCTGACCTTTGATTTGTGACCACTTGAAATAGACCATTGGATGTTTTTCATTCTTTAACTATTCAATAAATGTCCACTAGTCAGATCATTAAATCAGCATCATTTTTGGTCCATGATATATCTAAATTAAGACTCATAATTTGAAGTATGTGTATGCTATGGATGCAATTTCTCAGTGCCTGCGTATCATCGATCACACTCTGCCAGAGTACCGAAAGTATCGGCCATAAGCCTCCAAATATAAAGACAGGGCGCAGGGTTTAGTGATCTAGACCGTTCATTTTTTGGGGCCTACATCATGCTCCTAAATATGCCAAGTTGGAAAGATCTTGAGCCTTCATTGATGTCACAAATAGATGGTCGAGAAACAATTCGATCACCAACTGTCTAGATTCTTCCAAGAAAGGTCAATGATTGAAGCGTTAGGATCTTTTTGGAGTGTCACTATCATCCATGGTCACCTAACCATGTCCCCACATGTACGGAATGAGCATCAGCACACCATACATCTATACTACAGAAAATATATTATTTTATGAGGAAAGCTATTTGCAACCATGCAGTCTGCATGTGCCAAACACGTGCTGAAGTCGCACACGTGTTTGAGATATGTGATGTTTGTCAGGTAGGCCCCTCGGTGAATGTTCCATGACCACAAAAAAAAAAAAAAAAACAACTTTTGGCTGATACTCTCATCAGGTGGACCACATGTGTGTAAAAGGATGGTTGGTTAGAAACTGATCATCATAATCAACGGTCCATATTCAATATATACCAATAATGTCAAGCCCACCTTGGGTTGTCCTGATTTGTCCACTTCGACATGAATACAGATGACCCCACCTGATGGACGTCCTGGATTCTGTAATGCATGTGGTCAAGTGGGTCTAGTCCATATCACCATTATTTCACAGAACATACGGATTAACCAACATCAGATGGGTCTATCTTGTACTATTATGTATTAATAGAGGTTTGCTTGGTACACCCAAATACCCAACCACATGCCCCAAAATGGCACACGTGCGTGAGATGTGAGCTTTCCATTGGGTGGCCACACTGATAACATCTTCTGCTTGCAAACTGTTGCTGTATTTTCTTTCTAAATCATTGATTGCTGGTCCACCCATCGAATAGTACGGATTTTTAGCAAATTGGAGATTTAT
The DNA here is from genome assembly GCA_003013855.2 of Liriodendron chinense. Classification (NCBI taxonomy): domain Eukaryota; kingdom Viridiplantae; phylum Streptophyta; class Magnoliopsida; order Magnoliales; family Magnoliaceae; genus Liriodendron; species Liriodendron chinense. Next base: position 423,181 of record ML058525.1, read on the forward strand.
GGTGCAGTGGGCCATCTAGAGTAGGGAAAAACATGTTTAACGGTTTGGATCACTGAAAAAGGGGCTCCACGTACCCATACAAACCATATGCCTGTACCTTATTGTACAAACATACTACTACTAATGTAAAATGATAAAATGTAAGTCTACGAAGGAGAAATGTTCACATGCTAATCGGATCTGAAGTCTCCCATACAACACTTTCTTCACTAGTAGCTTGTTGTTTTTCTATACATCTGATCCATTCAAAAGGTGGGCAGTAGCAAAAAGATGAAATGGGACAAATAACAGGATTGTCTACTCATCAAGCATATCTACACCGTCAAAATAAATTGATAACCGATGGTCTGACTCAATACCAATCGGTGGTCCACCTAATAAGTAGATTCCGTCCAATTTTCTCCCCATTTGATGTTTATGGTTTGTCCCACCTTTTGCACGGATCAGATGTTTCACACAATTGAAATTTTGCGGGGAGAGGATTGTAGGCAAAACTTCGACACACACAAAGATTGTATAATATCCTATTGAGAAATGATCACATGCAGTTACTGTACGTGAACAGCCATTTTCTATCTGACTAACATGTCATGTGCTGAGAGTATCCCATCTGTGAAAAAGATGGGCCACACCATGACGATCATCTGGCATGAAAATCAGAGTCAAGACAATCTACTCACTGGTGTGCCCACCACTACTACACTAGTCATGCAATCAGCTACTCATTGATCTTGAAGTTGTACTCATGTCCTGCTAGAGGAGTGCGTTGTCCTGATTTTTGGACCAAGTGATCATTCTAGTGTGTCCCATTTCAACATATGTGACATGTGGGAATGGCCTGAGTTTGGTGTGTGGTTCATTCCAGTGGGGCACACCTGATGACTGGGTTGGATGAGATAAACACAACCCAATGGACCCCACATCACACCTGGAAATTTCTATGGTGTGCATCACCTTACCCAATGTCCACCATTCTTTCATTTGGTGTGACCCACCTGAGTTATGGATAAGGATGGAGTTTGAGATCTAGGAATAACATGAGGGGGCACAGACGAGTTGGATGGCACTCATAGATCATGATGGGTCACACACAGATTGAACATATATATGTTAATTACCATGCATACCTTGAAATGCATGTGTGTGTGTGTGTGTGTGTGCGTGTGTAGACGTACGTATGAAGGCAATGAGAAGGGAAGGTGATGGAGATGGATGAGAAGGAGGAGGGGTGGGAGGTCCATGATCACATGCAAAAAGTGAAAGAATCACATGGGGGATGCCTTTGGAAAGTAGGCAGGACCAACTAACTAGTCTCAATCATCCAGCCCATGTTCCAAGAAACCACAACACTCTTCCATTAACCCACATTGACTGGCCCCATCATCTCCCCTCCCTCCTTTTTTTTCTAACCGAATCACCATGTGCTCATGCTTTCTAATCAGTGGCACCTTGAGAGAGAGAGAGAGAGAGAGAGAGAGAGAGAGAGAGAGTTTTCTAACCAAATCATCATGTGCTCATGGCCCACCAATCGGTATAAGGTGGAGGGAGAGGAGAGAGAGAGAGAGAGAGAGAGAGAGAGTCATTTTTCTAACCAATTCATCATGTGGCTGTGGCCCACCAATCAGTATAAGGAAGAAGAGAGAGAGAGAGAGAGAGAGAGAGAGAGAGAGAAGTCCACAAGATGGGATCAATGGACTTAAAAAGGCTCCCTACATTATGGAGATATTCATTGAGGACATTACACTTCTGTGATAGTTCACCACCATTTTAAAATATTGATGACTTTCCAACTATAGACATGGGACAGTTGTCCTGGATCCAGATGGTCCAGATCTTTGACCTAATTGTGGATGGGGAATAACCCAAACATTACACTGAGAAGATGATAGTAACCATCTGATTTTTCTCCTGAAATTTGTACCACTCACTATTTTACTTTCAACCATTCATTTGATAGCCATCGATCGAATGGTTAGGATTACTCAGCGATTGTGATCTTAGAGATCATATGCTTCATCCACAATGTGTCTCTCAATTTGGACGGTCTAAGTCCCTGCCATTTTTAAAAGGCCGTTGACTGCCAGGGAAGTCTAGCTAGCCCTTCAATGGGCGGTGATGGTTGGTGGGTTTCAAAATGCCTGTGAAACCCCACATCCAAGAAGGTTCAAAAATGTATAAAAAAATTCAATTCAAGGACTTTGTATTAAAAAATAAAAAAATAAAAGGCATGCAAGATAGTGTGACCATCAAACAAGGGAGGAGAGAGAGTACATGTTTGGGATTCACATGCTGATTATTAGGGGAAGGTCAAGGCTCTTCCCTCCTTTTATTTTAACAAATCAAATGGTTTGACATCTGAACGGCTTATCTCATGGAAAACATAATGGATAATGGATGGACCATTAATCAGAAACCACTTCGATTAAGCAATCCTAGCCGTCCGATCAGATGCATTTTATGGTGGAAAGGAACGGTTGAAAGAACGACTGTCGACAATGGTTCACATTCATTGGATGAAAGTCCTCCGTTCAAACAGTTAGGACTGTCTGATTATGTGATTTTTATCTTTATTTTTTCTATTTTTTTCTAAGATGACCCATCAATGATGGAACCTGACATCTGAGTGGTCCAGATTTTGTACTCATGTGCCACGTGACCTCAAGGAGTGTGTGCTACATTTGCATGTGGTATTTTGCGTATGATATTAGCCTTCTTCTAAAGCGAGTGAACAATCTTTTCTTGTCCTTTTTTTTTTCATTTTTTTAGGCCCATTGATTGATGGTATGTGTACGTTTTTTTATGTACACAATTCAAACGGAAATGCCTATATTTTTCATGGAAATTCCACCAAAGCCCCCTCAAAAAAGAATTATAACAAAAAAAACCCCAATATGGATAGGGCTTCATGGCATGTGTATCAGCATGGCATAAGTGTATGAATTCCGAACCGTTCATTTAAGTAGGACGTATTGGGTCCACTCATCGGATAGGCCACATGTAGAATATTTAGACCTTAGTCATTTTCCAACCATTCATTGTGGCCGTACAATTGTGACCTACTCGAAGAGTGTACCTAGCCGGTTTTCAGTGAAGGGGCAGCCTCACATGTGCCCTACTTAATGAAGGGCCCATATCTCATGCCATGCATGGCACGTGGGTCATGAAGCAATGAGCATACCATGCACGCCACAATCACCTCTATATGTGTGGCAGTTCACCTCCCATCTTTAAGATGATGGTGACACGTGGAGCATGTCTAGCAGCTCAGCATGGATAGAGAAATGGCCCAAAAATGTAACTATTGAATATTTCTATCCCTTTTATGGGTGGCAATAAAAAAAGACAATAAAATGGCCAATCACCCAAATTCAAAGAACGAAACTTAACGGTTAAAATCTACTTAGTTAATGAAATAGACGGTTTGGATGGTTCAAATTGCCCCAAATATACGGTGAATGAGTCATCATCAAACCATCCATACGAGGATGGTGCAATGGAAATATACTAGGGCACTTGATCCTAATTCTCTTCATTTGGGGATTTTGTAATTTTTCCTATTTTTATATGGTTGCACATTTTCACTACTCTTGTATTGGAGTAGCACAAGAATGTACTAATCTATCATCAAAGATCATGCATCAACCTTGATAGATTGAGGAAATGCTATCCAAATCATCTTCTAGGTTATCAGGCTCAACAGTCTAGAGTCCAGACCAACCAACCAAATGCATCTTGTCATGTGGAAGTTGGGCCACCCATACCTAACTGTCCTGGACAGGCCCACTTGATTCCGTTTCATGATAAAATAGGCCACTATCTAATGATGGCCCGAAAAATTCCTGGACTCAAATGTCAATGTCAATCTCCATCAAGTAATATGAAAAACTCCATTGTATCTAACGCTGAGGAGTCGTGGACAAACTTATCAATGCATGCAATTAGTCACAAGTGGTGAACAACTTTATCGATGTAATTAATTATAAATATTAATATGAATTAGGATATTTCTATATTTGTTAACATGTGTATTTATTAAGATTTCTATAAATCTTATATAGATTTTTCTCATCTTTTATATATTTATGTTATGGTTTCCATAATGTAATCTTTAATATTTTAACATGGTATCAAAACTAAGGTAACCCCTAGCGTCATCTCTCTTCTCTCTCTTTCCATCCCTGCTATTACTGGTGTCTTTCACCATTCGTCGCATAACCACCATTCATCACTATTACCAGTTATACATTGTCAAATTCTAACATTTTCATTGCCATTCGTCGCATAACATCATCGTTGTTGTCGTTTTCTACAATGCGTGCATGCAGAACACCATCTATTTGCATGTCGATGAAGATTGGACTCCATCTTTAGAGGAATCAAATCTCGATATGCCTATCATCATCTCTAACCTTCGGCTTATCACCCGTCACCACTCTAGCAACTAGACCAATCAACATCTTGTCTATTATCGATCATTCGTCGTTAACAATTTCTTGAACTAAAGAAGAAGATTATTAGGGTTTGAATTTCTCAATTAGAGCAATGAGGGTCCTATTGGGGATGTCTTTAATCTTGACAGCGAGAGGGCTTCGGCCGACCGACAAAACTTGGTCAGGGACCTGAAATTGCCCTAGATGGGATCTAGACTGCTAGATTTATTTTTTGGAGGTTGCGGGGGGCCTGATGACTGTGTCAGGCCCTCGACGATTAATGTAGGGGGCTCGAAATTCCCCTGTATTTTTTCTGTGAAGTCTCTGGACAATTCTGGATGATGTGGGGCATGCACCTAACGGTGCGCGAACTGTTAGGTCTATTGCACAAGTTTTTGTGCAATATTTTTTTCTAATCTTGGTTTATTCTTATTTAAGGGGGTGTAATGAGGGATTCGGATAATACAAGGAGTCCTGGATGTGGTCAAAGGGTTGAGAGAGTTCTATGGTGAAAGAAAGAGCTTGTGGGGCTTGGGTTTCTCTTGCGGGGCTTAGATCCGGGAAAGTTTTCTTCATTCTCTTGTAACTTCTAATTCATAGTGGATTCTTCGCTTTGTGCCATGGTTTTTTACCCATGAGGGGTTCTTCTACGTAAAATTGGATTGCCATCTTGTGTATGTTGATTTATTTGATCATTGTGATTGCCATCGTTTGATTTTCTCGCTTCTGCTGCGAGTCGGTCTCTTTCCTTCCCAATAAGTAGTATCAAAGCTAACGTTGGGAGGTAGATCGAAATCTGAGACGAGGTTTCAATGGGGTTTAGCATGAGCTTCAACGAGGAGAAGTATTCTGGAATAAATAACTTTAAACCGTGAAAGGTAAAGATGGAAGGCCTTTTAGTTCAGCAAGGGGTCAAAGAAGCGCTCATTGGGAAGGGACCGGAGACTATGAAAGAAGAAGAGTGAAAGAAGGTGAATCAAAAGGCCAAGGTCTCAATATTCCAGTTGTACCTAACGGAAGAGGTCTTGCATAACGTCATGAGGGAGAAGCCTGCGGCTGATAGGTGGACAAAGTTGGAAAATATCTACGTGAAGAAGTCTTTTGAGAATCGTCTATATCTTATGATGCAGTTATTTAATCTAAAGATGGCGTAAGGGACTGATGTTGAGATCCACATTATCACGTTTAATAGGCTCATTTGCAATTTGTTGGATCTAAATGAAATGATGAAAGACGAATATCAGGCATGCATCTTGTTGAATTCACTTCCTGAATTATATAAGTCATTCTAGGATTGCGCGCGGGCAAGGAGACCATTAGTGTTGAGACTGTTATCTTAGCCCTCCAGGCGAATGCGATGAGAAGGAAGAGTGGTAACTTGGGGTCATCCTCTGATGAGGCACTAGTTGTGAGGGACTTCTGAGTGAGGTGATAGATCTTCGTCATTGAGATCTAAATCCAAGGGCAAAGGGAAGAGCAAGGTTAGGTGCCGGAATTGTGGGAAAGAATAGCACATGAAGAGAGATTGTCAGAATCCCAAACCAAGGGAAGAGAAATCTGGAGATTCTTCTAGGGAGGGAGCTAATGACGTGGAAGACACAGAGGACGCTTGTGATGATAACGATGTGTTGACTGTATCTAGTAAGGGGTCTCTTGGTTGAGAGTGGCTCTTAGATTCAGGTGCATCGTATCACATGTATCCTTACCAGAGTTCATTCATGACGTACAGTGCGAATGATGGTGGATCGGTGTTTTCGGGTGATGGCTACATCTACAAGATTGTCGCTATTGGCATAATGTGTAATACCCCGAAAATTTAGTACACGAGTAAGTACACGAGAGTTATAGTTCACACGTTAGAATTTAAATTTTAGGCCGCGTCGTTCATACGCATACACACACGTCACACTTTTATACGTATTCTGACACTTTTAAGAGTCTAAAAACTTAGTGTACTTAGTTAAGTCAATAGACGGACCGTTAGAATGATCTATCATTGCTAGATAGGAATATCTAACCGTCCACCTCGATTTTGAACAAGCCGATCATAGTAAACTAAACCCCTTGATCTCCATAGCCGCTCATACACAAATCAATTTAACATTCTGATCCGTTCATCTTATTTATCATACATTGATATACTTAACCTACCGTCAAAACTGTGATCTGATGAAATCTCATGAGTGGACAAGTCATTAAAGTCTGACAGAGTATACATCTCACCAATAGGCCATCCAAAGACCATATTATGAATATGAGTTTAAGAAACTGACCGTACAATAACTCATACTTGTACTTAAGAACATGAACATCTAATTAGAAAAAAATTAGCCTTTCATATAACCATCCACCGAATTTGTATCCGCTAATTGGGCCACCCAAATAACAAACTGAACCGATCATTTTGAAGATCATAAGATAAATACTAAGGCTACCGATTAAATTTCCTATTAAATATGTACAAATATCACTTTGGATCACGGAGTGTGATGGACCACTAAAAAGGCATCTTGGTCATCTATAAGAGATCAAGGCCCAAACTTAACCCATATAAAGAGCGCGAAAAATGACAGGCCTTGGTGAAGTCTCACCGAAAATTGACGATGTATGTGACCGCTACAAGTGGTGGAAGTCGATACTAAAGAAAAGGGTAAACTTGGAATTAATGATATATATACATGCATTAGCATATGTTGATGTAACGTAAGTAAAGTTTTAACGTGGCTCCTTACCCATCTCTAATATATTGCGGCCCACTTGATCAACTGATGTATTTCGATTTTTAGTTCATGATCAACTTGACCGAGCTGAATCAGCTAGACGGAGTGGATTAGCCTACAATCATCATGGTGGACCCCACAGCTAGACGGAGTGGATTAGCCTACAATCATCATGGTGGACCCCACCTTAATTCGGATCCATCCCATCTTTCACGTCAACGGCTAAATACATGTTACCGACCTGTTGAACGGATCGGGTGGTCCCGATCCACCTGAAATGGACTCTGCTTGTGAGGGAAACGGTAGTCTAAGTGTATACGTGCGACGTATGTAATAAAAGAAAAAAAAAAAAAAAAAAAAAGAAGAAGTCTTCATGCACCCAGCGTCCTGACGACCCACGCAGCTCACCCCGTCCATTTTTGGGCCCCACCTTGCTGATCCAGGCTGTCCATCCATCTTCTCCTCCTCATAAATTTATTTCTTTCAAAACTTGATCCTAACAGTTGATCGTGTCATCCACTTCAATCAACCGTTTAAAACCAAGAACATCAAGATCCACATCATTCACATCTCCGCCTTAACTTAGATCTGCCTCATTTTTCTCATGGACGACTAAATTCGTGTCATCCACCATTTGAACGGAGGTAATGACCTTTAATTATTACAAGTGGGCCCCACATAAAAATGGAACACGGAAGTTTTGTATACGTGCAACGCACGTATTAGTCTTTCCAAAAAGGCTTCTCCTTCTTCGACGCAAACAGCGGACGCTGTTACAACGTCCGCACGCTGTCAACAATGGGACCACATGTAATCATCATAATGGGCCCCATGGTTTGATCCACACCATCCATTCAATTTACCTCGACTGTACGACCTTGTCTACCGGAAATCATTCTATAACGATACTCGCTCAGCATACGTGGAATCATTGTTTTCAACCGTTTCGAACTTAGATACCCAAGATCCGGGTCTTTTCACTACATGAACGATCAAGATTCGCTTCGCTAGGGTCGTGTGGACCCCACCTATCGTCCCAACGGTTCAAAGTGGCGTAGTTTGCAAGTTATGAAATCCGAATCCAAGTTGGATTCGGAAACTTCATCGGTTCGCACGGACGTGCGAGCTCGGCTATATAAGGTCAGGCCTGCTCCTTTCGTTACAAGAAACAGAGAGAAAGAGAGCTGTTAGAGAGAGAAAGAGAGTGGGGAAGAGAGTTGCGAGAGAGAGAGAGAGAGAGAGAGTGGGACGTTGGAGAGAGAGAAGAAGAAAGAGAGAGTGAGTGCAGGTGGTGTGCGTGACGCTGTCTTGCGGTTGCGGCGTTGCACCACTGCTAGAATCCTATTCTAGCCCAGAAAGAAGGAAGAAAGAAGAAAGGAGAAAGAAGAAGGAAGAAGAAAGAAGAAAGAGGAAGAAATCTTTTCCCAACTGAGTCAACTCACTGAGTCGACTCAGTTCGGTCCTTTCCAAGTCTAAGGAAGTAGCATGTGAGTGATTCATCTCAGAATTTCTAGTTGATTTTCATTTTCCTAGGTTTGCTTTCCTTTGCATTCAATTTCCAGTTTTCTTTAGTGTTTCACGTAAAGTATCTCAGGTAAAGGCTACCACTCAATCTCTTCCTTAACTAGAGTTTTAGGGTTATATTTTGTTATTACGCATAATATGAATTCTAGGTAAGGGATTCACCTCGTCTCTATTCTTAAATTTCGTTTTTTTTAAACTGTTATTCTTTTTAGTTGGTTTCTCTTTCTCTTTAGTCACATACATCCAAAATTTTAGATGAACCTAACTTGAGTTCAAATCATAGATAAGACACCGTCCTTGGGTCAACCCTAGACATTCATCAAAGCACTGAAACCTTACATCACGACTTTCTCACACTTCCTTATTGACAATAACTTACGGAAAGGAATACTTTAACAAAGTAAACACATGCATGGTGTGATTGTGCTTGAATTTTGGATATGCATTGTATGCTTGAAGAGTGCTTCCATAACTCATGACATACATACATTTATACACTACGACAGAACAGGAGCATGGTTGATTTGACTCCTGGCGTGCATGGTTGATTTGCCGCCTCGCTGTACCGGTTAGGTGAGCATGGTTGATTTGCGACAGGTTCCTAATGTTCAGTGGCAGCGAGTTCTGGTCGTTTCACTTATTGAGCATGGGTGATTTGCTCGGTTGGATCAGTGGTGCATGGTTGATTTGCCCACTGGCGTGCATGGTTGATTTGCCGCCTCGTTGTACCGGTTAGGTGAGCATGGTTGATTTGCGACAGGTTCCTAATGTTCAGTGGCAACGAGTTCCTAGACGTTTATTGCTCTCACGCGTATCATGACATACATGACATCATGATCATCATGTTCTATTGATAATAAATCATAAAGTGTATCAATCATAACCTTATCCTCGTATATTTCATACAACACTATCCGTTAATGATTCCCGTCCTATCTTTATTAATTGGAATATTACCTGTGATGGAAATGACCTCACTGGGCTTTTAGCTCACCAAAATCACTACAGTTTTTGCAGGTTTTCAAGAAGGAAAAGACGTAGACAGAGCAAAGTATTCAGAGGGTCACGTGTTACTCAAACGCCAACTGTAGTTAATCTATTTTATCTTGTAAAATTCAATGTAATGAGATATCAGTGGAAAAGAAATTTTATATTTGGGGATTCATTTTAGTTATGCGATGTGTGGAATGGAATTTCAAGGAATCTATGCTCGAATTTTAAATTCACACCCTGGGACTCGGGCTTTGGGTTATTGTACTCGGGTTCCGAATTTCAGGGCGTGACATAATGCGCATTAGGATGTTCGATATGATCAAACAAGTCCTGAAAGATGTGAGGCACATTCCTAAGTTGAAAAGGAATTTGATCTCTCTTGGTGCACTCGAGGCTACAAGGTGCAAGTTCATCGGCTGCAATCGGTATTATAAAGTGAGAAAGGGGGGCACTCATGATGATGAAGGCATAAAGGTGCGACAATCTTTATAAGTTGATCAGGAGCACTTCTCACGGTCGAGCTATGGTGGCTGTAGCAAAATCTATGGTTGCTCATATGTGGCAAGTGCGCAAAGGCCACATGAGAAGAGAAAGGGGTGTGAAGGTGCAGGAATAGAGTCAATGGAGGCACGAGAAGCGATGAAACTATGAAGGAGACGAAGTATAGATGAAGAATGGAGCTTTGGAGAAGTGGAGTCTGAAGATTGAAGGTACAGTGGAGATTGTTGGGGATGTCTTCAATCTTGACACCGAGAGGGCTTCGGACGACCTATGGCACTTGGTCGGGCGTCCGAAATTGCTCTGAATAGGCTTATAAAATCTAGACTGCTGGATCTATTTTTTGGGGGTTGTGGGAGCCCAACGACTATGTCGAGCACCCGACGGTTTCTGTAGGGGGGTCGAAATTCCTCTGTATTTTTTCTGTGAACTCTTTGGATAATCCTAGCTGATGTGGGGTGCCCGATGATGCACGAACTGTTAGGTCAATTGCTTAAGTTTTTTTACAGTTTTGTTTCTAATCTTGATTTATTCCTATTTAGGGGAGTGTAATGCAAGATTAGGGTAATACAAGGAGTCTTAGACGCGTTCAAGGGGTTGAGAGAGTTCTAAGGTGAGAGAAAGAGCTTGTGGGACTTAGGTTTCTCTTATAGGACTTAGATCCAGGTAAGTTTTCTTCATTCTCTTGTAACTTCTGATTCATAGTAGATTATTCACTTTATGTCGTGGTTTTTTACACTTGAAGGGTTTTTCCATGTAAAATCGAATTGCCTTCTTGTGTTTGTTGATTTGCTTGATCATTATGATTGCTATCGTTTGATTTTCTCCCTTCCACTGTAGGTCGGTCTCTTTCCTTCCCAACAGCCCCACCTACAACTATCTTCTTCTTCTCTGACACTACATGCCCACTACCATTAGATCCCGTGTGTGCTCACACCATGACCATCATCTGTGTGGAACCTATTGCTCCTCTTATCTATCATCCATAATCCCCATGTTCGTCAAAATCTAATTGTCACCATCGTTCCCTAACTACTATAGCTCTAAGGCTGCAACTTTATCGGCCATGGCATTGGCTTCTGACCTTCCATCTCCACAAGCATTAACAACATTAGCTACATGCAACTCTCGTCTACACCGCCATTATTTCTGATGATGCGCCCTGCTGCCTCACCACCGCATGGCAACCCCACTTGATCCAGTACTCAAACCACAACAACAACCATCCTAAACCTAAACCAAAGGTAGTAGAGTCCCCTTTCCACCTTCAATTTTGTCCAAAAAAATATCTTAATAGTTAATCTTAGCTAATCCGATTATCTGTCATCATATTTAGGTTTTTTCATTAGTAAGGGCATTTTAATGGTTTTCCATCTACAGAAAGAGAGGAATGGCACATAAAAAGATTCAATTGTTGTTGTTGGCTATGAGCCTGGTGGGCCTTGCGTTGCTTAGCCACGAGAACTACACTGTCAAATTGTGCACTCTCGATCACACTAGTGACGTTAAGCTAGACAACGATGTGGATTTCTTGGTACTGGGGCTTTTGACAAGATCTATATTTTTGTTATTGTATGGGGGCATTTTGAGCCAAACTTACTCTTATGCAGGGCATTTTAGATCGAACTTATTCTTGTGCCGGACATATGAACTAAACTTGTTATTATACCAAGCATTTGGACCGGCTCTATTTTTTTTTGTCGTAATATCTAGAGCCACCTGGAAAAACAAATGTTGAACTGCGCACTACTAGAAGTGTGTATCCACCAGAAGAGTAATAAGTGAAATCTCTGCTAATGAAAGTGTCATTAGATTGTTTATCAGTAGTTAAAGTATCAATGATTCACATAGCAGAAGTTATCAAAAGTGCCTACTCACCTTATATTACTTGTTATTTCATCGCGTCATGCTTACCTCATATTATAGTTGGATTTTTCTTTTACGTTTGAACAAATGTTCATTGTACCTTTCAAACCTAAGTCACTTCTTTCTGAACACCTTTCGTTGAAAAGGGGATGTAAGAATAAATTAAGGTAATCTTACCAAATTAATATATTTGTATATTTGTTAAAATGTGTATATGTTAGGATCTCTACAGATCTCACAAAGATCTCACTCCTCTCATATATATTCATATTATTCTTATTGAAATAAGAAAGCTACAGTTTCCATATTAAAGCCTCTTATGGTTTAAGAGTATAAGTGGTGAATTTTAAGATTTGAAAGGTATTAGAAGGGACATCGAAGTATGCGAGGATATTTAGATTAATGAAAATTTTACATGCTTATATATTTACGGCTGATCAGATTTTACCATCTACCCATCATGGATGGTACAATTTTAGCCACTCAGGGCATTCTTGCCAATTTGCTTTTTTCATTGGAGAAGCCCACAATATTCTCTCCTCACTCTATGTGTAGCCTTCACCCACCCACTCTTAAGTGTGTGACCCACATCCTCCCTCTCTCTGACCCTTTTTATCTCTACAATATGTGTAGCCCTGTGCCCTTTCCTAAACTATCTCTTCAATCTTATTCTCTCCCTTCCTTTCTCTATTTCATTAACTACCATGGAGGCCTCGAATGACAGCCGTCCATAGGTAGAGTTTACATGGCCCACCGGGCCACATGATATTAAATTAATTTCTCGTGGGGGAGGGCCCATCACTTTCATCAGGGGGCTTATTATAATTGTTCCTATTTTCCTGTGCTTGCTTGCACATTTTCTATACTTTCTGTGTTGGGAAGGTACAAATTGTATTAATCTATTACCAGAAATGCATCAACTTTGATGAATTGAGGAAATACCAACCTTCTCATCTCACACCCAATAAAGCTCAACCAAAACCACATACCATCATGTGGAAGGTGGGCCACCCGTACCAAGACCATCTTCGACAGACCCACCTGACTTCACGATAAAAACAAAGCACTATCAAATGTCTATCACATTGTGAGGATACCCTTTACTGAAATTTTGTTTGGTGCACTCATCAGATAGGCTACATAAAAGAATCTTCAAACCATTGATTATTCCCTCCAACCACTAGTTTTGCTCATATGATTGTGGCCCACCTGAAGAGAGACCAAGCGAATTTTTAGTAGAGGGCATCCTCACATGCACTCTACCCAATGAATGGCCAAGATTTCGTGCACATATGCCATGTTGGCATGCAAGGGCGGAGCCAGGATTTTCTTCCAGAGGGGGCAAACGTGAGATTGAACTAGGTCCTGGTGGGCCCGAATTGCCTCACCCAAGAGTGCCGCCCTTACCATGGATTTGCAGTGGAGGCCACCTTGATGTATGTATTATGTATCCATGCCGTCCATGCATTTTTTCAGATAAGTTGAAGGCATTATCCCAAAAAATAAAGCAGATCCAATTATCAGGTGGACCATACCATAAGAAACAGTGGTGATTGACCATTCTACCATTAAAAAAATTCTTATGGTGCATATTAATATATTTGTAGTGTTTATTTACTATCTAATTTGTTGATAAGCTCACATAAGCCAGAATGAAGGGAAAAACCAAATATCATCTTGATCCAAAACTTCTGTTGCCCATTAATGGTCAATAAATATTGTTTCCTACTATATGGTCCAACAGATAATTGGATCCGTTTCATTTTTCAGATAATGTCTTAAATGATCCAGAAAAACAGATGGACAGAGTGGATACATAATATATACATCAAGGTGGGCTCCACAATAAGGACTGCACGGTCTCGGGTGAGGCCGGGGTCTCACCTAATCCACTCGTTATGGTGGGGTAGTATCCAATCCCCCAAACACGAATTTTCTACAAAAGCCTTTTTCATCAAGTCAACGCGTGCTAGAAACTTGGGTGGAGTCCACCGTGATAATTGTGAGAAATCCACCACGTCCATCCATTTTGTGAGCTCATTTTAGAACATGAAAGAAAAAATGAGCTAGATTCAATACTCAAGTGGGCCGAAGATGAAAGGATTGAACCTACATAGTTGAAATATCCATGGGCTACATAAGTTTTGAACCGGGCTAATACTTGTGTTTTCAGTTCATCCAAGAAGGAATGACGTTAGGAACCATATGGATGACATATAAACATCACGGTTGACCTAGGGGGTTTTCAACAATTTTTCTACTCACTTTTTTCTTTAGTGCGGCCCACTTAAGTCTTACATCCAACTCATTTCTATTCTCATGTCCTAAAATGAAATCACAAAACGTATTAACAGAGTGGATTTCTCACAAACATTACAGTAGGCCCCACCTAGGTTCCAGGCAGGAATTTCCCGCGGAAGGCTTGGGCTGAAATCGCCCCTGTTATCTCCTGTTATCAAAAAAATTACGTGTTGAAGTGGACGAGTTCCATAGAATAGGCCATGATGGATGTGTTTCATCCATGCCGTCCATCATTTTTTTCAGCTCATTTTAGGGCATGAACTCAAATATCATGCTGATCCAAAGCTCCAGTGGACCACACAACTCATAAAACCGTGGGACTACATTAAAAAAAAAAAAAAAAAAAACAGTAAATGCCCCCCTCGCCCCTATGGGCGGATGCCCCCCTCGCCCCTACGTTCATTCCTCTTAAAATGGTTTCAAAGCCAGTCTCATTCTCTTTTCTTGTGATTCACCTCCATCTTTTAGATGGTGGTGACTTGTGCACCAGTTCAAGCAGTTCACCATCATGGTTAAAAAACTCGGTGGCCCCGATCAACTCCGTCAGCCCTTGGGGGGAGTAGGGAGTCCGAGTCGACTCCTTTGAGTCGCACCTGACTCAGACAAGTCATTAAACCATGTTCACCATAATGGAGCATAGCCCAAAATTGAACATACTAACCTCTTAATTGATGGTGATCAAGTGTACGGTAAAACAGCCTGTGACCCAAATGTAAAGAAAGAAATTAAACGGTTGAGGTATATGGACCAGTCTAATTTCTCTATATTACACTGATCCACGGTTTGAATTTTCCAAATTGCAGTAAATATATGCCACATTTATGGTGAATGAGTCGCCATGGATGCATCAATTGGTGAACTTTTAGGGGCACTTTGTCCTAATTCTTTTCATTGGGGGGTTTATGCTAATTTTTCCTACTTCTATTCTTCATATTTTCTCTACTCTCTTTTTTTCTTTTTTTTTTTATATTTGTGTGGTATCAAAATCTACTGATTTAATACTAAAAATGCATCAAATTATTAGACCGAGGAAGTTCTATCCTACCCATTTCATGTCTAATCAAACTCAACATTATCTAGACCCACTAGCCAAAATGGCATCCCATCATGTGGAAGGTGGGCCACCCATGCCAAGATTGTCAAGGACAGATCCACCTGATTGCTTCCTAATAAAAGGCATAAAAACATGGCACATTCAGGGTAGCCGTCTTATTCAACCATCGTCTGAAACCGTCGCCAGAGCGCTGTGGAAATGCATGCCTTAATCGCTTCGACAATCCTCTGATGGGCCCCTAGCTAGCTAGGGCTTTCATTTAGTAGCTTTGTTTAGGAGGAATCAAGGGTTAGGGTTTCCCCTCTCCCTCTCTTTTCTATTTACAAATAATAAAAGTAATATGGTGCAAGAGACTACTTCATTAAGTACACCACGATAAAGGATCGATTGGATGGCCATAGAGTTTTAAGTTGTAAATGCTTTACATATGAGAGGAGTTTCATGTGCAAATTATTTACATATTATTCTACTTAGCTTTAGAGTGGAATATGTAATTATATGTAAATAGATTTTGTGTTTGGCTATCCTTGACTTGGTGGTAGACTCCCAGGAGTTTCAACACGAGGTATAGGGTTTGATACCTATAGGTGGTGAAATCCCACTACAATGTGAGTGTGGGGGTGCGGTAAATTCACCACCTATGGGGTTTGATACCCATAGGTGGTAAAATCCCACTACAACGTGAGTGTGGGGCTGTGTGTGTAAAAAAAAAAAAAAAAAAAAAAAAACTGTTTACAATGTATAAAGTAGGCATTCACACAACAAAGAGCTTGACAATAAATCTCACCAAAATTGGCAAAGCACATAAAAAAGACTTGGCTTTTTTAAGCCTATACTGGCATCATAGCGTGCATGCACTATTAGATGTCCTCCACCTATCACAGTGGGACCCAAATACAATCTAAGAGCCTTTAGTAGTGGATGTCCAATCTGATGGGACGTTGTAGTGGATGTCCAATCTGATAGGACGTTTCCTCCTCAATTGTCAGAGGAGAGAGATTTGAATCTGGGTGAGGTCGGGCGCCTGGACCATTTTTGGCCGGGCGACCGAAATTCCTCCCAGATGGATGTTTGGCTACTGGACTATTTTGGGCCTGGCCGAGCGCCCGATGACTTGGCCAGGCGCCCGACCATGTTGGTCCGGGCGCCCGAAATTGGGATTTTTTTCATGTTTTCTCGCTGACGGTTTTTTGGCATGGCTGGGCGCCTGACGGTCTGGTGACCGGGCGCCCGACCCGGTGCGGACTGCTTATACGCAGTTTCCTATTTGGGCTCTAATTCGTCCGTTTTCGTACTTAAGGCGTTCCAAAACGAGATTAGGGCATCACATTGTGTAGTTTACACGTCCAAGGTGAGAAAGAGAGAAAAAGAGGAAAAGAGAAAGAGAAAAGAGATAAAGAGGAAGCTTGTAGAAGGGAGAAGTCGCTTGAAGAGGAGTTCTTCTGCCCAACCGTCGTCTCAGCGCTTCTACGTCCTCGGGATCGGTGAGATCGCTCTACTTTTGTTATTCTCTTATTGTTTATCCACTCCTACGTGAGTGAGGAAGGTTTGATCCAAGCGGTGTCTACTTGAGATCGGTTGTAACAGTTCCCTGAGATAGTGGATTGTTGATCTGGACTAGGTCCCGTGCTTTTACCTCTTTTGAGGGTTTTCCACGTAAAAACTCATTGTGTCGTGTGGTTGATGTTTATTCTTGATTATTGCATTATCGTAGACCATAATTCTAGTGCATTGGAGGGGCGAGATCCGAAGGTTTGTGTGAAACGCACCCAACACAATCCTTCCCTCTCAAGTGGTCCATTTGATGATCAATCTTTCTTTCTTTCTTTTTCTTTTTTCTTTCTTTTTTTTTTTAAGAGGATGAATGGGGGGTCATAAGAGAGCACCAAGGGAAGCACATTATCATACACATTATGGCAAGCCCCACACATCACAAGTGTGTATCAACTAATGTGTTCCATTATGTATAATGCCTTTTTAGTTATAAAGACTTCACCTGTAATTTGAAACATGGCATTTTATTAAGTTTCAAATTATAGCTAAAAGTTGTAACAATTATAGTCTTTAAAGCCTTTATAGGCAAATGAAAGTATATAAACAGCCCTTGTAATCCAATTACCTATAATCTCTTTATGACTTAAGGATTTTATAGGCATCTAAACGACACCTAAGAGTCTCCTCAAGTTAAAGCATAGATATTGATCATGCCTTATTAGATGATATATCTTAAAGATGAGCATTGAAATTAAAGTGGACCAAGTGTTCATGGAGATAAGGAGAAAAGCTATCTGAGAACCCCAGTAAGGTGAGGTCCAATCCCGAAAAGAGGAATAAGTCCAAATATTGCCAATTCCACAAGGACCATGGCCACAATATTGTGGACTACTTCGATCTGAAGCAGCAAATCGAATCCCTTATCCAAAAGGGATTCCTCCAAGAGTACGTTAACAAGCACCAAGACCCCCTTAGCAAGGGGAGCAGGAAGGTCACATCGACAATGAGCCGATAGAAAAAATATGAACCATCTTTAAAGGACCCGTTGGCAGAGGTGACTCCAACCGAGCCCGAAAGACCCACACTTAAAGTATTCAGTTCAGCGGCGAGGTGTGTCATTAAACTCACCAGTCGACCCACAAAAGAGCCTAGGATCGAATCTTGTCCGATCACATTCACCGAAGAAGATGCACGATGGCTCCATCACCCACATGATAACATGTTTGTCATCACGATGACTATCGCGAACCTTAACACGCACAGGATATTGGTCAACACCGGCAGCTGGACGAACATCCTGTACGTATCAGCCTTCAACAAGATGGGGATCAATAAGCCTCGACTCACACCAGTCCAGACACCCTTAATCAAGTTTGCCGAAGAGACGGTGATGCTAGAAGGAACCCATATGATCGATTTTTTTGTGGTAGAGACCCCATCCGTCTACAACGCCATTATCGACCGACCATTCTTGGATGAGATACGAGCCGTCCTGTCAATATATCATCTCACCATGAAGTTTCTAACGAGTCAAGGAGACGTGTTGGGGGCGATAAAAAAGAAGCTCGGAAATGTTACGACATCGCCCCCGGAGGAAAGATGCAGGACACCCAAGTTATGGAGGTCATCACCTTGGATCCCAGGGAGGAGAGCTCGGAAAGAGTTCCCCGATCGAGGACTTGATATCCATATAGCTCTCCGACAAGGACCTGATGAAGATTGTGCAGATCGGCTCCCTGCTTAGACCCCAGCTCCGAGCCCAGATGACTGAACTACTAAAGGAGAATGCTAACTTATTTGTTTGGACCCACCAAGACATGCCCGGCATAGACCCCTTTGTTATGGCTCACAGACTCAATGTGGACCCCCACCACAGGCCTATGAAGCAAAAAAGGCAACCCTTTGATGCAGAGAGATACGCTGCTATAGGGGAAGAGGTCAGCAAACTTCTCCAAGCAGTCTTCATTAAAGAAATTTATTACATAGATTGGCTGGCCAATGTTGTCCTTGTTAGGAAGGCCAACGGCAAGTGAAGAGTCTGTGTAGAGTACACTGACCTCAACAAAGCATGTCCCAATGACAGGTTTCCACTACCTCAAATCGACCAGTTGTCGATGCTATAGCCGGATACGAGCTACTCAACTTCATGGATGTATAATCCGGCTACAATCAAATCCGCATGCACCAACCCGACAAGGAGAAGACTACCTTCATCACTGATTGCAATCTGTACTGCTATAAGGTAATGAATATATGTATGCGTCCCTTGGTGAATAAATGTACATGTTGTAAATGAATACATCTTTTCGTGGATATACCGCACGAAGGATACATGCGTATGTCATCATAAATGTACATACATATACTGCATGAGGGATACAAGTATGAACATTTAATTTCTTAAGATACATGATATATATGTGGCGACGCTATATATTTAAAATACATATGCAACACAGGATACATATATGACAACACTGTATATTTGAAATACATATACAACAGCTGTTCTAGACAGAATAGATGCAACATACATACCATGCGAAATAAGCCTATTCTAAAAGGAACCAACTTCAAAATTTTATAATGCTTTTACTGCTAGATTTTGTAGGCTCGCGTTTGTACAATGCGGGATCTTTCAGGTTGCAAAGGCATTCTAATTGGAAGATCACAGCCATAGAATTTTTGTATTTGAATGGGAATACTGTTGTATTTTTCTTTAGGTGGTGTTGTGGGCGACTATTTAAAGGTTGAGAATTTTTCCATCCGGGTGATTTATAAGCATTGGTCATTTACAGTCGGGAAGTAATTCAACGGCTCTGATCACCGAATGATGGCTCCACTTGCAGAAACTGTTGACGTGTACATGCTCTTCATCACAGGCGTTTGTGGGCTTAGCAAGGCTCAAAGAAAAAGAGCCGATACCTCAAGCTTGAAGCATGCACGAGAAGAATTTTGCTACACCCACGGCTTGCGTACGCTGAGTACGCGGCAATCCCAGCCGTGCGTGGGATCCGAATCTCCAGGGGCATAGAAGGCAGTGAGGGCGAGTCTCTCTCCTCTCCACTCTCGCGCCTCCGAGGATCTATCCATCCTGGCATGAATAGGAAGTCGGTTTCGTGGAGGCTTTTGGGCGCTGAGAAACAAGATAGGTCACAGAGCTGATGTTTGTGAGAAATCCACCCCGTCCATCCATTTTTTGAGCTCATTTTAGGATGTGAGACAAAAAATGGGCTCCATCCGTTAACCTAGTGGGCCGCACTAAAAGTAAAGGTAGTTAGGGAAATTCCTACTGTTGAAATATCCCTGGGTCCTCTTTGATGTTTATATGCCTTCCATACCGTTCATAATGTCATTCCTACTGGGATTAACTGAAAACAAAAATATTAGCCTGATTCAAAACTTCTATGGCCCCACAAATATTTCAATTATGGAAGTTCAATCCTCATGTTTTTGGTCCACTCAAGTCTTGGATCACACTCATTTTTTGTCATACGTTCTAAAATGAGATCACAAAACAGATAGATGGGGTGGATCTCTCACAAACATCACGGTGAACCCACATAAGCTTCCATCGCAACTCCGTGCCAAAGGTTTGTGGAGCCCTCCGTAAGCTGCAGCGTTTTTCAAATGGGCCCATCGCAACTTGTTCAAATGGGCCCATTTTTCAGTGATCCAAACCATAGATGAGAAGGGCCTCACCATGGATGGCCACAAAAAAAAAAAAAATACCTTGATTGGAATACCGCACAATACAATATTTGAGCTTTTATAGCTTGAAAATGAATGGTTACCTTTTTTCTTTTTTCTTAACTATTTATATTGTACTTCCATATTGCTGGACAGTTGAGTCAAAAAAATTGAAACACATGAGAGATCAAGTGTGCTACAACAAATTGTGGGAATAATGATTTCCACCCTCCAAACTTTCCTAAGGCCGGTGTTTATTTGTCATTATACCTGTTCATAGTATCACACATATGGATGAAGGTTAAAAAAAAAAAAAAAAAAAAAAATATCAGCTTGATACAAAGCTTTTGTGGCCCTTAAGAATTTTTCAATGATAAATGTCCAATCCACTTTATTTACTGTGGTGTGATCCCCTTGAACTTCAGATATGGTTCATTTTTTATATCAAGCCCTAAAATTATATGGGAAAATAGATGGACGGAGTGGATAAAATACTCACAACACAATCAGTTCCTTCCCTATCCGCCTTTACCTTTAGTGCGGCCCACTTGGTTCATCGGATGCATCTCATTTTTTATCTCACCTCCTAAAATGAATGAACGGGGTGGATTTCTCACAAACATAACTCACCTGGTCCCGTAGTCGGCACAAAACCGACTTCCAATCCTTGCCAGGTTGGATAGATTCTTGGAGGAGCGAGTGGGGAGAGGAGAGAGACTCGCCCTCTCCGCCTTCTGTGCCCCTGGAGATTCAGATCCCACCCACGGCTGGGATCGCAAGCCGTGGTTGTAGCAAAATTCTCCTCAGCATGCACCCCTTTGCAAGCCGGACCCTTACTGTGGGGCCCACCTACCTTGATTTATGTATGTGTCTGCATCCACGAGGTCCATCAGTATTGAAAGCTCATTTTAGGTCATTATCTAAAAAATGAAAAAGATCCAAATCTCAGATGGACCATAGTACAGGAAACAGTCCTAATTGACCATTAAAAACTTCTTGTGGGCCACAAAAGCTTTGGATCAAGATGATATTTGTGTGGTCTCTTCATCTTGGTCTTTGTGACCTTATCAACAGATTGGATGGCAAATAAACATTCTGGTGGAATCCATGATGTTTTTAATGGTGGGGATCCAATTACGACTTTTTCCTGTGGTGTGGTCCACCTACGATTTGGGTCAGTCTAATTTTTGGGATAATTCCCTAAAATGAGCTGTAAAAACGGCTGGACGGTGTGGATTTAAGGAACATACATCACTGTGAGCCCCACATTCAGGGGTCCCACCCACCTCGGTGGATCCAGGGATCCACTGAAGCCAATCCCTTTACAAGCATGCCCACATGCAGAGGCACGTGTGTGCTTGTGCCTGCGTATGGTAGCATGTACCATATCCGAGCCATTCATCAGATGGGCCTCACTCTGCAGGTTCCTTAGTCCAGTCATGAGTTCACTGTTCACCCTCCGAGTCACCATGCAAGCTAGAGGCCTACGTTGTGCGTAGACAATTTGCTGTATATCTCTATTTCTAAATAATAATAAATAAATAAACACTTTGTAGGGATTTTACCTCAAAATTCCTCCAAAAATCAGATTTTACCCTCCATAAACCGAATTTGTCGGGTAGTTTTTCTTTAAAAAGTGATAAAGTTGAAAATTGTGGGCCCACCTTGAGTGTGTATGATATCCGAGCCGTCCAACATATGCACCCCACTAATGATGATCAGTCAAACAAAAAACCTAATTGATCAAATCATCACATGGCATACACGTGAATCTGGATTTTTTGGGCTGTGTATATTATTTTCTATGGTGTGGTCCACCTTTTAGTTGGACCCATCAGAATTTTCATTTATCTGATCTTCGTCATAGGATTCATTTATTGGACGAGTTGGGTGTCAAACACATGCAACAAGAGCCCCACTATTCTCAACTTTATCACTAAAAAAATCCCTAATGTTAGCGGTTGGGATATTTCTATCTAGAGATGTTTTGGGGTATTCTTTATTGGCTGTATTACGAACCTTGGGCCCCACTTGTCAGAACTGAAAAACCAGTGTACGCTCGGCAAAGATGTGGGGCGCTCCTGGAGAGACCAGGACAAACAGTGTCAAAACTGGTACACCACTTGCCTACTCTGTGGGCCCCACCTTGAAGTTTTTGTTATATCCACTCCGTCCATCCGTTTTATGATATCCTTTTAGGACATGAAACCATACGTGAGAGAGATCCAAATTTTAAGTGAGCCACACTATAAGAAACAGTGAAAACAGAGACCCCACTGTTGAGACCTTCCTGGGGCCCACCATGATGTTTATATGCCATCCAACACGTTCATAAGTTGATTCCTGCGTGGATGAAGGGACAACACAAATAGCAGCCTGATCTAAAAACTTCTGTGGTCCCTAGAAGGTTTCAACAGTAGGCATTCAATTCCCATTGTTTCTGTGGTCCCTTGAGTTTTAAGATTCATCTCCTTGCCCAAAATGAGCTGTTGAAACGTATGGATGGAGTGGATATAACACAAACATCACGGTGGGCCCCACAAACTCAAAACCCGGAGACAGCCAATGACTGGGTCCCAGTCGACTCAATCTCGGGGTGGCCAAATCAAAGCAAGTAAATGACAGATCAGACCACGGACTCGCCAGGTCACAGTATCCATCCAACCCAATCCGGGTCACATGGCTAGTTGTGTTTGTGATTTAAAAAAATCGTAATTATTCACCAAACGCTACACTAATTAGG
Source organism: Liriodendron chinense (assembly GCA_003013855.2). NCBI lineage: Eukaryota > Viridiplantae > Streptophyta > Magnoliopsida > Magnoliales > Magnoliaceae > Liriodendron > Liriodendron chinense. The sequence goes on from ML058525.1 coordinate 446,494, forward strand.
GGTTTGAAGGGTTGCTAATCTGGTGCCAGCCACATCTCATCACATGCTCAAGATTAGTGAGATACTGTAGAATGCTCAGTCAGCCAAATCCTACGACACATTACGCCACAGATTTCGTCCAAGTGGGGCCCACCTTTCATTGATCCAGACCGTTGGTATAGTGGGACTCACAATCCACCAAACGTTACACTAATTGGGGGTTTGCTAACCACTTACTTAAGCTTAGTGAGGAGCTGTAGAATGCTTAGGTGGCTATATAACCGTACATTTTGTCTCTGTTTTGGTCTGAGTGGGGCCCATCTTTCAGTGATCCAGACCATTGATATGGTGGCGATCACAGTGGACCACGGACCCAAAAAATTCCTCTAGATATAAAGACCTTACCATAAATTATTTGGCCTTTCATTGGCTAAATTATAATTTGTTCGGTATGTTTTTTTATTTTTATTTTCTGAGTTATTTGATGCTATGGCAGTGCATGATGCTTGATACGCAAGCAATCAAAATTCATGCATGTGTCATGCATTAACTAAAATTAAACTCTTTAGATGGTGAAACCCACTTTGAGCAACACACAATCACAAATTGGACGGTCGAACTAACATATGCTTCTTGGACACTCTTTTGTTGAAATATGATGTCAGACCGGTAAAGGACAACGGACCCACACGGTTAGTCACACAATGCACCCACCCACTGGTGGGTCAATATGTCTCCTTGGCATTTTGAACCTGAGACTTGCTATTGAAACGCCTAGGCCTCTTCCAGCATCATCCAAGGTTCATTAGACGTCAAATGATTTGGCAATATTCAATTACTTTAGGGCTGAATTTGGATTTTAAGTTATAACTTATTATATTTATTAAGTCATGTTTTTCTTTTTCTTTTTTTTCCATTTTAGGGTTTTAAGAGTCCAATTATAGTTGAGATTCTTAGTTTTAATCATCTAATGGTTGTTCACAGGTTTTTTAGAATTAAACATCTTTTTATTATTTTTATTTTTATTTTTATTTCAAAAAGTTTTCTATTTCATGTAAAACGGTAGGCTAGGGTTTCTTTTGCACGTATAACTATTTATCCATCAGATACATTGCAAGCAGTACTTTCTTTAATAGCATTAATTTTGTTTTTGTTTCTTAAGGCCTGTTTAGATTTCTGAAAAGGGCTACAAAGAGTTGTAAACGCACACTTTTTCATAGTATTCACTTGATGGGATACGCTAATCTCTCACCGCATTCCAGTCCCTTGAGAACGTCACCGTAATGATGATGTGAATCCACTCCATTTCGCCCGAATCCAATGCTATTTAGTGTTTTTCTCTCGACGACGATGGATGGCATGAATATGAGGTACATACATCAATAAGGGCCCTAGATTTGTGATCTTGGGTCCTGGAGGTATATCCAATCACAATCGAGGTTGCACCCATTTTGTTATGCTCAAATAAACATATCCAATCACTCAATTTACTATTGCAACTAGAATTAGTTCCAACTGGGCCACAACTATAAGGAATGAATTGTAATCTTTTTTTTCTTTTTCTTTTTCTTTTTGTGGAATTCTTTGTGAATACCTTGAAAGACATAATCATTACAAAAATACCACTCATTACGAGGGATTCTACGAATCCAAACAAACCCTTGGAGATTTCAATGAGTGTAGTATCATCCATCATACCTTGCCAAACCGCCAAAACTTTCTTTTCTTTTCTTTGTTTGGACACCATTTTAGGATTTTTCTCATAGACCTTTCGGTGCATGGAACACATACAATGCCACCACAATGTTAAAGTAGTGGATCAATAGAACTTGGACCCCACATGTACAAACCATAGATAGCATAACATCATTCACTTGCAACTACTTTTAAAGGAAAAAATAAAAGAGTGCACCAAAATCTTCTCATTTGGGAGATTCCTTTTTTTTCAACCATTGAGATGTCGGATCGATGGCTTGGATAAACTAATTATGGGCCCCACTTATTCAGATTAGGTACCAAAAAGAGTAGTGTGTTCTAATGAATAGGAAACTCATCCTCTATTTATAAACTATATGTATGCATTTATGCGTACGTATAGTGGTTATTTTCGCTCCATTTTTAAGATGTTTACTAACTATAATATACAATAAAAGCCCAAATTGTGTTGTCCAAGCTCGAAGCCATCCATAAGAAGGATATCATTATGTAGATTCCCTGTCAGGAATGAATGAGGTCAATCCATTAGTCAGGTGGACCACAATTAATTGTCGCATTCTACCGGAGTATCAAAGTTTTTGGCGCCTCATTACTGTCTTCTATTTTTTCATTACAAAGAGTAGAATTGAGAATTGTGGGGCCCATGTGTATGTATCCAACATCTAATTTGTGTCTTGCCTGCTTGCCCAGCTGGAAGACGGCTAGGCGTTTCAACAGCAGGTCTCAGGTTTGTAATGCTAAGGACACACTAACCCCATTAGTAGGTGGGTGCATTGTGTGACTAACTATGTGGGTGCAGTTGCCCAACTAATAGGGTAGGTGCGTTGCATGACTAACGAAAAAAAAAGAAAAAAAACATCTAATCTATCCCACAGATGCACATCAACATGATTATTAGACAAACCATCCAATCATAAAGTGGGTCCAATCCAAAAAAAATAATATATATAACTCAAAGTATCCCAATTCAAGTACAGCCCATCTAATGATTTGATCGGCCTCGATTTTCTTTTTCATGTTATCACCATAGTGGGGTGCATTGGATGGATGGATTGGATGTTGTACACATACCATGTGAGCAAGCAAGTTTTCATTTTTACTATTTTTTAAGAAAAAATTAGGTGATAGCATTTTTGTAATTTCATCTCTCAAAAAGCATCTCGTAATTTCCAATCGTTCCAGCATTGTCCGGCAAAATATAAGTCCCTTGCAGCTTTTAGTGTAAAAACCTCAAAAATAATTATAGACATTTTTATAGTATATTTGTTTTCATGAATGAAACATGTGATGGAATGCTATCATGACATATGAACAAGTTGCAGTTTTACAGCAAATCTTATATACACATGGTACTTGGGTGTACTGATCAGGACTGTTCATTCAATCGATGAGTAAACATATGGTCCAGATCCAAAACATCAAGGAAATTGGATTGAGGTAGCCAAACCATCGATGGCTTGTAAAGGAGATAATCTGCGAAGAGTAAAATAATGTACCACATGTGGGTTCGGGGCCTTGCCTCGTTGGTAGACTCCACGGAGTTTTAACAAGAGGTCTTGGTCTCGAAATGCATCAGGGTGAAATTCCCGTTGCTGATAGCACCAATGGGTGCGTTGCATGACTGACTAGGTGGGTGGGTTGCATGACTGACCAAAATAAATAAATAAAATAATTTACCACATGTGGTAGACAAACTCTTGTTTCAACACTAAGACCAGGGATCGAGTGCCCACGTAGTGTTAGTGAGTGGAACACAGATTGCGTCCTACTCTTCCTGTCTCCAACTGGGAATGGGTAGGAGCTCTGAGTGACCACCATGATGTTGATAAATACATGGAATGATATAATATACTATCTCGGTATACATGAAATAATATAATATGCTACACCCCCCCCCCCAAACTTGATGTGGGGAATCAACTAATAACAGTTTACGAACCAGGAAAGAGTGACAAGCAGTCGTCAAAGTCTTCGTAGGAATATCCACAATCTTATCCTGAGAAGCCACGTGTGGAAGAGCAATAATACTATACTAAAACTTTTCGCGAACGAAATGACAATCAACCTTAATGTGCTTTGTGCGCTCATGAAAGACAGGATTAGAGGCAATTTGAATAGCACTAGTATTGTCTACATGGAGTGGAGTAAGTGCAGTAACATGGATCCCAAAATCAGACAGAAGACCTTATAACCAGACGATCTCGCTACAAGCAGAGGACATGGCACGATACTCAGCTTTCGTGCTAAATTTAGACACCGTGGGTTGCTTCTTACACTTTCAAGAGATAAGAGAAGTGCCAAGAAACATACAATATCCAGTGGTCGATCGTCTTGAAATAGCACACCCAACCCAATCAGCGTCAACATAAGCAACTAGCTCAAGTGGGGATGTCGATGAAAAGAATAAGGACCGATCGATGGTGCCTCTCAAGTAGCGAATAATCCTTAAAGCAGCAGTCATATGTAAAATACGTGGTTCGGCAACGAACTGACTAACCACTTAAACGGCATAGGCAATGTCAGGTTTGGTCATCATCAGATAAACAAGACTACCAACAAGTCGACGAAAGAGAGTCGGATGTTCCAATAGATTGTCATTCTATTTTTCATATTGAACATTTAACTCCATCGGAGTTTCAACTATCCGTTGATCAGAAAGTCTTGCGAGTTTGATGAGATCCTGGGTATATATCTTCTGATTGATAAGGATACCACGGTTTGTACGAGAAACTTCTAATCCAAGGAAGTAAATAAGGGGCCCTAGATCTTTCATGTGAAATGATGACTGAAGAATATGTTGAAGTTCTATGATACTGGGTGTGTCACTTTCGATCAAGAGTAAATCATCAACATAAACCAATAGAACCACAATTCCACGAGATGAATGTCTTGTGAATAATGATAGATCATGACTACTCTGGGTAAAACCTGCTCCAATCACGACATCGTGGAACCTTTGAAACCAAGCACGAGGGGTTTATGGGTAGTGGGGGGTTTTGATGCCAGATGATAGGGACTGCCTCGTCAGATGTGCAGGGAGCCACGGTCAGAGCAGCAACCAAATCTGTTCACATGAAGATGGAGTTGTTGTGATGCAGCTGCGAACACAGCACCAACGAGTTGTGTACATGCACCATGACAGGGCAAAGACAATGGGTTGAAATAGCAATGTTGATGATGGAATCACAACATAGAAGACGTCGTCAATGAGGACTACGACAACCGGCAGTGGCGAGCGACGACGATGGAAGAACCTTCACAGCAATGGGCTCAATGATCAATGGCACAGATGGATCTCTCTGATACCATGATAACTTGAATAAATATGAGGAATATTGGAGAATTCTCCTTGAGATTGTTTGTATATTACTGTAGCCATATGAGAGCTTTTATAGAGAAATACAACCTAAATATAGAATGAATCACTAATTACAAAATCAGCATACATGGAATGATATAATGTGCTATCTCGATATACATGGAATGATATAATATGCTATCAAATGTATGGGTTTTATCCACACCATCCATCTATTTCTACCTGCCATTCTATGGAATAGAAATAAAATTATAACCGCGGCGGCTTGAAATCCAAATACACCATGCAAAAATTATAAAACGGACACATCATCGTCGTCGTCGTAGCCTTGTCTAAGCTATTTGGCATTATCTTTGCAAATCCAGTTTGGTTGCGCGTGATATGATTTAAATATATCATAAAAGTGGTGTTTATGATTTTGATAATAGAAAATCCCACCCACTTTCAATGCATTTGATACTTTACATTGCATCAGCCAACGAATTCACGATATATCATCGATGCATTGCGATACATTCCAATATTTCAAGTAGTGGTTGAGTTTTTATGAGCCAGAAATATGTGATGTGGTCAATACCACCAAATCTCTATTGTAGGCATATCTTTACTTCTTTTTGTTTTTTTTTCAAGTGGGCCCAACTTCCTCTAATCTAAGCCGTCCATCTCATGTATCACCATATACCTTTACACCTTTCCCATTAAATGATCTCAACCATCCAACCATCATGGCCCACAAGTATGATTCGGACTGATCGGAAGGCAAATGGTGGGCCCCACATGTATAATTTTTTTAATGCACAAAATTAGCTGAGAAAAAAAAAATGCAACCACTCCTTGGGCATGTACAGCTCGGATCTAGAAAGCAGAGGCATAATCTACCAGACCTTTTGGAATTAGGTAGGTGGACGGATGCGTACTTCATGTGGGTATAAAATAATAATAAAATCCCAGCCGTTGAAATCAGGTGGGCCACGTTGATGTGCCGGGCCCAATCAAATCATTTATTGTGATGGTCCAGGTCTTGTTATTGGACGGTTTAAAAAAGAACATAGATGGGGAATGTATATAAGTATGGGAAATGCTAGTGTCTTCAACCTTTTTCTTGATGTCCCCAGAGCTTTTAAGTGACAAATGGTATGGCCAATCATAAATCTGCACCCTTCATTCATTCATACCATCTTGTATGAGTAAATGGACGGTCTAGATCGATGAATGCTTGTTTTCACTCGTCTCTAATATATATATTTTCTAACTAATATCTATATATTATAAGGGTGCAGTCACATGGTATCGGTGATATTTGGATATTGTGGGGTCCACATGATGTGTGATTCAGGTCCATCCCATCCGTTAGATGCACCCGACCAATAAAAACAGTTGGACGGCTTGTGGAGTCCACAACTGTGATGAGATAATCAATGAGGATTTGGATAATTAATAAGTTTTCAATCGGCCTGATTTTTTGTTTCAACGGTAATAATGAGGGGAAGAACACGATGGACGGGGTAGATCTGATGAACACATCATGTGGGCCCCATTACAGTCCCGTACCTGCAAGGCACGTGCCCTTCTGCTATAATGAATTTTCTTGAGACGAGTACCTGGCCCAATGCTAGCTAGGTAAGACCCGATGGATACCTGAACCTAATGTAATTCAATTCTAAGCAGCTCGAACGTGATACCGTACACAGGACCTGACCCTTGGGCATGTCAGGTCACAGGTTCAAAGGACCTGACCCATCAACAGCCTAGGACCAGCCATTGAGAACCCTGAGTCCCTAACATTTAAGGCCTGGTTGGATGGTGGTGTTCGATCCACTGTAATTGTAAATGGGTATTGATTATCACTACTACAGTCGTCCCAATTAGTAATACTAATACCGCTCTTATAGCTTTAATTTTTTGATATGCAAGTAATGTACTGACATAATAAGATACACGTGGATATATAACTTGCCCAATGTGTTACATTCATACTGTTCATCCCTTTTTCAATATCATTTTAGGGCATGACCCCAAATATTAGCTTCATTCAACACTTCTATGGCTACAGGAAGTTTTTAATGACAAGCATTCAATCTTGACTGCTTCTATGGTGTAGTTAATTTCTGTTTTGGATGTGGCTCATTTTTTGTTTCTTTTCATAAAATGATCTCCCAAGTTGAATAGACGGAGTGGATATAACACATACATCAAGGTGGGGGCCACAAAACTCTACCACATCAATGGACCTCGGCCCATCCACGTCCATGGGCATTGGTAAGAATTACTATGATTTGAAAGCTTCATGGCTACAAGGAGTAATGATGTGAGTTTTATACTATATTATGTGAAAATCCACCATCCAAACAAGCCCTTATTGTTCATTAAGCAACCTGTCACAATACATTCGTGGGCATAAGTAAAATCTAGACCATTCACATTTGGCCTTACATTAGATTGGTGGTCACATGCCTAAAATAGCATCTCCAAGGATGATCCTAGCGGGACACAGTAGCCAACTGGCCATTAGACAGGTGTACTATGGGGCCCACCAAGATGCATATGTTTTATCCATGTTGTTTATCTATTTTTTAAAATTAATTTAAGACATAAATCAGAAATGAAGCAGATCCATATCTCAAGTAGACCACACTACAAGAAAACAATGGTGATTGAACACCCACCATTAAAACTTCCTAGGGTCTACTTTAATGTTTATTTTCATCCAACTTGTTGATTAGGTCACATAGAGCTAGATGAAGGGAAAACACAAATATCATATTCATCCAATACTTTTATAGCCCCCAATAAGTTTTTAACTGTAGGCATTTAATCACCACTTTTCCCTGTGGTGTGGTCCACAAAAGATTTGGATTTGCCTCATTTTTGGCATCATGCCCTAAAATGATCAAGAAAAATGGATGGACGGCATGGATAAAACACACGTCATGGTGGGGCCCATAGAGCAACTTTGATTGGGCTATTTTATAACGGCTCAATCATCATGGTAAAAAATCGAAATTATTTGCATTGACTGTGCATACCTTCTCCAATAATGTAAGATCGCTCCTATGCATCCCCATGTATTGCAATAAGATGCACCAAGACTCTGGTGGTTGGATTTGAGTTTTTCTCAATTACCCAAACCTTTTATTTGATGGGGCTCCCTTAGGGAGGGACGTGCCCAAAAAAACTCTTTGATGAATATTTTTAACCTTATGATCATACAAAAACTGTGTTTAGTGGTCATGTTTCGAAGCAAAAGACCCATATTATTAGAGGGTTGAAATAATCCAATTAAGAAACTTTCCACCATAACTAATAAGACCCATCATGTAAACATGGTTTGAATCTTTGGAAGACAATCCAAGTTTAACAAATAAATGCTTATTAATCAAAAGTTAATATCACCAAATCAATTTCAACTTTGGACCACGAAGAGTCTTAAGTGTTATCACAAGTTTGCTTTGTGTGTGTGCACGCGCACATGTCTCTGTCCTCTAATCTGGTAGGGCAAACTTCATGAGAAAAGCAGCAGTTCCAAAAAAAATCCAACGGTCCAAATTTAATGGACACATGTGGCTCACTTGATGAGTGCACTGATTTTTTTTTTTTTTTTTTTTGTGTGCGTGCGTGCGCGCGCGCGCGTATGTGTTTTATGCTTACACTGTACACTTTTATTTGGTCTTCTGATTATAAGTTTGGAAGACATTTGTTGGACGGTTAAAAATGAAAAAATAATAATAATAATAATAGCTTCATTTCAACAAGCAAAAGTCCACCAATGAGAGGTTAGGGTTGTTCAATGAATCTGATTTTTGGAACATGACTTAGCAGTTATGGATTCCACAATTTAGATGGATTGATATGAGTTAGTGTATGATGCTTACAATTTCATATGTGAACTATAATTTGGACAGTTAATTTGAACCACTTGTATGCTATGTAAGCAATTTCTAAGTGCCTGCATATTGTCTATCACACTCGGCCAAAGTATCAGTTTTTCTCTACCAAGTAACTCCTTTTTTACAATCACTTCACCACTTTCTTCCACGCCTTTAATCTACTTGATAAGTTTACTACTTTTCCTTTTCTTTTCTTTTTTCAACTATATAAAAAACAGTGCAAAATATTACAAATATCATTAGATTATTTATTAGACATCCAAGTCCAGCCTGAGTCTTCAAATCCACCCAACCCAGTTGGACATAAGGGTGCAACTCAGGCAGGTTGAGTTGGGTTGAGGTTCAACCCAAGCCCCACCTCCAAGCCAACCTGACCCAAAATTCTAAACTGAGGTGCTAAACTCAAACACAACCCGAATTCCTACTCAACTCACCCAAACACATGATAATTCCCAACCTGACCAGACCCAAATTTAATCAAACCCCAACTCAACCCAATTTCATATCAGGTTGACATTTTCTAACCTGAGGACATTGACAACCCAACCCAATGCGACCCAAACACTTGTAATATTCCCAACCTGACCTAACCCGGCCCAAACTGGGGTTTGGGTCTCTCCAGTTGGGTTAATTGGGTTCAGGTTGCCCAAACCCAAGCTGCAGCACCAGCTGAAGAGTTTACTTCTTGGGGGACTTGAGTTCCCTGCTTGTTTAGGTACAAACCAAACGCGACTTAATTGTTTTCATTGTCATCGTCTTTTGATATTATGTTTTCAGGGCCTGAGTTCCCTGTGATGCACCCCAGGTTTTAGGCGTGGGCCCATTGTTGGTTTATCATCCAGGCCATCAATTGGATGGCCCCTCATAATGGATGGGCCATGTACGCCATCTTCCAAATTGAAAGATCTTAGCCATCAAATCTTTAGTCCATGAGCATTCCTCATTTGCTAGCCATTAATCAAACGGTAGAATTGACCAATTGAGGAGAGTTTTTGGGCATTGTCTGTTCATGGTAGGCCATTAGATCAATATATTAGATAAACTATGGAATATTCGCATTCGAATGCACAGATCATAGGATCTGTAGCCATATTTCTTTCTTTTTTTGTAGCATGGAACGTCCTGAATTTTTATTTTATTTTTTTTACCATTCTTTTAAGGAATTGAATTAGTCAAAGTACGCCTGGACATTTTCCAATGATAACGGTTAATTTGCTTGCACCATTTTTGTACTTTCAGGTATTACATTAACACCCCAATAATATGTACAAACCCGGGCTGTGATTCCCATAAACAAAACAATCCGATCCAAACCATTGCTAGGATAATTCCACCATTGATGAAAAAGAAAAAAAAAAAAAAACCTCCCCACTAACTGAAAGAACCTACTCATGAGATCTTTGACCACTTCAACATCAGCTATTGGGTCCTTTGCCAGTCACCAGCCAATGGGCAAGGATTCTCCCACCAGGCAGACCATCCATCCCGAATGGGACCCATCTCATCAATGTTTTAGAACCCAGAACCCACTCGCAAAAACTGAAAACCACACCAGATGATCCTTTTTTGGCCAAGAATTGTATATGGCTTCTTCACCGTTGCCAGAAAAAATAGACAAGGGTGGAAGGAGAATAGTTTCATTTAAGTTAGTTTGGTAAGCATCATTATAATAATAACTTATGTGCCTAAAACTACTTATTAAGTAATTTTTTTTAGCTTTTTTAACTTAAAGCTCTCTCATCGTCAATATTAAAGAAAGCTCTCTCTCAATGTCCATATCAAAGGAGGCCCCACGTGGTGCCCACATTGAAGGTGGGGCTCACACAGTGGACCCCATATGATAGACAGCCCACATTAAAGGTTGGCCCCACATGATGGATGGTGGATGTGAGGGGTACCCGACTTGAGAGATAATTGTTTATGATGTTGGAAACCAAACATGCTTTTTGACTTTTCAGTTGGTAAGTATGTTAGTTACCGAACATAATCATGGGCTAAATAAGTAGAAACCAAGATAAGCTACTTATGGCATATGTAGCTCATCCAAAGTAACTTACAATCCAAATGCCCCCTTTAGGGCCCATTTGGATACTACCAAATAAGTTACTTTTCGACTGAACTTAAAACGTTAAGTTACTTTTGGCCCTTAAGTTTGTTTGGTAAATATAATTGAAAAGTAACTTATCTCTTAAAAATTACTTATCTTAATAAGTATTTTTTTTTAGGTTTTTCACTTTTGACTTTTCTACTTCTCTCTCATGACATGCTTTTGCTCTTTTTTCTTTTTTCTTTTTTTGTTTTTGGGTTAGTACACACCGACACTGTTAGTCACCCTCCTATGTTAATTAACCACCCTTCAATTGGCTTTTCTACTCATCTCTCTAAGGTCACGCAACACATCAAAGTTCTCTCATGGTTCACTCAATTACTGCTCTCTCATACCGTCCATATCAAACAAGGCCCCACATGATGGACTGTACAATCAAAGGTGGGGCTCACACAATGGACGGCCCACATCAAAGATTGGCCCTACATTAATAGGTGCAAGATCCAATCCACCAATCAGGTTGATCTGATCTTCTACATCTTTCCCAAAAACGGTTCTAGCCCACTCACCATGTGGACCGACTATTGGAAACAAGTGAATGGGTTAGAAAACTTCAACCAAGTCTTCCAGAGCCGTAAATTTGTTTTGCAAACTGTGGCCCACCTAACCAATGGATCAACCTGATTCTTGATGCCGTCCGTTCTGATGTATGGAATGTATCTCGGACCAATCGTGCTATGCTAACACATGCATGGCATATACATGAGCTTTATTGCATGCAACGTGTGATTAGAAAAGCTCGTTCTGTTGGGAAAACTGCCTCAACGCTTAGCTTTTTGTTTTCATGTCAATATGTTGCTTATCATATGTAAATTTGAAATTTTCTTTCAAAATGTTATTTAATCAATGTGTTATTACCAAACATACTTATTTACTTACTGTTGTTTACCAAACATACTTATCTGCTTAATAAGTAAAAACCAAGATAAGTAACTTATCTGATAATGTGTTATTACCAAATTTTCTTTCAAAATGTTACTTAATCAATGTGTTATTACCAAACATACTTATTTACTTAATGTTATTTACCAAACATACTTATCTGCTTAATAAGTAAAATCCAAACAGGCCCTCAGGGACTCGCCCACAGCAAAGCGGTCTGTCGTTGGAAGCGGAAAAGCAAGATTCTGTAGCTTCGAACTCCGCATTAGATGCCCAACTAGAACTTCCTCCATCAACCATAGTTCAAAAGCTCGACTTCTAGTCAGGTCGAGTCAACTCAACGACTCTAGCCAAGTCTTTAATTAGCTTGACTCGATATTTAATAATTAAATTAAATACATTTATTGGGGCAATAAATATTAACATAGTTATTTACGGCTTAAAAATATTTTATAAAGAAAAGGCTGGGGGGATAAATAAAAATAAAAATAAAAACCATCGTTCCTGTGTTCTTCTGAGACTGACTCTCCCAGGAAGGTCATGGGTTTCAGGCACGGTTTTTTCTTTTCCCATGGCAAGCGACTCAGCTCAAGTCGATATGAGTCATGTGGACTCAGCCCAAGTCAGCAAGACAACTCGATGAGTCTGACCAAAGTCAAGAAGTAGTCACCTACAGGTGTGAGTTTTTTTGTCACTCGAATCTTAGCGAGCCAAGTTGACACAGCTGAGTTTCGAGTTTACTCACCAAGCTCTCGAGAACTAAGCAATCAACAATCCTCCATCAAATATAAATGAATAATAAAAACACTTACTATGGCCCCAACATCTCATTGACCTCAACAGAAATTCCTTTGTAGCCATGGTCCAATTCGATACAGAGAACTCCATTATCTCAACGGTTAACCTCAACCAAGGTTTCATCCATTCGGAAAATTCTCATTTCCTTCTTCCCTAGCAAACCCCACAACACCATAATAAGATTAAAACTTCATAAGAAGGTTCTCCAGTGGTGGTTGTTTACCAAGTAAAGAAAATCAGCTCGGTCTTGGCATCGATTCCCATGTGGTGGGGGTGGCTAACATTGCGGTGTGACTAACAGTAGGTCTGGGTGTACTAACCCAAATAAAAAAAATAAAAAAAAAATAAAATAAAAAAAAAAAATCAGCTCAGATAACAAATGGTAAGATTTTTTTTTTTTAAATCAATAACAATATATTTGGAGGGAGGAAAAACGGGCAGATATGCAAATGCAACCTGCATGAGGAAAGACTGCAGAGGTGGGACCATATATCGGGTGAGCCACATGTACATTGAATACAGAACGTTGATTATCCATAACCAAACATCTCTCATGCAATTTAGCCCCCCCTGATACATGGACCAGCCTCATTTCTGGGTTGGCATAAAGCAAGCAAACTTTAGGTTTTGGGTTTGAGACCAGCTTACCCACCAACAAAATGTTTTTCCAAAACGAGCCATCAGACAAATGGTTCAAATATTTCGGGTAGGAACTACCTAAGCATTTCTGGAAAAGAATATATATTAAAAAATGGAAATGGAAATGGAAATGGAATAGAATGGAAATAGAAATGGAAATGCAGAGGCTCATCCATGCAGCCCCGCGCTCAGGCAGAATCTGATTGATGATAAGCGGGCACTTAGAAATTACTTAGAAATTGCACATGACAAACAAGTTCTCAAATTAGACCATCCAAATTATGGTACCCAGCATAGATGTATCATGAACCAAAAATTAAGCTTATTTGATTATCTGACCATCATATTGGTGGACATTTATCGGACAGTTAAAATGAAAATTATCCAATGGTCCTGTTTCCATAATATGTCCATGCATCAGAGGTTAGGATTGTTCAACCAATCTGATCAGGGATTGTAAACTTGGCAACTGGGGGCTGCACAATCTATTGGGTTTTATTTGAGTTAATATATGTCGAGTGTAAAATTACGTTTGCATCAAGCATCGTATGCAGCCCGAGTATCATATCAATCACCAACTATTCAATCCATTACCCATTTTTTTGGCAGAGAAACAATTCATTCCTTCACAAAATTCAATTAAAATTAGATTGGAGGTATTTATCTATGCATTCTAATCAAAACTAATCATTTTGCATCGATGTAACTGACACTTTTTGGTACCATAGCTGTACTGTGATATGGATGTTTGTATAATTTATCACAGTACATGCCAATACGATACAGCACATTCTGAGAACAGCAATCCATGGAACAAAATCAATTTGGCATAATACCTGTGATTTCATTTAGATAAAACAAGATCCAACCATCAACATCTATGAAACCCGATGCCCCATCTTTCGATGGACCATGTTAATCAATTTTTATCAAATTGGATTCAAGTTGCTATATATTCCACGAAATAAATTGTTGGATTTTCATTGTGAATCAAGGAATTTAACACTGGCCTAATAAATATGTAATATGGAGTTCTGCTGGCCCCAAATAAAACCCACATGTGACCAACCTGGTAGATCTGGCACATCCTAGCTGTATATCCAGTGGCCACAACGTTTAGCCAGTCTGACCTAAAAACGAGGCTTGTCAAATCATCAGGCAGGTCACAATTGTACGTTGAATGTGGACCACTGGAAATTTCTTTCAACCTCTGTTGATTCAGACATGTATGCCCCACTCGATGCATAGAGGGAGCAAACCACATGGTCCTACCGTTGATGTACCACATATAGGAGAAAGTAGCGTACAGCATACCCTTTCCCCTGCCACATACCAGAGCTCCCTGCTACCCAGTACCTCGTCGCAGCTGTTCGAAATGAATTGAAGTTTTTCTATTTTTTCAAAACAAGCAATGTTTTGGCCTTCTTTGACAGGAAGGGAATTTGCTTAAGTTCTTTAAGAGGAAGGAAAATAGGGGTTTCATTTTCTAAGTTCAGATGGCACCTGAGGAGCAAGTTAGGGAAACTGTATGAGCAGTGACGGGATTCTAGAAGTCAAGATCAGGGTAAAACACAGGTCCATATCACATACAGCAGAAAGGACAACCATCAAGACTTGCTTTTATGTTGTTCATGGCATGCATAGCATAACAATGTTACCTAAATCGCCAACCCCCCTGCGTTTATCATTTCAACTCATGCAATCCGATTTATGGGTCATTTGCCATGCTGAGTTATTTTTACCCACCTGAAATTGTTGTTTTATATTAGTGTTCATTATCTTGTAAATTTATCAAGTGTAAGGATTTATACTTTTTTTAATTCACGATTTTATTAAAATGAGCAGCAATGAACCCTACGCAAATGACCCCCTCAACACTCAGCAAGCAAGGCAAGACAGAAGAACAAGGCAAAAAATACCTAGGTACAAGAACCCCACCCAAAAAGGAAATGACTAAAGACCCCCCTAATCACCTGAGAGGTCCACCAAACTCCAAAGAACATCCTCTAAACTCCTATCTTGGCAACATCCAATTAATGATCATAAGGAAGATCCTAGATTGAACAGAAGAAACCTTGTACTCAGATTCTACCATTCCAACTCTTCAAAAAAAAAAAAAAAAAAGATTCTACCATTCCTATTCCTCTTTCCCCAAGCCCCAAAAAAAATCCAAAAAACACACCTTCCGTAAAACCTACTTTTGGCCTCTAAACTGACTAACATGCCATTCTAACTATGTATAGCCAATAGAGTTATTGAAACTCCACACTACCCCAACCGAAAAATAGCCCACACCTGTCTTGCCACCCAAGGTTGAATGAATAGGTGGTTGACCAATTCTTCCTTGTTTTTGCACATGATGCATATGCTGGGGAAGGATATATTTCATCTATTTAGGTTATCCAACTTTAGAATTTCATTGGCTGTAGCTACCCAAGAAAAAGCTTTTAACTCTTGGGGGCACAGGAGCCTTCCAAACTTTTGCATATAGAGGAGCAGCACTCACACATTTGTTTCCCTCAGAGAAAAGATTGGATAAGAAACCACACATCAGTTGTTCCTCCATTGCCCAATCGTGAGATGAAAATGGGGTTACTTCTTGAAGCTAATCCAGCATTAATTGGGTCTTCCACAAGACCCTCAAGTCTTTCTTCCATAGTTGGGGAGCAGCCCATTCGAGAAAAGATTGAATAAGAAACCACACATCATTTGTTTCTCCATTGCCCAATCATGAGATGAAAATGGGGTTACTTCTTGAAGCTAATCCAGCATTAATTGGGTCTTCCACAAGACCCTCAGTCTTTCTTCCATACTTGGGGAGGGGACCACTCAAAAAAAGATTGGATAAGAAACCACGCATCATTTGTTTCTCCATTGGCCAATCGTGAGATGAAAATGGGGTTACTTCTTGAAGCTGATCCAGCATTAATTGGGTCTTCCACAAGACCCTCAGTCTTTCTTCCATAGTTGGGGAGGGGCCCATTCAAAAAAAGAGGGAAGCTATTATAAGGGATGCTTCCTTTTGTGTTTTTCTTGCAAGTATAGAAAGAGAGAAACATGTGGATATAGCTTGACATCCCCATTTGAGAGTAGTGTTGACAGAATTGAGCCAAATGTTATTAAATGGGCTTTAGAGCACAGGGAATTCCATGGGGTAATGGTGTTAGATACTTTGGGATTTCCACAGGATCATGGTGCCAGATCTCTTCATGGATTGGCTATCAGTAGCAGATGGCAATATGGCAAAACTGGTCCAGAATAGCTCTAAACAAGGACCCCTACCAATGTTCAGGAATTAAATTCAGGTAGCGGTTCCCTCAGTAATCCAGGTCCCTGTGGCATTGGATGGGTGACTAGAGACAAGAATTGTCATGTGCCATGTGAGGGAGCTGAAGTTAGCGGAGGCCCTCATCCATCATGGCTGTCAAGGACTTTTGCGAAGGACTTCTCTGAACCCTTGTTTGTGAAAAAAGATTCTTCGAACATAATGTCACGGGTCACTTCCAGTAAGTCAGAGAAGCGGAAGATGTACTTAATTCTTTTATAAAATCAGTGCCTTAGCTTGAAGACTTGAAGACCTGTAGTCTAACTGAAGTGATGGCCCTTGATAGAGTGGAATGGCATAAAAGGATTCACGTAGGCAACCCCAGTTAGTTGGAATAAGGTTATGGCCTATGATGATGATGATCAATTGATCAATGCCTTGACTTCTAGGATAAATATTCTGTTTGTCCACATGCAGAGAAGAAAACAATGTTAGGGAGGTATTGGCTAAAGAGGGTATCAACCAGGAGTTGTCTTTATAGGAAACTCCCTCTCTTTTTCTTCATGTACCGTTCTTTCTCGAACAGATTGTTCAATACCAAAAAGAAATAGGTGAGGATATTTGGGGCACAGTTTATTCATGTCGGGGCCCATGTAATGGTCTAGATCACTGAACCATGGGCTACACTGGCACAGACTGACAGCCAGCGTGTTGTGCACATCCTTGAGTCGAGGATAATATAATTTCTATGTGGAAGTTCCATTTCTACATCAATCACCAAATTGAGAAGCTCCGAACCAGCCTTCAGAAACCTTATTGTCATGTAACCAAACATGGGAACAAAAGAGCATGAAATGGTTTTATCTATTGTAATTCGT
This sequence comes from Liriodendron chinense, assembly GCA_003013855.2. NCBI lineage: Eukaryota > Viridiplantae > Streptophyta > Magnoliopsida > Magnoliales > Magnoliaceae > Liriodendron > Liriodendron chinense. Next base: position 463,964 of record ML058525.1, read on the forward strand.
AAGCGCTCAATAGGAGCACATCCTGAACCAAACTGAGTGCTCAAATGCATACTCTACAACAACAAAACTATTTCAAGATTATGATCCAAAAAAGCTATTAATTTATCAAGGAAGAAAAACACAATGGGTAGGAATACGAATACCTAATTTTTAGTGGAACTGCCAAATGAAAAGTGGTTGAATAGATTCAGTAGCCCATCTCAATACCACAAGTTTGTGATGCTCTCTGTAGAGAGAACAAAACTCTAATGCAGCCCTGCATTTCCCAAAACATTAACATAATTAAAAAATTAAAAAATAAAAATAAATGGCACCTTAGAGAAATGTTTAGGATGCATTTGGATACTCCATCAAATAAAACGCAATAATTCAATTGACAATTGAAATAACCAAATGGAGGTAGATCAACTTATAAATAATGATGACCAAAATGGAGGTGGGATGACGAACAACCCTAAATGCAATTTCATGTGCTTTAGTTTCTCCTCAAAAAGAGTTGGTCATTTCCACGAATAAAATAATTGCAGTTCACTCAAAATGAGCATCCAAACACAACCATTTGGATGTACATGCGAACTCAATTGCAAACATTTGACTCAATCAAGAGGGAATTACGAAAAGGATGCTTACTAGGATTTATAGTGAGTAGTGGCCCTCAAACTGCAGTTTTGTTTCTTTTGAGTCCAACTTGAAAGTAACCTAATCACAATTCTGGAGCCCAAAACCTCAATATGAATGCTAAGGAAGAAAGTTAGAATATTTATAATGAGAAGTGGCCCTCAAACTGCAGCTATGTTTCTTTCAAGTCCAACTTGAAGTAACCTAATGGTAATTTTGGAGCCCAGGGCCTCAATGAACACTACGCAAGAAAGTAACAATTTGATTATTCCACTTTATAAACTAACAACTGAAATACAATTAGATAGTGCATCCAAATGCACTTTGATTTGACTTACAGAAACCAAATGCTCCCAGATCTCCTTAAAAAATACGAGAAATCCAGCACAAACAATTCAAATGATTCATGCTCTCCCTCAAATGGCTGCCAGGCAATACTTCTAGAACCACAATTGATTTGACAAGTCATCTACAGATTCGAACAGCAAGCCCATATCATTACAGCGCAGGTCCGAGATACCCTGATATCATCATTGTCATCAAGTTGGTAGTGGAGAATGCTCAACACCAATAACCTGAAGGTAATATGGCCAAGATGGATTTGCATCCGTAATCGCACGTTGGCCAAATGGGTGTTGTTTCACGTAATGTGGAACATTATCGGCTGTGAGTATCCCTTCCAGATAGACTCGAAGATCTCCTTCGGGACCTGCTTGAAAACTTCACGTATGAAAATTGCATGCATTGAACTTCATGGAATGACCAAGAGGCGAATTGTAGGATTGTGATGCATCAGGACACAGTGTGTCGTGGTAGCCCAATTCATACTAGCGGGCATCCATAGTTCAGTGAGCCAGTCCATTGATCTAGTGAAGCTGCACCTTGAATGGGGGATGCACAAAAAGTCTTCCAATAGGAAGATGCTACCATCCATTCTTTGCCCTCATTCCAAATGGTGGTTGTATACTTTGCTTAACCCTCGACTTATAGGCCACTGATTGATGGGTTAGGATCTTCCACTTTCAGAGATCTTTGAGCGCATCCCAATCATTATGGGACCCATGAGATCAACAGTCCAAGCCACCGGTCCATAGGCCCCACTTACTAACTAGACTCATCAGGTCCCTATTTATGTCCTGATACATCAAGACCTTATAATTATTTTGAACAAAAAAGATGCATACTATCGGCAGGAATTCTCACCTAAAGAATTGTCATTCTCATTCTTATAATTGTAGGGACTTGGGAAGATTGCAGTGTATGGCTGAAAAAGGCAAATGTTAAATAATGAGAATTACTGCAGGTGTTTAGAAGTGGTAAAACAAGGCATGACAAATACATGCAACCAAAACACCAACGACGAGATGTGCTTACAGGGTTGCGGAGAGCCTTGCAAGGGGAATCATCCAACAACAATGTGTTTGATGGTGTGTACTCCCCCTTTTCCCATGGAAGATCTGGCTCATCTTTATCCCATAGTTTCTTTAGTTCCTTCAAAAACAATGGCTTATGCCTATTCTCCACAGTATTGAACCCCGTCACTGTGCATTTAGATTGGCCCTGAAAAGATTGGAAATCATGATGCAAATAAGAAAACCCAGGACTTGTGCACAATGCCCATTGACATCGGTTACATGCATCTCTCACCATCTAAATATGATGGATTCAGAATGGGATTTTAAAGATCCCAGTTTCAAATGTGTTTAGGATTTGCGCCAATTATATGCAGGGTGCAATAGAAATGCATGCAATATTTTCCCATAAATACCGTGGGTTTTTTATTCTCTAAGCAGCCTGTAATGTTGCTTGTCACAATCTAACAGTTTTAGCCAATGCTTTCTATATAGACCCTAGTTTTGTTTCAACTATTTTGTATATTTAGTGGAGGCCAGGTTTAGATTAGAACCACAACAAAAGGGAAATGCATGTTGTTCGTTATCACATTATTGCCTGGTGGAAGACTTGAAACAGGATCCTTTCGAAGACTTGACATTTTGCGTGCAATTCCTTGTTCCTTTGAAGGGGAATAACAAAAGGTAGAGCCAGTAGAACTGCAATATGGTAGAGGCCCCTCTGCACCATACACGTGGAAAGTAACTTGTGAATCAGGACCATCCTTGGTGTAGTAGTACCTACCATGGATGGCCCACGGTACAACAAAGATATTCTTTCACTTTTCTGTACTTGTCCCAGTTCATGTTGAAAATTAACCATTTTTTGCTGTCCACCATAGGTTTAAAGCCACGTAAAGGATGGCACAGATCACCTGATAAGTTTGGTTTTGAAACATGGGCCATCCACAGTAGATTCTGCAAGATAGACAGTCCCAGTACAAATGTGCTACAGTTTGCATTTCCACACATCAAGCATGAGTTGGAAACAATACCAATCCAATGCTAGCAACATTGTAACCTATTTTACAGTTATGGACTTTCCATGTAGCGAAGCCCGAAATCCTGGAAGGGCTACTTGGAATCATCATGTTTGTTGGGGATAACATTTATCCACGGTGCACCAGTTTTTCTCCATACCTCCACCACCTTTTTTCGAGTAAACACAATTTTCCTCTCACATCCCAAGACTTCCCTTTCCCTCTGTTCTTTGCACATCTTTCCATTTCATGAGCTGAAATTTATGCCCTTAACCCCTCCCATCCCAGATTCTTGCCAGAACCTAGAAAAGGGACATGGAATACACTGAAAAATCGTAAAAAAAAACTTTCTCAAGTGTAAAGCTTCCTCCGAGGACAGGAAGGATTTTATATCTAGCCAACCTCTTCTCCATCCTCTAAATAATGAATAAAAAGTAGGAGCTTATGACTTGCCTCCCAACAGTAACCCCAGATTTTTCATTAGAAGTGACACTCTGTTGCACCCCATCCAATCTGCCAAAGCTTGAACATCCTCACAGATTGCATGCCTCCCATGGCAGTTTTCTCAAAGTTTACCCTTGGCCAGAAACTGCTTTGAAGTACCAAAAGATTCCTTTGAGGTTCATAAAAGGGCCTTCATTGTTAACAAGATTAAAGATTTTATGAGGTCCTATGTGATTTCTTTCATTCTTGCCCCAGGGAATGCTAATGTCTTGGCTAAACTTGTCAAGAGACAAGCGCAGTGTGAGGTTCCCCATTTTCTATTCCCTTAATGGGTATCTTAGTTTTTTTTTTTTTTTTTTTTCAATGTCCTTTTTTCAATAAATTAGTCGTTGCAATGAAGTAAAAAAGAAGAAACATAGAAATAAGCATTTTTATAGGTTTCTTTAATTTTTCTATAAAAAAAGAAACATTGCATAAGCATATTCCAGAATTTAAAATGCTTACCCAGCAGAATAATAGCTTATGTTTCAAATCTCCCATAAGAAAATTAACCACAGTCTTCACATTATTTCTGCATATAAATAATAAACATCATACGCCATTAGAAAGTCTCATGTCATATTAAAAGGGGGCAGTAAAAAGCCAATCATTAGCAATCGCATAAAAACAGTAACTTTGCAGTACAACCCAATCTAAAAAAAGGAAAAACATGAAAAGAGAGATGACTTTGTCAAAACCCTAGGTGAAAATACATACTCTCTTCTGGAGGACCACACACCAACATCAAATTTCTCGAAGCAGAACTTCAAGAATTCATCACAGAACGGCCTCCTAAAAACTGGCATTCAACATAACAATTCATTCTTTATAAGAATTAGACAATTCTTTGTAGTGTAGTATTAACCGCAATTTCTTTGTAAAACATTAGACTTAAATGTTAATTTTCACCTGATTTGCCGGCAACTCTGATATCTGGTTTATGATCATTGAATTGGAAAGAAACAATATCAGCAAGCAATCCATTCAAATCAAGAATAAGAAGTTTTCTTCTAGTATTACTAGCAGGTGCTCTATCAAGCGAAATGGACAAATCTAACGGATCCAACAAAGCAACATCATCCGTTACACATCCAGTTGTCGAAGAAGGCAATCCTTCCTCCTCACTATTAATCAGAGATACTTCAATGTTTTCATCCAGAGAAGCATCGCATTTCTCAACTATTGACTGGACCTTACTTGCCTCATCCACATGCTCCTGAACTACGTTATTATCATCTATAAGGTCAACTTCGGACATATCATTAAGTGGTTTATCTTCGCAAACAATCTGCTTCGCCTTCTTCCTTCGATTCCTCCTCATAGCATAATTTAATAAAGGTGTACTTGAATTACTAGTGGAAGCCTCAGCCACGAGACCATTTTGTACACCTTCCAATGAACTACTAGTGTCTTTCACCTCTGCTGATCTCACTCCAATCTCGATCAAGTCAGTATCCATGCTTTCTGAAGGCGCATTATTTTTCATCTCTTGATCTTCTTTAACAGACTCGATATTTGTTTGATATTGAGTACACAGGATACCCTCCTCCAGTGGCTTCTTAGTTGCGCTATTTTCAAGCACGTTACACCTATTTCTATTCCTCCCCCTTCTCTTTTTCTTTGTCGTGGTTATTTCTTCACGTGTTTCTACTGTTTGTAAAGCAGTCTCTGAATTCCCATTAACTGGCGATGTTAAGGTCAAAATGTCTTCCAAGGTGACATCATGGACTTCACAAACCATTCCAGTGGTGAGAAATTCTTCCTTGGATGCAACCAATTTATTATTTGAAGAAATAACATTACTTTTTCTCTCCTTACTTTTATTCAGATCAACCTCTCCACCCTCTAATATACAGCTGCTTGGATCTTTCTCCCCCAACACCTCTTGACTGCTTGTGGATGGCAAGTTATGCTTCTCCGCTAGTGGGCGAGGCCCTGCAACTTTACATAAAGCATCTGCTTTCTCCTCCTCGGATGCTTTCAAATCATTGCCAAAAGTGACATCACGCTGTTTATCCTTCTTTTCCTCAAGTAGATTGACTTCTGCACTCTCTGATGTATTACCCAGATCTTTGTCCTCCAATGCCTCCAGTATGTTCGTCGGTAACCTTTCCTTCTTCCTCTTCTTCCCCTTCTTTTGCTGTTTTGATGGATCAGGTCCTGCAATTACACGAACCATCTGAGCTTTCTGTATGAAATGTCATCATATTACAAGAAAATAATGCTACAGGAAATGAATATAATCTCCATTGTATTTCATTCTTAACGTGATCCAGGCACACAGCAATTACAACGTGAACTACTAAATTGTCCAAGGGGATCATATCTATTATGATGAATGTGCATTAGCAGAACTGAATTACATTTACATGGACATGCATGAATGTCCATGTGTGCCCGACTAGCACCGTATCTCAAGATTTTGTGAAGATATCCAAGAATATTAACATCCAATATCAACCCAAGCTCACAGAATATTACAAAGAACCTACACACACATAACATTTTACCGAAACATGAGGACATTTTTTATGGGATCAACAATCAACAAAGAAGGGCCCAAGCATGGTCCCTTTGTTGGCTGATTAAAGATGAGCCCACCCAAGGGCCCTGGTTGAGGGTCGGTTCATCCAACGGCCCCAAATAATGATCTGGACCACATCAAGGGTCCAGACTTGGAGCATATAGAGGTTTCTTGAATGATGGTGGAATTTGTTCTTCCATCGCTTACATATTCCAATCTCTCTCTTGAGTTCAACTCCATCTTATTGCTTCATCTAACATGCAGAATCATAGTTCAACCTGATCTTAACATGAGGAATGCTAATCGTCAGGATAAAAAAGAAAAAGAAATAAATAAATAAAAACAATGAGGAATGCTGATTGCGCATGGCTTATTACAAGCCCTCAAAACATGAATTCCAATGAGGACTAGTGGCAGGCATTTAAAAAGTCCAATGCGCTTCTCCAGAGGGCTCCACCATGAAAGGACCATGGTCTGAAATGAGGATGATTGGGCAATTCTAAACGTATTGGAACAGTGCCAAAGAACAAGCAGTTGTCATTTTCTTCCCAAAAACCCAGTGATTGGGATTGTGCAATCAGCCTAGCCATCACCCATTCATGGTGAGGCCTGAGTTGCTTGACTAACAAAGTCAAGATCATGTACATGTTTCCAACATGCATTCATAGGACATGCATGCACGTATGATAAGTCATGTGCAAATAGATCCCTCTAGTTACATACTTCACAATAAGCTTCATCTACATCATTCACAATTTGTGCTATTTGTAGTAACATTCAGTAAGAAGCAAGGTATGCCATAACGCCTAACGTTAACGGTAGGCATAATGATCCCCACTGTTACTGATATGCGTAATGGCGCCATTTTGGGGGGTGGGGGGCATAATAGTCGAGTTTTTTTTTAGAAGAAAAAAAATCGTCAAAAAAAAAGTCAAAAAAAAAGGTCAAAAAATTCCAGAATATTGAGAGGATTCCAAATATGCATTCTTTTTTCTTTTTTTTTTTGGAACATGTTTACAATGGTGTAACGGTCAACTCTTTGGTAAGAATGCTAGATGGTGTAGTAGTCCACTCTTGAGTAAGAATCGTATCTCGCCCTGTCTAATGATTTTATTAACCCAACAAACATAGATTGACCCCAAATTAGCCCACAATTCACGCAAGTTATGGCATTCATCCCACCAACACACATTCCTAAGCATTTGACATCATTCCCTTCAAGTAATTTTTTTTAAAAAAACATTAAATTAAATGAAATTAAAATGAATAGTGCCACCGATTTGGGGGATCACTCGAATGCCTCCAAATCAACCACAAATTCATGCATCTATGGCACTCATCCACTATTGCACATCCCTAAGCATTTAACAGCATTCTCCCCAAGTAATTTTAAGAATTAAAATTAAATTAAATTCGGAAGAATAGTGTCACTGATTTGGGGACCACACGAATGCCCCAAATCGGCCCAAAATTCATGCATTATGGCACTCATCCCACTAATTCAGTCAGCCCCAAATTATGCTTATTTAATTATCTGGCTATCAAATCAGCGGACGTTTCCTGGACGGTGATGAATTAAAAATATCCACCGGTCCTATTTGAACAAACAAGTGTCCACAAACCAACGGTTCAAATCATTCAAAATTTTGATTTTGGGATTGTGTCTTAGCTCTACATTTCAATGGATTTAGTTTGATTTAATACATGCCACGTGTACAAATTTCTGAATGCAAATGTATCAAGCTTCATACACCAACAGAGTATTGTATAATTAAAAAAGAGGTCTCAAGTCAAACCCGTTGAACCACAAGCTATGGTCCACCCAGCAGATAACTTCCAACTAGTTAAGTTCATGTGAAATCCAACCTTTCCAATAGATTGGCCCCTAAATGAGGGCCACCTAGTGCAAAAATCATCCCTATCCACTCATCAAGTGGGCCATAGCTTCATACACCACCAGAGTATTGTATAATTAAAAAAGAGGTCTCAAGTCAAACCCGTTGAACCACAAGCTATGGTCCACCCAGCAGATAACTTCCAACTGGTTAAGTTCATGTGAAATCCAACCCCTAAATGAGGATCACCTAGTGCAAAAATCATCCATATCTACTCATCAAGTGGGCCATATCATAGACAAATTTCTAGCCATTAATAAATAGCAAAAAATACAAGTGTGGTCCCCTCAATGAGTGGATATGCCTAAGTTTTGCAAAAGGTCGTACCCATGATGGGGCCAACCTATTGAATGGATTGGATGTCTCACACACATAACAGGTTGGAAGTTATCCACTTTTGGACTATAACTTATAGTCCAGCCAGTTGGACCTTCTCTTTTAAATGCTATTGCTTGGACATAAAGAAGCCACGTTGTGGTTTGCTTTTGAAATCAAAGAGAGAGAGAGAGACGCACTTGCAAAGAGGCATCCAGGTTTTTTTTTGGGGGGGGGGGGGGGGGGGGGGGGACTTCGCTGGCTTGCTGCTTATCAAGAGCAAAGACAAGAAACAAAAGGAGGAAGGAGGAACAGGTATGCTTTTTTCTTCTCTGGTTATTGTGTGTAACAGACCTGGACCATTCCGGGTCTGTACTGACCTTTTTTTTTCGGGGGGTGCATAAAGTGTAACAGGTCAAGCAAACCTTTTCAGCACACCCTGGTAAGAAGGGTGTTTTCGGGGTGAGGTTCGGTGACTGATTCAAGACAAGGATGTCTTGGAGGGGGTTGCAATGACCCTCCGTAAAGCGTAACAGGTCAAGCTAACCTTTTTGGCACACCGTGGTAAGAAGGGTGTTTTTGGGGCCAACTAGAGAAAATGACTCCAATAAACAAAAATTAAGGGTGAGGTTCGGTGACTGATTCAAGACAAGGTTTTGGGAGAATGTGTTGGGAGAGATTTATGAGGAGACAGGAACATTCTTGAGTCTTATGGAACTGCTAGAGATTTGTCAGCCAATAGTTGGGGAGTGGGACAATTGGAAGTGGAATCAAGAAAGATCGGGAATTCTCAAGACCATCATTTTATGCATTTTTTGTTAGGTATGAAAAGGAAGTTGGGCCCAACAACATTGAGGTCCAATCAAGGTCTCCCTATGGTGACCGGATTCAGTTGGCTTCTGGGAAAGAGTAAGGTGCTCATAATTGACCATTTGAGGAATGGGATATGATGATCATGAAGATTTGCATACTTTTTGGAAAAGATAATTTGTAGTTGGCAGAATTTGAACTCACGACCACAAGCACTGGGGCAACAGTGCATACCAACCAGCTGAGGCTACTTTTATGAAGATTTGCACACCATTGTCTTTGTAATGCAGGATCAGTTAGCCATCTGTTCATGCATTGCGATGTCACAAAATATATGTGGGCTTGGTTCTCCAATCCCTTTGGGGTGGTGTGCATGATGCAGGGGACAACTGGCACCTTCTTTGAAACATGGAATGGGGGAGGGTGGGATCCAAAAAAGGAAATCTTTTTAGAGACTCAAGTTGCTAGTCAAGATATGGACCGCTTGGAAAGAATGCATAACAGGACTTTCTGTAACAAGGCCTCTCAGGTAGAACCATAGAAGACACTTTCCTTGCAGCAATTGGCAGAGTTATGTCCTGGGTTAAACATGTTTAAAGGGTGCCATAAATGAAGATAGAGGCAAGCACTTTGTATTGATAACAAACCAATGACCTCTTGTCATTGAGTTCCCTTTGTTTCTGGTTTTCAGCTAGCTTGTGTGTTCATCATGTCAGCCTTTTTTACTTTTAACCTTTTAATAAATGAATTAAAAAAAAAAAAAAGCAACATTAAGGGCTGTCTTCATAATTTACTATATTTGTAGTAACATTCAGCAAAAAGTTCTTGCCCTCTTGGGGACAGTTCAGCAAATAGACTCTGATAAAGCATAAGATAAGGGCTCTCTAGACAGGTGCCAAAGAAGTCGTCCATATCTGTTCGAGCATGGTGGTTACCGAAGCAGACTCCAAAAACATGGTAAACTGGGTGAATTCTTCAACGAGGTATCCTTGGAAATGGACAGAGGAGATAGAGAAGATTAGGGACCTGTGTGGAAAGTATCCCACAACTCAAATTATGAGGGAAGGGAACTCCAAGGATGACTCGCTACAGTTGAAAGTTTTTCTTAAAATGACTTATGATCTATGAATCTTTCCTCTCGTTGTAATTCTTTATCTTCTAATTATTTCTGATGTTTTATCTCTTTTAATCCTTCAAAAAGAAAGTTTAAAGTAGGTAAATAGTCTTCTGAATACAGTATAAACAAAAATTCAAGCCAAAAATTGATGAAAACAGCTCTAGAACATGCATTTCAGATTTGTAGCCCAAAAATATCTGGACACTAAAATTAAATGAAGGAAAAAAAAATCAACAGGACTTCATTCAATCAGTATGATCATGTCCATAATCATATACATGGCCCAGCCTCAATTAGACCTTTGTACACACCATTTCGAATTTAATTAAATTTTCAAATATTGTTTGCTCATGTCCAAACTAAAAAAGGAAACAACTGAATAAAAATGAAAACAAAGGCTCAACAGTGTAACCAGGGGGATTAGTGGGCCCCATAATTGATGTGAGAGGTCTGATTGGACCAGTGGTCCAGTGGGCCTTACTAGTCAACTGCACCTTTAAAAGGGCAACCCAATTGGATTTGTAGGCCTAGCATACTAGCAGCTCCAATCATATTGCTTCTAAGGGCCTCATCATGGATCAACCAATGTGTGGTGTACACCTCTATATCTCCTTTTGTGCAGGCAATGCATAGATGGCCACAAAGAATCAACTTCCCCCAGCTTAAAAGAATTAAATTCCATTGAATTAACAGTTTTTTTATTTAAATTGTACTCACAAAAGCTCATGTGGTGAAAATGCACCGTTGTAATCCACAAGCTATCTGATCTTAGTCATCCTATCCACGTCATAAGGAACTTCCAGTACTTACCACATTGCATAGAAATAATTTTTTTTTTTTTTTGAAAGATGAAGGGAATATTATCAAGGCCCAGCAAAATGCAGAAACTATTTTTTCGACGAGAACAAGGTGTCCCCACCCCTGACTATTCCTTGCGGATGCACGCAATCACCCGCAAAACGCAGAAACTATAAAAAAGAAAAAAGAGAAAAACACAGAAACTATACAAACCCAACATCCGAGCTGAACACTCAAAGCATCATAAGAAACTGCAAAACTAAACAAATTTAAGGAGGACACCAGAGCTAAGCAAAACCTCACCCGGACTGCAAAACTAAACAAAGGAAGGAGGGCTAAGGGCCCCAACCAACCAAGGCTAACAGGACCACCAACAACCGCAAAACACCTTCCAAAACCCAACCAAGAATCCAGCCTACACAGAATCACAAAAGGACAATTCTTTAATCGACCAAGCAACTCTCCTAAAGACTTGCGGCTTCCTTGCGAAGATTGTTGAAAGACCAATCATTCCTTTACAGCCAAATAGACCACAAAGCCGCCAGAAGAGCCAATCTACATCTTCGCTTTCCTAATTCCCCCCAAAGTCATAGTGCCACACATTGAAAATAGCTTCAATCGAGCCTGGCATGACCCATGAAAGCTTGGCTTCATTAAAGATTTTGAACCATATGATCCTAGCAATGGCGTGGTGCAAAAACAGATGATCAATGTTCAACGTTCTCCTCTGCCTCAAGACACAAGATGCAGACATTTGAAAGAATCATATTACGTTTCCGGAGATTGTCAATTGTCAGGATTTTGTTTCTTCCAACCAGCCAGGCAAAGGCTGCCACCTTCAAAGGCACCCTGTATCTCCAGATGGTAGAGGTGTGCATAACGCCCTCAGATCGCACCTTTTGAGCTAACTGGAAACACAATGATCTAACCATTGTGTACATCTTTAATAAGTTCACCAACTTCTTATGGTTCCTTTGATAAGTACATCATTTGTTTCTATATGCTTTCATCTTCATGGTGTGCCACATTAATGATAATAGGACCGATCATCAATTTCGGTGAAAGTTCATAAATATAAGAGCTATCTCCAAACCTTTCATAGACATGGAAGGAACAAACATTACGAAAATGCAGTTACAATAATCATAAAGAAAACCTCTTTGCTTAATTTGCACCATATGTGATGCAATTGCCCCACATCTCACACATGCACACTTCGCATGTGTGCAGAAGAAAACGCCCACTTTCTCGTTTTAGCCCGTTCCTACTTTTCTTTTCTTTCAAATCTCTACAATAGAAAATATCTCTACTCTCCTTTTCTTGAAAATCTCTACATTAGGAAATTTCCTTTTTCTTTCATATCTTTATATTAGGCAAGAAGTAATCTTAGATTTTCTTATTTAAGTACTTTCTTAATTAAAGTGCTTCCTTATTTAAGTAGTTTTCTACTTTTCAGATCTTGGCTAGCTAGAAATTCTATTTTTAGATTCCATAGATCTACTTGCAGATGGTAAGGACTCATTATAAATAAGGCTTAGGCCTATCGAATAAGGTAGTTGAATGATATTCTCTTTTTATGAAAATTCTTGTGTTTTCTCTGCATTAGTTGTTGAAGGGGGGAAGTGATCTCTAGTTTAGGACTAGTGGACTGTTGAGATTGCTTGCAGTCTTACAATGTTTTCTTCGTGGTCTCTAGCATTCAGCTAGAAGATTGTTGGGTTCTTTTCCACAACCTCCCCTTTCAAGGTTTGCATTAATACGTCTACTTCTTTGAATTAGGCGATCACCACCATACAACTTCTTGTCCTTGGTAATTTCATCACTATTTTTCACCTCACATTTCATGATACCCATTGATGTGTTGGTAGAGGCATCCGGCATCCCCACTTGTTCTTATTGCAATAGTCAGAGGAATGGCCTGTCCAGATTTAACCCTAAAAGCATCTCAAAACAAGAGCAGTTATCATCTGTAACAGCAATATTGCAAGTGAACACGGCTTGTGGAAGGATAAGGCACCAAGTAGATAAAGTCCCTATAATTGAAAGGTAAAACTGGACCGAGTACAGGCTACAGATTGGACTTAGGGGTCGTTTGGATAGCCTGAAAATGGTTTGCTAGTAAATCAGTCACTATTTTTGTTTGGATGCCCTAATTTGCTAGTAAATCATTTACTACTTGTAAGTGATTTACTAGCAAAGGCCCCTTCTCATTTACAAGCAAAAAGTTGTGATTTCATTTACTAGTAAATGAAATTAAATGAAATCGTAGCTGGTAAATGCAAACGGCTTTTTTTTAATTTTCTGCTGTAAATGATTTACTAGTAACCATTTACAGGCTATCCAAACACTGTAAATGATTTACTAGTAAATCGTTTACAACTTAAAGCCAAACAGACAGGTTGTAAATCATTTACTAGCTTTTAAGTGATTTACTAGTAAACCATTTACCACCATCCAAACGACCCTTATAGAGGTGTGACAGACCAGGGTTTGCAATTGTCTGACTTCAGGTTTAGAGAGAGAGATATAGGGGTAAGATTTATGTTATGGATGGGATTTGGAAGGGGGAAATAAGATTACAGTTGAGAATTCAAAACTGAGAATGGCTGTGATTTGTTCTTAGGGATGGTTTGGATGCTTGTAAAATTTCAAGATTGAAACAATTAACAACTGTAAATAGTTTCAAATGTAAACACCAAATAGTGATATAAACCATTTCCACCAGCTAATAATCAATCAATCTATCCTTTCCAATCCCAAAATCAAAAGAACAAATCCACAATCAGATAAGCTAATGACAACATGAAATTAAAAAAAAAAAAAAAAAAGAGGAAAAGAATAGAAAATTACAAAGCTCTACGGATCGTAACTTGAGATGATTCACAAAAAAAGACATAAGAAAGCTTCAGTCATTCAGATTCAAGATTTAAAACTTCAAATCTACCAGATTTTTATAAAGGAAAGAGAAGAGAAAGAATCCTGCATCAGATGAAAATCCGAAGTTCGATCGAGAGAGCGATGTCTGAGGAAAGAGATTCGAAGATCCGAACATTCATCTGAAGCAGGATTATTCGAATCAGATGGATTTTTTCAATCCTAGGGTTATGGTTTTGAGAAGCGAACCTGATGTAAGAAGTTCGGTTGCTTGCATCTGCCTCTTTCCGTTCTCTCTCTATTTACCCTAGATTTCGTACCGTTTGGATCTGAATCTCCGTTGAAAAATGAGGAACCGAATCGCCGATTAGGAAGCGGATTGCGTGGTGTGCCACACACCACTGACCTAAGTGGTGTGTGAACGTCACCAAGTTCTGTGGGCCCTAAAATGATGTATGTATTATATCTACACCGTCCATACATTTTAATAGATCATTTTGGAGCATTGGATAAAAATGAGAGAGATTCAAATCTCAAGTAGACCGCATCATAGAAAGCAGTGGGAACAATGATTATCACCGTTGAAACCTTCCTAGGACCCACCATGGTGTTTATTTGTCATCCAACCTGTTCATAAGGTCATAAGAATCTAGATCAAGTGAAAAACCAAATATCAAATTGATCCAAAACTTCTGTGCCCCCAAAAAAAAATTCAATAGTAGAGGTTCAACCCACACTGCTTTCTATGGTATGGTCCACTTGAGCTTTGGATCTTTCTCAATTTTTGTGATTAAGACCTAAATCAATCTCACAAAATGGACGGACGGTTTGGATATAACATATACATCATTGTGGGGGCCACAGAACTTGGTGACGTCAATACACCACCGAGGTCAGGCATTCCGCTTCCCGGCGATTCGCGGAATGACGAATGGAGAAATGATTATGTTCTTACGTGGAAACATGGCTCACGTGTGAGAGATCAGGTCCGTGTATTCCTTGGGGCTCAAAAATCTTGATGGGCCCGTTTGATGTTACTTCATGAAGTGAAATGGGGCGATGTGGGCCCACCATGACACCATGATGCATGTCTCTTATATACATGTTGTCCTTTCATTTTGCCAGCTCATTTTGGAACATAAGTCAAAAAAAAAAAAAAAAACATAATCGCGCAACACTCACACACTTGCGTCAGAAAGGTTTCAACTATGAGTGCCATTATATCTAATGTTGCATGTGGTGTGGTCCACTTAAAATTTGATATGCTTCATTTTTGGAATAATGCACAAAAATGAGCTGACAAAGCAGATGAACGGCATGGATATCTTAAAATGAGCTCAAAAAACGGATGGACGGGATGGATTTCTCATAAACATAACCGTGGGCCCCACCTAAGGCTACCAGCGCAGGAACTTTTTAGAAGGAAATCCGCGTCGGCGTTGGACGCGGATTGCATAATCACACTGCCATGATGTGTTTTATCCACGCCGGTGGCTGACGGTGCTCTATGAGCCCCACCATGATGTATGTGCTTTATCCACGCCGTTGATCCATTTTTCCAGCTCATTTTTGAGTTCATTCCCTAAATTGAGGTACATATAAAACTTAGGTGGACCACACCACAGGACAAAGTGGTGATTGAATGCTCTCCATTAAAAATTTCTTGGGCCACAAAAGTTTTGAATCAATCTTATATTTGTGTTTTCCCTTCATAAACAGGTTTGGATGACAAATAAACATTACAGTATGCCCTATGAATTTTTTAATGGTGGGTGTTCAATCTCAACTATTTTCCTGTGGTGTGGTCGACCTGAGATTTGGATCTGCCACTTTTTTAGGCTCATGCCCTAAAATAATTATCCAAAAACAATGAACGGCCTGGATAAAATGTATTCATAGTGGTGGGCCCGCAGACCACCAACGTGGCTAATGCAATGTTAGCAAGCAGTCCGCGTGCGGTGGCGTTCGGGTCACCACCCAATCCCCTTCGGTTGCTTCTTGCCGCGGTAAAGGGAATGACGTAGCCTGATTACTCCTAATCGCAGGGGCGTGACTACAACTAATAAAGAAGCACGTGGAAGAGAAGGTACACAAGATCCTCTCCGTCCATCAGGTGAACCACCATATTTTAACCACAGGTAGTAAAACTCATTCAAATCCAAAACTTATGTGGGCCATACCATAGGAATATTATAAAACGCATGCCTAAAACTCTAAATTCATGTGGTATGACCCACATGAGTCTTGGGATTTATTCATTTTTACAGAATACATTTATCTTGTCCTTGAGATTGAGATGAGTGAATTGGATGGCATATAAACCCCATGGGAGTTTAATACAACGATTGAACGATTTTAATGGTTGGATTTGCCATCTCAACTTTTTCCAGAAGTGTGGCCCACCTGAGCCTTGAATCAGAATGATATTTCTAGACCCAATACATAAACAAGGTGGCTCACCTGTTTGATGGGTGGATCTACTCTAAATCACGTGAATTTCTACATCCACGTCAGCAAATAGTCACGCCCTCGCATACCTACTACTTAGTATTCACAGCTTTTTTCATTCCCTACCGTGGAAAGCTCTTGCGTGCCTCGGTAAGTAAACTCCTCGCGTCGCTTTCACAAACGTGGGACGCGGTCCGCGGATTAGGTAAAGACGCGACTAGCATGCGTGAGGCATTCGCAAGAGTTCATGCGCTGTAAGCTATGAGGGGCCCTCCGTGATGTTATTTAGAAATCCACTCCATCCATCCGATTTTTCAGATTATTTTAAGATATGATACAAAGAATAAGTTGTATCCATTAGTCAAGTAAGCCACACTAGAGGAAACAGTGGATATCAAATGACCATCGTTGAAACAATAGTATGGCCATGGATGGAAGTTTTGTATCTGGCGAAATTTTATATGTTTTGAGTTTGGACCAATGAGAATGACCTTATAAAGGGTTTGGATGACATATGAGCATCACGGTGGATCTCTGGAAGTTTGTAAAAGTAGGCATTTCTTTTCCCACATTAATTCCCTCTAATTTGGATACGGATTGGATTTGTTACAAACGCCCACTTGATACCTTTATTTTTTTATTTTTTATTTTATTTTTTAAGAAATCCAATCCGCCCATATGTTTTTACACCTAATTTTAGGACATCGTACAGAAAATAAAGTAGAGCTAAAACTCAAGTGGCCTTGCTGGAGGGAAAAGTGGGGAAAGAAATGTTGACGGTTAGAAAACTTCCTAATGTCCCCCCGTGATGTTTACATGTCATCAAAACTGTTTATTTAGTCTTTCCCACTCGGTTGAACAGAAAACACAATAGAACCTATCTATTCAAAACTTTTGCGGCCTTTGATCTCCATTGTTTGCTTGGGTTATTTGAGTTTTGGATCTAACTCATTCTTTGTATCACAGTCTAAAATGACATGGAAAAATTATTTTGGATTAAGAACCATCTCACCATTTTTCCACATTATAAATCGAAAAAAGAAGTGGTCTATGGATCAAGTGGACCTCACCATAAGATACAAGGATGATAATGACACCCATCACTAAAACCTTTCAAAGGCTAACTGTGATCTTTATTTAACATCCAACTTGTTCATAATGTTATATAGACCTGGATGAAAGCAAAACACAAATATCAAACTTCTTAAGCTCCCAAAATGTTTTTAATGGCCGTGTTTGATTTTGGGATTGAAAGGAGTAGCATCCATTCCACGTCCAAAAAATAAAGTTAACTGGGCACTCAAGTGGGCCACCCATTTTATGCTAAAAAAACATAAAAATGTACGTGGTGTGGCCCATCTGAGTTTTAGTGTACTGTGATTCTGGGTAATTTTTTCATCCCAATGATCACATCGGATGAATGGATTGTTGAGATATTTTGTTTAAATTTTGGTTTAAAATATTTTTTGGAAAAGAAATAAAAAAAAAACATGCTTTGTTTTTTGTCATATCGGATAGGAGAAATATTTTTTTACTTCTTTTTATAAGTAAAGTGTTGTGCACCTTACTTATGTATGGTGGAAGAGAGGAATATGGTGGCTTGCATGCTCCAGTGCAAACATTGCGCACGCGCTCGGGCATGATGCGAGGGTGTAGACATGTGAGGTAGTATGGTTGTAGAGGCACTAGTGGCGCACTTTGCACTTCGGCACAGAACAACGGAGGTGATGTGGGTAAAAGATCTGACAGAGAGACCTTTCTGCTTTTTATAGAGAGTCGCAAGGCTATTTAGAGGGACTTGTGTAACTGTTTATGCAGTAACAGTCCAGACCATGCAATAATAGCTGTATATGACTAGCCCAACAGTCAGAAAATAGCTAGCCACTGAGTCTTTACAGCCAGCATGTAGGTGTAACTCCCACATGCACAACGGTCAGAAACTGTCAGAAAACGGCTAATTTCACCCAACAGTCAGAAAACGACTAGTACTATTATGGCTCTGGACCAAAACTGTCAGCCACCCTTGCCTATATAAACCAGATAGGTCTGGTTCATTTCACAATAACAATCACAACCATCTTAAGTTTACTATTAAACCATCATCTCCAGTCAAAGTGATCTAGGCACACAGTTTGGTTCATACGAACCTAACTACTAAGACCAGAGAAGTGGTTTACTAGTTGCAGAAGTACGTCATACTCTTTTTCTCTCTTTCTTTTTCATTTCTACTAGAGATTGCGTTACTTAGTTTCATAGTGGTCTCTTTGTTTTTGTTGAACGCAAAACCACATAAGGCTCGTCCTATCCTGAAAGCAATCCACCTGCAACCTAACAACAGACTCAAAGTAATTTGAGTAGGGAAAAATTACGCTTTAAGGACAGCGTGTTTTCATGAGCTTCAACTTGTCCTATAATTCGATTTTTTCAATTTTATTTATTTTATTTCTGAGATAAAAAAGTCAACAATCTTAAAGCGTAATTTTCTGATATAGAAACCGAATGAGTATCATCAATCAAACTGATGAACTAGGATCTCATTCGTTTGAAACGGTTCGATGGAACCAATTTCACCAGGCGTTGAAGATATTCTATATCTTATACTTGAACTTAAAGCCGCTTCCTCCAGCAATCGATAAAGACACACCTGAGCAGATCGCTGCACGTGTCAAAAGAGAAGAAGATAATCAGCTATGTCCAAAACACATCCTGAACACGCTATCTGATCGTTTGTATGACCAATACACCAAAACTGAATCTGTCAAAGAAATTTAGACCGCTCTTAAGTTCAAATACAAGCCTGAAGAAGAAGGTACGAACAAATATCTTATAGCTAGCTATTTCAACTACACCATGGTAGATGACAAATCGTTGTTGGTCCAAATTGAAGAACTACAGCTAATTGTTAGCAAAATCAGTGCCCTAAAGATTGATATCCTTTAATCTTTTCAAGTCAGGGCTATAATCGCAAAATTGCCCCCGAGTTGGATAAAATATAGGAAGAAACTGCTACATAAAATCGAAGATTATACATTGGAACAAATCCAGAAACATCTCAGAATAGAGGAAGAATCTCAAAACCGTGAAAAGAAAAATGAAAACGGAAATTCCTCGTCCAAGGTGCAAGTAATAGAAAGTACCAAAAACAAGAATTCGGAAAAGAACGATTATCTGAAACCCAATAAAGGAAAATTGAAGAAACCACAGAAGAAGAACGGAAAGTTAAAGGGCCATTGTCATGTCTGCGGAAAAACTGGGCATTACGCTCGAGTATGTCGACTTCGAAAATCAAAGAATGAGGCAAGTGCAGTTAAAGAAGACATGATAGCCATGATCACTGAGGTAAACATGATCTAAGGTAAAGTACCCGGTTGGTGGTTGTGGACCCTCGCCGATTTTTTCGCGCTCCCAGAAAGCATGAGGGAGCCCAAAATGAAGCATTGGGCCCATCAAATACACCAAGGGCCATGACTTCACTTTGAGCCCATTTGATACACATGAAAAGAGGCCCAACTCCCATGAAAAAGATAGAGTATTTTGCCATGCACACTTGATGACATGGCAAAATTACTCCTTACATGCACATGGAGGGAGTGTGAAAAAGGAAAAAATGATGAAGTGGAGAGCTTGCAATGTCCTTCTCCATGCACCACCTTTGAAAGACTTGAGATCTAAGAAAAGATCAAGAATGCTTGGGCCCACCTTCACACCCCTTTGAATAGCTACATGAAAAAGAAAAAGGATCATGAGAAGAGACAATGAAGATGGAAAAGGACAAGAAAGAGAAAGGAAGTGGTCCATACCTTTACCACTCACCAAAGAAGGACCACCTTGCTGTCCCAAGATTTCTCTAAGGCCCACCACTTGAAAAGAGCAAAGGACCACCAAAGAAGAGAGAGGAAACTTGAAGAAAGAAAGAGTATGAGAGAGAGAAGAGAGAGATTGCACGTTTGAGGGGGGGAGGGTGCCCCATGTTATATAGAAAAGGGGAGGGCACCCTTTTACCCAGCCCCCTGAAGAGACCAGGAGGCACAGACCGGTCGGGCGGCCCATGGGAGGCCGTCCTAGCCTCTACCTAGGTGAAACGACCTCCCTCTCCCTCTCCTTGGGAAGAACTCCCCTTGGGAAGGGTGGTTGCAAGTGAATCTTGTACCTTCATGTAAGAATGAAGTGATGGAAGAGAATGGTGAGAAAAAAGAGAAAATCTCACCAAAATCTCATCTCATGAGAAATGGGTGAGAAATTGGGTGGATGATGTGGAAAAGTTCCATGGAATTTCCAAGAAAAAGAAAGAAGAATTTGACTTGGTCAAACAATGATCTCAACCATCCAAAGGCATGACCAGATGATCCAAACCATTCCAAGAAGAATCCCAAGAATCTCCGCCCTTGATTACTGTTCACATGTATGAATTGTGGTCCGAAGACCTTAAACTACGTCGGGATCAAGATCCCGAGGGATTGTCAATAAAACCGGCATCAGTCTTCTTCAAGATCTGGTGGCTCCGGACATTTTCAGAAAACCAAAAAATATATACATCACTTGTACAGTTCTGGTCCGAAGACCTTAAACTACGTCGGGATCAAGATCCCGAGGGATTTTTAATAAAAATGGGTATCGATCTCGACCATCAAAATCAGAATCGATGACCCAGAATTTTTTTCAAAAAAAGAAAAAAAAAAATGTCTTTCCTCTTTTAAAGTTTTGGGTCCGAAGACCTTAAACTACGTCGGGATCAACGTCCCGAGAGATTTTTAATAAAAACCAACATCGATCCCAGCCTTTCAGGCCAAGATCTGATGATCTGGATCATTTCGAAAAAACAAAAAATGTGTTTGCCCCCCCTTTTACTAAGTCTGGGTCCGAAGACCTTAAACTACGTCGGGATCGACATCCCGAGAGATTTTCAATAAAAGCCGGCGTCGGTCTTGTTTGCTCAAGATCAATGACTCCGGACATTTTCAAAAATCATAAAAATATATTACCAGCCCCGCTTTTAAAGTTTTGGTCCGAAGACCTTAAACTACGTCGGGATCGACATCCCGAGAGATTTTCAATAAAAACCGGCATCAGTCTGGATTGTCCATCCGCTGACACCGGACATTTTTCCAAAATATATATATATATATATATATATATATATATATATATATATATATATATATATATATATATATATATAATGTTTGCCCCTCTTTTGTACAGTTTCATGGTCCGAAGACCTTAAACTACACTGGGATTAATTTCTCGGGGGACCTTTCTCGCTTTCAACTAAAAACCGGCATCGGCCTCGACCGTTGGGATCATGGTTCGATAACCCGGATCATCTCAAAAATACCAAAAATATTTTAAAGCTTTCCATAAAAACCAGTGTCAATCTCGATTACTCGAGTTGAAGTCTGGAACTTTTTCAAAACAAAAAAAATATATACAATATAAAACAAAAAAGTTTTCATCACCAGTTTTGATCCACCAATTTATCCCCAGTGGTCCGAAGACCTAAAACTACACTGGGATTAACTTCTCGGGGGCTTTCTTTCCTAACCTGTTCCAGACATGGCTGACACTTGATCGTACGGGTGTCTGGAATCTTTTAAACAGGTAAAGGCTGAGGCGGGCAGAACTCCGCAATCCTGTTCGTGTTGAACGCACCGTGATAGACAACCTTGAGTTGGAAGTCGCTGTTGAAGCTGACGGATGTTCCCTGTTCCTAGAACTCATGAAGGGGATTAAGGCTGTTGGGAGGTGAAGCTCACCCTCACGGAATTGTGAGCAACGTAAGACCCCAAACTGGATTGACTAAGGGAAATGTGAGGATGTGGCTCATCTTGTGGCCGAAGGAGTCCGTCGGACGATACGTGGTCTATGTGCATTGCACATGAGGAACAGGCAACTTTGTGGGTGTGTTGACTGAAAACCCTCAAAATCCCCTCATCCGAAGATGTAAAACTACGGCACTTAACTGTGTGAGACTCGTCTTGCTCGCTGACGTAAAATGGATCGGGTGCCTTACCAGCAGTAGAAGCTGGAAGTGGATGGAAATTCCATATCTTTTCCCTGCATTTCAGAAAAATCACAAAATACAAAAACATTGCAAAATCATCTCTTCAAAAATCACAAAAATATTTCCATCAAATATCTGCAAAAATCACAAAAATATTTCCCTTGCTTTCAATCAAAATATTTCAAAAATCACAAAAATATTTCCTGTGTTTTCAATAACCAATCTCTATCCTGATCGCTCAGGTAAAGATTCGGACCACATATTACAAAAAAATCACAAAAATTAGCATCCCCAGCACTACAATTCAGGAGTCTTGAACTCCGCTCACTTCACAGTATGGGATGACGGATCCAATCGCCCGCAAATTGGAATCTTGACCAAAACGGGCAACCAAACACCATCTCAATCACATGTATGCCCAGAAGAACATCTTGAAGTCGATGATATCCTCGTACATTCTCATTAGCAAAGAAACAGCATCTTGGGACGATGGACCTGATCGACCACGGGTCGGGATCTTGACCAACCGCTGTCCAAACCTCCGTATCAAAAAGAAAAATCCCCAAGGGAAGCACAACCCTACAAGCAATAAGCTCAAAGTTCTCTACACCCATAGCAAAAGCAAAATCATCAAACTGAAAGAGAATGAGCCAAAGCCATGCATTCATCATGCATCTCCATGCATCAGCATCCATCGCATCAATCATCATGTTTACCTGCTTTCAAAATAAAAGTCGGTTAGCTAAAGACCCCACAGGCATCCCTAGTGGAGGCACATGCGAACCAGTTCATTTCAAAAAGACAAAAAATATTTCTATTTGCAAATAAAAACCCCACGGAGTATCACTCCCCAGAGTGGGTATCTTTTCAAAAATCCAAAAATATTTTCTCAGTAGAGCGTTCTGCCTCCAACACACCAGGAGATCTTCCATATCTCTGGGTAGGAGCCAACGCAAAAATCAAATAAGATCCAATGTCTCGCGGTTTCCCCGGAGATCATCGGATCCAATGCACTCAAAGTACGGTCGAACCGAACTCCAGTGTCAGTGCGGTCGTACCACATGCCAAGATACAAAAAAGATGAAAGCCAAAAGACTCGGTCACAGAAACCATTTGAACAGGTGGAAACGATGAATTGTAACCCAAGTATCCAAATCAGCAGATTGGGTGGAAAGAGTTCACCCGCACATACCTAGGCGTGGATGCCTGAAGTACCTTGACTGAGTCCAAGTCGGCGTAGTAGAATCCCGTAAGACTATCGGACGCAGGGCGTCTAACCACTTTGACAGTCAAGCGAAACAAGTACTCCTGGAGTGATCTGGGAAAACATCAAACATCACACAATCAGTCTCAGGGTCAGCATCCTCGTAAGACTAACGGACGCAGAGGCTCTGCTGTACCTTTCCGATGTTAGTACCGATCGGGAATGGAAGGGTTGCGATTGGGTACCCAGGTTGCAGCAAACTGCAGGGACAATCGCAACGTTTTCTCCGAACTCTCGCGGTATGTGCGAGTTATCAACTTCCAGACAATCAACTGACTCAGATACAAAGGACAACAAAGATTCCAGACCACAATCAAGGAAAGAATGAATTGCAAACTAAGCACCGAAACCAGCAGATCGGGTGGAAAAGCCCACCCGCACATACCTAGGCGTGGATGCCTGAAGTACCTTGACTGAGTCCAAGTCGGCGTAGTAGAATCCCGTAAGACTATCGGACGCAGGGCGTCTAACCACTTTGACAGTCAAGCGAAACAAGTACTCCTGGAGTGATCTGGGAAAACATCAAACATACAATCAATCACAGGGTCAGTAACCTCGTAAGACTGTCGACGCAGAGGCTCTGCTGTACCTTTCCGATGTTAGTACCGGTCGGGAATGGAAGGGTTGCGATTGGGTACCCAGGTTGCAGCAAACTGCAGGGACAATCGCAACGTTTTCTCCAAACTCTCGCGGTATGTGCAAGTGAGCGATCTCCAAACGATCAACTGGCACAGATGCAAAAGCAAGCAAAGATTTCAGACCATGATCTATGAATGACCGGGTCAGAAGTGGGGTGTCCACTCGCTTTGGCATTCGGTTGCATGCAACCTCTGCCAAAGAGGGGCATCTGTAGACACCCCACCTTCGGCTACACTGTTGGTAGAGATAGCTGGTTGAACGGAGGACCATACCCCCAAATCCCAAGTCCAAACTCAGCCAAACCACCCTTGTAAGCCCCATTCCATAGCCCAGTTCAAGCCTGAACCCAGTCAACCCAGTCCTAAACACCACCCTGAAAAACCCCCATAAAAAAGTCCAGTCAAAAAGACCCAAAAAAAGTCAAACTCACTGAGTCAACTCGCTGAGTTAACCCGCTGAGTCAACCCGTCGAGTCAACCCGTCGAGTCAAAACACCGAGTCAACCCGTCGAGTCAACCCGTCGAGTCAAACCACCGAGTCGACCCGCTGAGTCAACTCACTGAGTCGACCAGCGAGTCCAACAGCAGCCCCGAGGGAACGGCCGTACTCGCTGGAAACCGAGGAGCGGCCGTACGGGCGGCCCATGGCAGGCCGCCCGGACAAAATTACGACTTCTGCCACTCTCTGCTGCTATAAATACCCCCCTCCCCTTCTCATTTGAAGAGGCCATTCGAGTCCATTTCAGCCCGAGAGCTCTGAGTCCATCTCTCCACCCTTTAGCCCATTTTTCCACCAAGGAGAGCCCGAGTGAGGAGAGCTAACCCTGGTCCAGCCCAGCCTGACCACTGGTCCAAGCCTCCAAGCCACCCAAGTCTGATCCAGCCACTCGAAGCCAACCCTTGCGACACCTCCGTCCACCCAGCTACTCATTTTCCAGCATCATCTCATTTGCATCTAGCATAAGTGCAACATTTACTTTCTTCCAACCCCCCTGCTTCACTACAAGCACCTTGATTACTCAAGCACACATGCATATGTCTTTATATTAAGCACCTGTCAGTTCGAGCGTATGCTCTGGGCTTGCCCGTTGTTGGAACCTGCCCATCAGAAACTCTTACTGTTCAGACCTGCATTCACGCTTCACCATAAAACACCTTGATCATTCAAGCACACTGCATACGTCTTACATTAAGCACCTGTCAGTTCGAGCGTACGCTCTGGGCTTGCCCGTTGTTGGAACCTGCCCATCAGAAACTCTTACTGTTCAGACCCGCATTCATGCATCATGTCATCCATGAGAATATACGAGGATTAAATAGACTTTCAAGTATTCGATCGATTCTGTGAAGTAGAGACCGTACTTCGGTACGGGCAGTGTGTGGGGTGCTTAACCTCTTCCCACCCTGTAACCGTGATCCCTTACCTTGAATCTCTGACCGCAGATCAACAGGAGTCATTTTAGAGGAAGGAATCTTCGGATTCCCTTCTCTAACGTTTCTACGGGTCTAGCCGACTGTAGATTCGAAGTAATGGCTAGTGGCGACTCTGGTCTTATATAAACTCATTAAACAATCCAGCTTAAACGACAACCAAACGAAGCCCTCGAGAACGAGGCAAGCCAGTGGCACAAACGGGATTTCGCACTCACGCATCCTCATCTCCTTCTTTTCCGAAAGGAAAGGGGAAGGGAGAAGAACGTCGTG